>JANHMN010000001.1:182140931-182182639 GCA_030674055.1 Rhabdomys pumilio | reverse complement strand
ACACACACACACACACACACACACACACACACACACACACACACACACAAAAGATAAAAGAAAAGAAAAAAAACCCCACCATTACTACCACCAAAGCCCCGGTATAAGAACTCTAATGCAATTGATATGGACAGCAAGATAACACCCCTGCAACTTGTCAGGAGCAGTATATTCTCTTCCTTCTTGACTGCATAGCATCTCATTCAGTTCTGAGAAAAATGGGTGCTAAAATATTGTAGCAAACAGTAGGGTTATCAACTAGTTCTAGGGAGGACTCAGCAGCTGTTTCACAGCCACTGCTGATCTTTCTCGTATTCACGCCCCCTAATTCTCTCTGGCATCAGACACTACGAGACTTACTAAAGGAAGTTTAAAGTAATGAATGACTGACTCTCCAAGGCTCTTAAATCTGAATTTCACCTTAGCCTGAGAGCAAGACAAAATTTAGGGTGGAACGTTAACCCCTGCCTTCTCCCCAGAGAAATTATAGCAGCCTCAATTAGACAATGAACAGCCCAAAAAGGAACTTGAGCACCCATCTTCTGATATAGCATTTTTTACACAATTAAATGTGTAACTTACTGTCAAAAGGGTGGGTGGCTGAGAGGGAAGGCTGAGGCAGGAATATCTTCGAATTTGAAGCCCGCCTGAGCTGAGTGAGATGCTGTCTCAAAACTCAGCAAACAAACATCACAAAGTTCTCTGCTGTACCATTCATATGGTACATATATGTGACCATGTGGCTGACCATGTATAGCAGGCTGGAGAGCTGGGGCAAATGACCAACTTTCTCTGGGTCTTGTTCTCTGTTTGCTCATCTATTTTAAGAAAATGATATTAATAGTTAAAGCATAGTGTTAGTTGCTTTTCTCATGGTTGGGATCAAATCTTGACAGTAAGCAACTCGGGGGAGGAAGGAAGAGGCGACAGTCATCTTGGCCAAGAAAGCATGGTGTCAGGAAGCTGAGGCTATGTATCACATTGCATTCACAGTCATGAAGCTAAGCACAGAGGAGAGAGTCTGGTGCTAGAAGTAATAGCTATACAACCCTAGCCTACCCTACTGACTTACTTCCTCCAGACAGTATCTTCTAACAGTTCTGTAGCCTTCTGGAACAGCATCACGGGCTTCAAACGCATGTGCCAATGAGGACATTTCACCTGAGAAGTACAATGTCCATCCTGCATTCATTTAACGCATAAACAGTGGGCTCACCGAGAATGCTGCAGATGTTACAGATGGAAGGAAAATGGCATGTGAGGCACAGGGACATGAAAGCTGCCATCTTCTAGTGACATAATGCAAATACCGTGTGTAGTAGAGGCTGTGAACTCTCTCCAAAAGTCATGTTTCCTCTTCTTCCACAAAACACATTTCTCCTCACTGCTAGATATGGTCCATGTGATTTCTTTCTGTGTTAAGTATCCTTCCCAGAGCTAGCTCAGGCCACATATTTATTGTTTTCTCCCATCAGCCAACCAGCAGAAGATACTCTGAGAGGGAGAGAGTCTAGGATGGAAGAAGCCTGGAACCTGGATGAATCTGCCTAGAGCCTGTTACTCTGCCAGTGTGAATTAGAGTATGGCAGAGTAATGCATTTAATGCTGATGCTTTAAGCCACTGAGATCTGGGGATTATTCTGTTAATAACCAAAATGAATTAACCAAGACTAATCTGTAGCAATACTTGACCTGCTATGTGCATAAAATAAATGATCAATAAATAGGACTGACATGAAAAGGGATTTTCAGCTCTTCTGTTGTGTGTCATACAGAATAAGTTCAAACAAAAAGAGAGGCAGACCCAGAGGCAGAGAAGTCAGCTCTTGCTCCTGCACCAGATATAGGCAGACAGACAGGCACACGCACACACATACACACACACACACACACACACACACACACACACACACACACAGAGAGAGAGAGAGAGAGAGAGACAGACAGACAGACAGACAGACAGATAAACAAAGACAGAGACAGAGACAGAAAAAGACAGAGAGTGTCAGAGAGACAGGGAGACAGAGACTATGAAGGAAAGGATGGATGAAGAGAGGGAAGGAGGGGCAAGGGAGGGAAGAAGGAAGTTAAAGACATTGAACTCTTTCACCAACTGGTATGGACTTTACACCTGGTACATCTGATTACCCAGAATTCTTAGGAGAAAGGTCTCACTCCCATTCTCATGCCTTTGAAATGCCAACCTGCCTCCAGAGCCAGATGGAATTGCAGCCTGCCTATGTGAAGCCCATGCCATCCTCCCTACTCTCTTGCAGCTGTCCTTAGGTTTGGCCACCTGCCCCTGGCATCAGGTCACTGAAGCATGCCCTCTGACAAGGCATGCCCTCTGACAAGGATGTGAAGACATTTTGCCATGATTTTCTTTTTACCAAAGCAGACATTAAAACTGGGAGAAAGACTCAGATATATCCAGAGGCATCATGGCAGACAGAGATCCCTCAGTCCAGAAAAAGATGTCACCTCTGGGACATGAGAGGAGGCAAGCTCAAGGTCAGACACAGAAATCTGTGGACATTTTTCATATACACATAGAGCTCAGCTAGCCACCAGTAGACAGGTCATCTCAATTTTCCAGTAGATAAAATGTATTCCTACTCATTATTTAAGCAGAGGCAGTCCCTTTCCTTTATAGCTTCCAAATTATAGCCTTAAAAATTTGGTTGCAGTGAGTTCAGTATATAGAGAAGGATAAAAAAAGTCCTTTTGTCTAAAATTACCACTCTCACCCAATTAACAGCATTGCCGGTTGGGTGGTCACTATTCCCTTCCTTACTCCATCTTCAGACAAACCTACACACGTGGGCAGGAATAATTTTAGACTTTTAATTTCTTTTTGCTACATAAATAGGATTATACAATACATATTCTCATTACAAATTGCTTTCCTTCACTTAATAATTTATTATAAGTCTCCTTCCAGATGGATATAATTAGTTCTAACTTAGTCTTTTTAAATAGCTGTCTAAGGCTGCCTGGAAGAAAGAGCTGGTGCATGCTGGATTTCCAAACATCATCAATTTTGAGAGTTAATAATGGTTGTTGATTTATTTTTGGAGGAAGGGAAATGTTAACTACACCAATTTGTGTAAGAAAACATGCAACTTTAAATGAGGAAAAGAACATGTCTTTGAAGGTGGGACCATCCTGAAAGCCCAGGGTGACAAGAAGTGTGTTGTTCTGAGGTAGACATAAATAAAGTTAAGTTCCCCCTGGGGAAACTGAGGTCCTGCTAGGTCTTGGTGCAGAAGCCTCTTGCTGTGCTGGCTTCCTTTTGAGGTAATGGCTTGGACTTGCACTGGCATCAGGCATCTCTTGGAGTTGTCCTTTGCACGCACAGTTGTCTCGCCACCTCTTGGATCTGGCCCAGGAAGGGGTGGGGAAGGCGCTGCAGGCATTAGCATGCAGGTCACGCAGCCTCACTTTGTTCCCTTGGCTGAGGTCAGATGGAATAAATCAATCAGCCTTCGCATCCAAAGTCCTTCAACGTGTCCTGGAGCCTTCCAGGCCATGTGTGCTCTGGCCCAGCTTTGAGTTGCCTGTGAGAGTCTGCAGGAACAAACATAACCAAAGAGCTCCCCGGGGCTATAAGCAGCTGTTCCCAGGAACTCATCTACTCCAGGGGTTTTCTGTGTTCCAGGGGCATTAGTGTTTTAGGTGGGAGAAGCCAGCTCAGACTCTTGGAGATCTAAGAATATACACTGGGAATAAAGACCTCACTTCAGATCTCCTGCTCTGCCAGAATCATGTTATATGCTTACCACACAGAACTTCATCTCTCTGAATTCTACAAGTAGGACACTGGCCTCAAAGAGTCCATAATCACCCATTATGGGCATCAATGCAATGCAAAGGCGGGCGTCTTCATTAGCAAAACAGCCTGACTATAACAGTACATGTCCTTCATCCCTTGATATTCCCTATAGGTGTCCTGGTCTCCCAAATCCAACTATACTGTCAATATACACTTTTTGGGCCTCAGAATCCAAGAGCCAGACCCAAACTGGATCCTGAATGACACAGTTAAATAGATCCATCTACAACAACCCAAGAAAATACTCCAAGACTCAATCTTTCCAAGGCCAGCAAGGTTGGCAAGCGTAGTATCCTTCAAATTTATCCATGCCTTCTGAATAGAATGACTGTTGTGACATAATCAGGTGCTAATGCTTACCCAGCTTTTTCATTTTATGTTTGAGGAGAGAGGATGGTGCATATGTCTTTATAAGTGGATGGTAAGAGTTGGAGGTTAATGACAGATGCACCAGACGTAAAAGGTGTCAAAAGGAAGGATAACAGAGATAGGCTGGGAACAGATGAGTTCCCAGAAATAGCAGGATACATATGTTACAGCCTGTGAGGTGGGAAGCAGGTGTACACAGGGGAAAAGCATCCCCCAAGAGGCTATTGAGAGGAATCACATACAATATCAGGTCTTATGCACAAGGGATTACCTGCCTTCCTCAGTGACTGCACAGTGGTATGAGAAGCCAGGCTTTCTCCTGGAGCTCTTTCAATGAGAGTGGCTCAGAATTCCTGGGACCAGTCTCCTGGATCACTATAGCCTTCAGCCTTCATGAAGACACTCTGGGCTAGATTTATTCCTGGATACAATCTTGTAAAGCATTGGGTACCATTAGCCCCATATGAGGTGAGGCTTTGTATGGGTAAACTTAATCCAGACCTATCTGATTCCAGAGTTCACACTCATCTGCTCAACTATACTTCTTGGGTTTGCTTTATACAACCTCTCAATAAAAAGGAACTTAGTTACCTGACTAGTCGTAGAAAGCCTGTAGAACATTCTAGAGCAGAAAAAAAAGCTCACTTTAGCCATTGGAAGTTCACTTCAGCCAATGGGCATGGCATTTGTAAATTCAAAGAGCTGGTTTCAATACCCATTTGGAAAGCTTACAGCATTGTCTAATGGTGGACAACCGACTTAGTTGGTATCTAGCTCTTACTTACCCAGCTTTATTTTTTTATATGTGAAGAGTATTGAGAAAAGGGTCTGAACTTCAGCATCAGGGCATGTAAAAAGATGAAGAAGTATTTCATGCTGACCAAAAGGTCATTTCAATGTGTGTCATCATGTGTGTGTGTGTGTGTGTGTGTGTGTGTGTGTGACTGTGTCTGTGTCTGTGTCTGTGTTTGTGTGTCTGTTTGTAGCAAGCAAACAATAGGTGAGATATATTTGTGGCACTGGGGAGGAGGGATTGAAATGCCTATGGAAGGAAACCATGGCTGTGGATTTCAGGGCTTGGGGACCTGTCAACACAGCTAATCTCCAGGGATGTGGGCTGAATGTACCCTTGATAGCCAAAGAAGTGCCCCATGGAAACTGTCAGCCTCCAGCAGGCCAATTTGTTCTCATATTACATTCCCTGCTGGCTCTGTTGCAAGTCCCCAGGTTAGGGATTCGTGTCATGCATCCCCCCAACCCAGTGAGGGTTGACACAGCACGGTTGATAAGTCAAGAGAATGCAGAAGCCACAGCCGGATTAAGAAGGCTGTTTTATTTTGGTGCCCTGGACTTCAAGCAGATTAAATAATCAAAAGGCTGGGCCATTGGGGTCATGTTTGAATGCTACAGCTGTTCACCAAAGTCTGACCAACATTCTTTATGTGGTTTGCTCTCTGAATGGGAGAGGCAGAGAAGATCTCGGGGAGGCTGACACTTTTCCAAAAAGAGACCGGACGCAATCAAAAGACCCTCTTATGAAGAAGGACCACAGCAGACAGATACAAGGGGACAGGCTGCTTAAATAAGTGACCTCCTGAATTCAGCAACTGTTTTTGGCTGTGGAGAAAAGCCCATGCTTGATTCAGGGAAAGTGAATGGAAAGCTGGGATCCACGTCTGCTGCAGCCTGTGTGTGTTGATCTGTGAGTACACACACCAGGATCTATGTTGGATGAGGGTTTGTGCTGCAGAGCCTGAGCCATGAAAGGTGAGCAGGAATGGACTCCATTGCCCCTACCCCAGAAGCTCCCCACTGAGAGAAGGGGAGAATCCCCCAAGATGTGTCTATGAGAAATCAATTTTCAACCTGTCTTTCTTAAAACATTGGACAGATTAAAAAAAATCTCTCTCAGTAGAAAGATGGATGTGTCACCATGCTGAGCATGGGGGAAAGGGAGCCGAAGACAAATGTATTTAGCTGTGGTGTGGACATGTAGAGGGCTTGTCACGGACCATTTCATAGACAACATGGTGTCTTGAGTTGGAGTTCATATATTATTTCCTTAGGGGAAGTGGGAGGCAAACTGGCCCCCACTTCAGGAATATAAGCCTTTTATTAAGAGATAAATGGACTGGGTGGGTACCCTGGTGTTTAAGGATTGATTCCCTGCGATTAATTAATCATTGTGGCTCAGGTTGCAACAATGGTGTCAGGTGATTTCTAGTGGAAAGGCATTTATTTGAACTTTGAAAGAAGTTAGATATCTGAAAAGTTACAGAAAAGCAAGGGCTGTAGATTTCTGTTTAAAGAAGGAGAAGTGAACTTTGATGCTCTGTGTCTCTTGAACTAAATCAAGGCAAGCAGCTTTCCCTTGGAAAGCTCCTCATTTTCTGGTCCTATAGGCCTGGGCACCAGCAGCCGGGAACAGAGTCCAAAGCAGGGAGATCAAGGTACAGAACATTTGACAGTGACGCTGTATTTTCCCCTAGGTGAGGTACAGACCAGAACAACAAATAAATAACTGCCTCTTGAAAGCCTCTGTGTCGATAAGCATTTTGTTTGGAATTGCATTCCATGGCCCTATCAAGACCTCTACATTTCAACAAAACACTCTTGACACGTGTTTGTCATACTTAGAAATTCAAATCCTAAGAGAAAAAGGGGAGGGAAACTGTATCTTTAAAGAATGATCACAGCCTTTTAAGAAAATTACAATTCTCTGAGTCATACAATGAGACCCACTTTGTATTTTGGGGAGCAGTTACCCACATTCCTATATAGCTGCATCATTTGTATTAAGTGAGAAGAGAAGCCTGACAGCCCCAATGTCCCTAAGTGAGGGATGAGTGAACACCGAGTTTTCTCATGGCCATACATGCAATATGCCTTATTAGTTAAAAGAAATAAAGAAGCTTTCTAAGTACTCATGTGGATATATAGTTTTGCCTAAACAGAACAGATTGCAGAATAAGATAAACATATGATTACATTTATGTGGATTAAACAAACAAACAATATAGCATTGGGCAAATCTATCCCCAGTTGCTATACCATATCTCTCTTGAATATCTGGCAGAGTAATACAGCAAATAAGAATTCTCACAGATTCGGTAGACAGTCTGGGATCAAATTATGCTCGATTGTTTACTGTTTCTGTGACCCTGGGGAGTGATTCAGCCTCTCTAGGCCTGTTTTTTTTTTTTTCCTTCAAAATGTTGAAGACAAACAACCATGTTGATGAGGTCTTTAGGGTGGATTGATTTCTATAAAAAGCTGGATTGATCCCTGTCATGCAGTGTATGCCATCTGGTCATTTGCTATTGTCCTTATTATCTACTGCATTTTACAAGCTCAGCACAACACCGTTCTATCTTAGTGATCATCGCTAGCAATTACAGAAATAAAAATCAGAAGGAATACCTAATAGGTTCCTTCCAACCTATGCCCAAGATAAGCTCCTGATACTTCCAACTCTGAAAATGTTGGGTCTTGCAGTAAGTGAAGGAAATTTGAGTACAGGATGGCACCTTTATGACCCGAGCATTTAGCTCAGTAGTAGAGCACATGATGAGCAAGCATAAGACCCCAGGTTTAGTCCTCAGCTTCAGGGAGAAAAATTTTTAGATAACTCTAAAGATCTCAAAAGAATATTCAGGTAATATGTCATACCTCCCTATTTCAACTCAAGCTGGACATGTTAGAAACATTTCAACTCTGATATCATTTATTGAATAGTATTAAGAAGGCAGGAGCTAGGGCTCAGTTGGTAGTTCTTGCCTAGCACGCACAGCGCTCTGAGTGTGATTCCCCAGCACTACAAAATTGACGATGGTACTACATACCTATAATCCTAGTACAGTGACTATTGTTTTGAATGTGTCTGAAGACAGAAACCAGGTCTATGAAGGGGCTTCTGTGAGGAAAACCAGAGGTGATCAGAAGAAGGTTGTGTTCCCCACTAAAGCACTGCACTTCTCAGTAAGAAGCAAGCTGACAGAAGTCTGATAATCTATGAGTGGCTGGTATAAGTTTCAGAAATAAGAATATGTCTTATATTGTTTTTAATGCTTTTTGGTAATTTTTAAAACCATCATAGAAAAAAAAAAGGAGAAAGACGATCATCACAGATTGGGTTATACCTGCAAATCTAGACAGCTGTTTGTCAGGCATTCCCTAGTCAATATGGTCACCTGAAGCCACATCTGATAATTGAAGTGTAAATGAATTAAGACCAAGTCAAAATTAAGAGTCAGTTCTTGGGTTGGAGAAATCACACTTTGGGAGCTCAGGAACTACAGGTGTCTAGTGACATCCATGTTGGAGGACAGGCACAGAACACTTCTACCGCCATACAAAGCTCAACTGGCCTTCCCTCCTCTGGAGTGGTCCTTTTAGAAATATGGGCATGAGCTCCCTTGTTACCTTTCTACCTGACACAGCCCACACACCTGGCTCTGACCTCCAAAGGACACATTTCCCAGAGTGACTTTCCCTTCACCATTTCATGTGATATCAATCTTATAAAGTCTGATGATCGAGTCACAGTAGAAGTCCCTTCTCCAAGGCTGCTGACAATGGCTAGCTCAGAGCTAGCCTCAGTAACCAGCCTGGGTGTACTCAGTTCAATTCGGATAAGGGTGAGGACCTCCTTTCCAGCTGGGTGGAAGGCACTGCTGGCTCAGGACCACACTACCTGGGAATTCCTTGGCTGATGGAAACCACATTTCATACACTGGCCTCCATCCCACCCTCTTTCCATTGTTTTAGGTGCTCTGCTGCTGGTTTCCAGTGTGGGTATCCTGCTCCCAGGTGTGGGCAGCTGTCCCAAGAAATGTTTGTGCCACCCATCTTCATACTCTGTGGACTGCAGTCGCCAGGGGCTGTCTAAGATCCCCCCTGATCTACCCCCATGGACAGTAACCCTGCTTTTACAAGATAACCAGATCCACTGGCTTCCTGCTCTTGTGTTTCGGTCTGTACCACAGCTCACCACCTTAAATTTATCTAACAACTCTCTTTCACATCTGGCTGCAGAGGCTTTCTATGGACTTCCTCACTTACAGGTTTTAAATGTAACCCAAAATTCCCTGCTTTCTATAGAAAGCAGCTTTGCCCATGCCCTGCCTGGGCTCAGGGAGCTGGATCTGTCATCCAATAGCCTCAGCATCCTCCCCACATCTCTGGGCAAGCCTTGGGAGAACCTGACTGTGTTTGCTATACAGCAGAACCATCTTCTACATCTGGATCGCAAACTTCTAGAGGCCATGCCCAAGGTGAGGCTGGTACTTCTTAAGGACAACCCCTGGAAGTGTGACTGCCACTTGCTGGGTCTGAAACTCTGGCTGGAGAGATTCACTTTTGAAGGTCAGTAGTGTGTCTTTTTGTGTGTTTCCAGACACAGCGTCTCTAGAGGGTGGAGGAGGGTGCAAGGGGCAGCTGTAGGCTTTTGTGTATCTTCACATGGAAGTATGTCGACTTCAGGAGAGGAGTAAGTGTCTGACAGAGTTTGAAGGACATTTCCATTTGAGTGTTTATACTCATTATGGTGTGCATGCAGACAGCATGGACTTCTCTCTGGGAATTATATACCAAACCACCCTCAACTTTAATTTCCAAGTGTGATTTAGTTGGGGATATGGCTCTCCCTTCTTAGGCCAGCTTCCCTCTCTCTCTAAGTCTACCCAAATATGGCTATAAATCTTATTGAATATTGAAATTGGGCCCAGAAGTTTCCCTCTCTGAAGTTACTATTTCTTTAATCAGAAGCTCAAATCTAAGGGAATATCAGAGAGAATAAACTTTGGAAATCACTCAGGGGTTAATCTAGACTAAGGGAGAAATTGTGCATTTTTTTCTGTTCATTATATACCAGGTGGCTATTTGACACTATAAAGCAAAGTGGAACAGTTGTGACAAAGACCATACAGCACACCTCACAGCCTTTGCTATCTGAGAGAAAAGCTTGGCCACCTTGATTGTCAATGGGAAACAGAAGCCCAAAGAAGCTCAATAACCAGCCTAAGGTTGCACAGGCAAAGAACAGATGAGAGTGGAAAATGGGACACTTGGACCTTGGCTTTGGGGTCTCTCCTGAACCCCACATTGCTTCTCTGAGCACCATTTGCTCATTCCTCTCCTTGAACTTCCTTGATGTTCCAGGCACTACAGTAGACCCAGAGAGAAAGGTGGTGAATAGGAAGTACTTATCTTTATGAAGTTTTCATTGAAAGGGTAGTATGCATTCAGACGGCAATGGTAAGACAGTGAGGGAAGCGAGCAGGGAGTTAGAAAAGAGTGTGCTCCAGCTTAGATAGGATAGAAAAGAAAGACCCCCAGGAAAATGGCATATGTGTGAACCAGAACAATGAAAAGAAGGAACAGAAGATCACCGTGGGAATGGGGGCCCAGCATGCCTTAAGGGCCTGGTGAAGAAGCTAGCCTGGCTTAGTGAAAGGCAGAGGAGACAGTGAGTCAGTGGGTAGAGATAACGCACAGCACATCTTGGGTGCCCTTCCAGTCTCTAAACATGTGCAGAGCAGGTGCCCTGTCTGGATTTTATTCTAGGGGAGGTGGGAAGTTCTGAGGAATTCTTGTCTAGGGAACAGTATGATCTGACCACTGTGTAAAATGCCAGGCCGCTGACTCTGAGAGTGCAGAGCAAAGGCCACTGAAGAAGAGCCAGCGGGATGAAGGGGGAGGCAGTCTCAGTGGAGCAGAGAAGAGATGACAGTGGCCTACACCAGGATGGCAATAAGTCAGCAGCATTTGGAACAGGGTCATGGTAGAAACGGCTGAGGGTTTGGAGAGGGTGGGAGACTGGGAGAAGGAAAGAGTAGTTCTGGAGGATTGTTTCAGTTATTTCTTCCTGCTTGGTAAGTACATAAATGGGGATGCTTTTAGCAGATAGGAAATGGAGGAAGGGGGAGAGTCTGCAGAGGTGATCAGTGGAAAACTCAGGAAGGGGACATATTTGAAGTACTTGTCACACTTCGGGGTGGGGTTATTGTTGGTGATTGTATGCTGGAGGCCAGGGAGACCTGAGGGCTGCAGATGAATTAGGGGAAAAGCAGCACCTGGAGGCATGGTCTACATATGGTAGAAGCTCAAAGTAGCCACATCACAATTTAGAAGCTTCTCAGTATGGCTGCATCGCCAACTAGCTGGCATTGAAGTTAGCTCTCAAAGGCAACTATGTAACTTAGTAACATCCTTCTGATAGATCAAGACCAAAACAAAACATGTCTGGAGGTAAGGTGGCTAGAGCCATTGCTTTCTGGATTAAATCATAAGCATTAAACAGACCATCCCAGAAAGAAAGTTTTAATCAAAAAACATTGTCTAATGTTAAATCAATATGCAGTTTCCAGACCTAGGACACCCGCAAAGTAACGCAGGCAAGGATGGCATTCTCCTATCCAGCCACAGACTTATGTAAAGAAAGAACTTTGTCTAGCATGTAGTGTTACCAAGCGATAATATTGGGGCTGATTTTGGTCCCTTGAACAGATGCTACCCTGAACCTTCATAAACAACTGCAAACACTGAAGGTATCAGTCAAAGCAGGGTGATTAACATTACAAACCACCTGGTTTCAGTCTTCTGTACTGAAGTCTATCACTTACCCATGCCTGAGTCCAGGGGAACTGAGAGTGAGATCTGCATTCCAGGTCTGCATTCCATGCAACCATTTGGGGACATAAGCCTCCTCTAGATGGCGATGCCATTTAAGTTCACGACACGACATTTAAGGGCAACACTCAACACAGCACACAGAAGAACACCGTTCAGGATTCTGTGTGCTGGAAGTGGGTAAAACTCAGTCATATGGCTTCAGATGAAACCCAAAGAATTGGAAAACTTAGAATCCTGTAGGCCTAAGGGCAAAATGATTTGCTTTGGTTGATGTAAAATAGTCTCCCCTTTACCCAACCATGCACACAGGATGGTAAGTGGCCATCCTTTATTAACATATGAACCTAGACTTTGATGTTCATGGTTAACTGTGAAATGGGTACTCTGAGCGAGGGATGGCAGTGCCATGCTGAAAACATGACACAATTTATCCATCCTGGTCACCAGAACACTCTTGAAAAGTGAATTTCATTATTATGCCCCTCTCGCTTTCCAGGAATGCAAGCAGAGGCTCAGAGTGAGTAAGGAACTTTCCAGAACTGAACAGCTAAGTTATATAGAGACCTAAGATTTAAACCCACTTCCTTCCAAGACAGAGGTGAAGTGCTATTGGTGTCGGGTGGGGACAGTTGGAGGTTGCGAACTAAGGTGGGGGGGTGGTCCTTCAACTTTTTTAAGTCAAAAAGGGAAAGGGACCCTCATGCTGCAACCAGCAGATTTGCCTCTGGGTTCATGGTCCCTGAGAAGGTGGTGGAGATGGGACAAGGATCCTGGCTAAGGTCACAGCTGCACAGGAGGCTACTGAGACAGTACCAGGCACAGGCCATGCCTTCCTGCTGTGTCTGTGCATTCACTGTAGGCCTTTCCTTTGCCCCGAGTCTCAAGGCTGTGGATTTTAGCACAATAGCGGAAAGGAAAATGACGAAAGAACAAGAGTGAGCCTGGAGTGACTACACAGTACACCATAGCTGAGGTGACCATCAGCCAGTAAAGCGGCCTGCCAAAGCACAGCAGTCTGTGTTCTCCTATGGAAACCTCACCATGCTTTGGTTGGATGAGATGCTTTTGCTCCCCCAGGGAATCTGTCTCTGTAGCCTTGATATAAAGGCCCTAGTAAGAGCCACCATAGCCAGGTGCTAAGGGAGATAAGCTCCCACAGAGGCAGAGCCCCTCATCTCAGCCCAGCTGGGAGGGGCCCTTGGCTCAGCTGGAGCAGCCACCTGGGCCCTCTAGCTTCAACACCAGTGGCTCAGGAAACTTCACTTTGATCTTATTGCTTTAAAGTTGGGATTCACGACTCAAGGAATTGCTGAAGAAGCCAGGAGGGGCCCTAGGGAGTCTAGTCATGTATCATTCAGTTTTAAGCAATGGCAACAGAAACAGTATGTATTGGATTTTGTCCCTGTCACCAAGCCTGCTGTTCCTGGGTCGTGTGATAGCTCTTGTATTGTGGAGTGGCTCTGTCTATTTATAGGGCACTTACAACTCGTCTTAAGATGATTAGATAGAAAGCGTGGGTATATATCTCCCAAGCCCTAAATTACTATGTAGTGGCATGAGACAATAACACTGAAGTGACAATCTCCATATGTGCTTTTCTGGCGTTAACTTAAAACGATTCCCTATGATGTCTACTGAAAATCTGTAATCTGTATTTGCTAAGGGAGCATGCCGCCCTCACCTGCTGAGGATTTAGGGAAGCCTGAGAGAAACTAGCCATAGGACCTATGGGTCCTGCCAGTCAAGTAGGCATTTCTGCCTCTGTCCTGGTCCCAAGAAGAAGTAGTGAAAGAAAAGTAGAGAAGGGGGAGTGTACTGGGGGCTGGGTTTGGGTGTTGACTTAGCCATTCATGCCCTGTATGGGTTTTAAAAAGAATTCCCTATAAGATGGAGGGCGAGGACTTTGAACTGTCAAGTCAGGTGCAACTGGGATGCTCTGATGACAGAAAACTTTAAGAAGTGTATTCCCACAAAGTCAAATAGTGTACCAGTGGCTACACAGGCCAGGGTGAAGAGGTGGAGTCCAGTACCCCATGAAAGGATAACTAACTTCCAAAGATGCCCCCAAGGAATCAGTTACCTTATAGAGAGCTAAACCTACATTTAGTAACTCTTTGGAACATTTGGCACTCAAAGTAGTAAATGTCATGAGACGATGAGTTACTTAAATACCAAGAGCAATGTATGGTATTATCAAATGCTCAGGTACATAAAACTCAGAAATTGCCATTATGCCTCTCTAAAGAGTGTTGATAGAGACATGGGGTCTTTGGAATTAACACACTAATGACAACAGTGAATATTTGTTCTATCCATTCTTTGATTTTCAGTGGGAATCCAGCACGAAAGGATTCTTGTGTGATGGGCAGTGGGTGGGAGGAAGGCTGGAGGCTACAGTGTCCTTAGATGAAGAACCCTCACGTTCTCTGTCAGTATATGCCCAGTGGTCCCCTCAGCCTTTATACAATATTAAGCTAACTTGATTCCTAACAAATTCTTAGGCATAAATAATTGCCTATGTAGTCTGTGGCAGGCTGAAGACTTTGGAAAACTGTTGTATCAAAGCTCCATCATCACTCTTTGCTTTGTTTCTTGAAGGGGGAGAAACAGATGGTACCATCTGCAGGCTGCCTGAACGTTGGAAGGGAAGGAATCTCCTCTCCATTCCTCATGAACTATACCAACCCTGTCCTCTAACTTCTCAGGATTTGGCACCCTCACTAGTCCAGCAACCTGGTTCTGCCCCACAAGATGCCCAGAAGTCTCCTGAGAATAGCTCAGGACAGCAAGATCCCTTGGAGTGTGAGAACAAACCCAAACCAAAGCCAATCAACCTGCGCCACGCTGTGGCCACCGTGGTCATCACTGGGGTGGTATGTGGGATCGTATGTCTCATGATGTTGGCAGCTGCTATCTATGGATGTACCTATGCAGCTATCACAGCCCAGTACCAAGGGAGACTCTTGGCACCAACCAGGAAGTCTGAGAAGATGGGAAGTAAGGAATCAATGGACATTTCACCAGCCTGAGAGCTTCATGTCCAAGTCCCCGTTGATCACTGAGGGCCAGAAGAAATGTCTGAGTGTGCCTGATGTGTTTTCTGCTCCTGTCCCATGTTTTATCTTCCAAAAAAACTAAGAAAAGAATGTGTTCAAAAAATTAAAACAAAGTACTCAATGGGAAGAAATGTATGCTGTAGCTTTTAGACATCATAGATAAAATAGACACTCATATCTTACAACTGAGAGGATGTGACAAGAAGTCTATGTGTAGGAACAAAAAGAAGAGCAAAGCCATCTCTTTTAGGTACCGGTCTCTGGTTTAATCTGCTTCTGCAGAGCAACAAGAATTCTGACATGTGTGCCAATAGGCATTTTTAGGAGATCCAGGGGCCACCAATTGGAGTGCCTGGGAATAGGCTGGTACTCTTTCCCAACCAGTACTGGATGCCTCTATAATTCAAGTTCATGCTAGATTGGTGAGACGTTTAGATGTTGTGTATGTTACATATTTAGTGGAAATGTCTGTTGGTTGGGAATTTCATAGCTGGCCACAAGAGTCAGATTATATTTAATTTTCTAAATCAGAAAACCATTTGGGGATCTCTAAGCTGTAGGGGAAGACAAAGGTTTCATGTCTGGATAATGGAACTCAGGCCTGGAGCCTGGGCAAGGTTTTGATGTGAAGGAACACAGAGAGAATGGTAAACTAGAATACAGGGCATCAAGAGGCCATATCCACCAATCAACTGGAACCTTACCCTAGGACTCTCGCAGCAGGGATGGATTTAGGTTAGGCTGAATGGCGGTTGTGTCTCTGCATCTGCATATGCAGTGCACAGAGGGCATGGATTTGTACAGCTACACCCACACATAAACACCCTCAGAGCAATCAGCTTACCCACTAATGAAATGCAGGCGTGTCGGGTGGGAGCCAGTAGCTGTTGATCACCACCCAGATTGTATGCTCAACACTCTGGGATAGGAAATAAGAAGGAAGTTTGAGGGGGAGTGGGAGTTACTGGGGGGACTTGAGGCACTCAGGGGCAGACATCCTGGCTGGTGCCGTAGCATGGCTTTAAAAAAGTTCAGGTATGGCTTGCAAAGTCCACAGACTTGGTCTAAGAGAGTTGCATGCAAAGTGAATTTTTATAAATTGAATCATCATTTTAATGCAGCAGGGGAGCTCGCTATTTAAAGGAACCTTTCATGGAATCTTTTCTGTAATGGAAATAATTGGCTCCAGATTGATGCATTTTTTTTTCCAAATTTGCATTTCTATGCTAGGGTTTCTTAAAGTGGAATATACCTATACCTACTCTTTCCGTTTATACTATAGGGACTTTTTAGGATTATAACTATTTTGCACAGGAAGAGAGCACGGAGGAGTTAAAGACATGCTAAAAGCAGAAAATGACAAATATGGGGCAAGCTGTTCCTCTAGAGTCCATGACAGACATTGCTAATCAATCCCAGCTCTTTTCCCAGCTGAGCCTCAAATATACCACAGATGGTTTCTTAAGACAGCACTATAGGCAACCAGAACTAATCAATTGGAGTTGGTTCAAAGGATAAAGCACATTTGCCATTCAGGGTACTGGTTCGACTTCACCCCTCAAGGCCATGTAAAAATTGGTTTGGATCCCCAGTCAGTTGTCTACTTCTCAACTGGAATACAAATGGGACATGCACATGTTGGGATGGACAGATGTCTAGTGTGCTATAAGCAATGTAAAGCTTGTATATACCAGTGAGCTAAGGGCAGACTGTCTTTTTGGAGTATCAATTTAGCTAGATTTTTTTTTTTAAAGAAGAAGTTTAAATGTGAATGGTCACAGTGAAACCCATTATTGTGTGCAATTAATATGCACAAATAATTACAACATGGAAAAGAACAGAACACCAAGAGTTCCCAGAGAAGGCCCATGGCTGCACGGGCTGTCACTTGCCCTGACACCTCCTGTCTTTTGTGCTGAGGTGGCTCAATTCAGCTGTGTGACTGAATTTCTATTCTAAGGACATAGCGACTATTTTCAAACTGAAAAAAAGCATTTCTTTCCATTGTCCTAACAGCAACATTTTTTTTTCTTTTTTTCTTTTCTTTTTTTGGCTAAGAACATAATGCAAGAGGAAATTGAGAAGGTTCCTTTATTCTTCCTCTCGATTTGACCAAATGTTTTCCAGGCTCACCCTGTTAGCAGGCATGGCTCTCATGAGCACTCCTCATAGAATTCTGACACTCGTCCTATGGATACTTGGGCAGCAATCACATACCTTAAGAACCCCCAGGGCCAGCAGCACATGCCTTTTCTAACAAGTGATTTAGGACTGCAAGTGTACTGTATGCCCTGTCAGTGGTTTGGCGATGCTGCAGATCAGCCTTGCCCTCTCCCCTCAGAGATTACATAAAAGAGTTTCTAGTACACTGCACAAACCATGAACGTGGCTCCAACCCTCGCCTGTCAACACCCTGATCCTATTAGATGTCGATGTGCAGATGATAACCCACGCAAAAGGCCTCTAGCTTAATAGGTAGTCTTTAAGCACAAGGAGGTAAGTGACGCATATGTAGCCTCAGATTTCTATCATTTGCCTACAGTCACCACACACAGCAGTTGGCAGTGAAAATAATTACTTACTCTGAAATGTCAACAGCTCCTCAGAACAGAAAAATATAAATCAAGTTGTTTAGATGAACAAATGTGGGGTTATCATTTGCTAATATGAGAAATGAAATGTTTTAATTGCAAAATGCACAGCAGATGAAAGACCCAGTTTTCAGGGTATTCTGCAAGAACCACAAATTATCTTTCATGAGCACTGCAGCTCACGAGGGGCAATTTACAAACGCCTCACAGATGATTCTCAGCTGCTTATTACTGCCACCCTATTCATAGATTCCCCTGTAAGAATGTCCTTCCAGCACAGCACCAGACTGGAGGAGGCGCTCAGGGCAAAAAGCACATGTAGTGTTGTTTCAGGGAAAGTCATTTGAAATGGCATGCTTCCATTAAAAGGAGTGTAACCGTGTGGTGACAGGCAGGTGATTTCTGCTCAGGCAGGGATCTGAGTTCACAGCCGCTGTGGCTTTCTGCAGTGAAGTGCTCAGGAGAAGGGCATGAAAGCCATGCTATGATGAGGATGAGGCAGTCTGTGAGGAAAAAGATCTGTTGTCAGATCAGAAAAGCTTGCACAGGTAAGGCGGGCACCCCAAACCCTTTGGAAAGAAACTTGTGCTTTAGACAATAAAATGCCAGTGGATAAAGGAGTTATCTCATTTTGCCTTATGAGAACAGAGAGTTGATAAAAGACCCATAACCGGGCTTCCTGTAGAAGGCTCCTGGAAGTCAAACTTCATTGCTGAAGTTCATTGAGAACTACTGAAGACAGACCCCCTCCGCCTCACACTTTGAATATTGAAAGTGGCTAAGTTGGTTTCCAAAATATTCTATCTGTGCCCCATATTCATAGTTATACAACAGGAATTCGAAACCTGTAACTTTCTGTGCAGATCAGGAAATTGCTGTTTCCAATGTTCATTTAGATTCACTAAATGCTACTGTCAGAAACCTACAAGACAAGACACCCCAACCTACAAGGCAGCCCAAGTAGGATTATCTGCAGAACTCCAGGGGACCATCCCATTTTCTCCCTAATGTATGTATGTATGTATGTATGTATGTATGTATGTATGTATGAATGAATGTATGTATGTATGTATGTATGTATGTATGTATTTATAATGCTTAGATTACAATGAGGTCTCAAAGAAACCTTTGTCTCACTTAGAGGAGGCCTTACAACTTTCTGACAGGCTTTTAGATTCTTGACAGGACTATTTGCCTCTATTCCCATTCCAAAGACACTGTATGTTCAGAATCCTCAAGATGGATAGGCTGTCACCCACAGCCTCATGTGTCCATTAAGCAGACCCAGAAAACAAATCAAGGGAGCTAGGGAAGGTCCTGAAGAACATTATGTCTAGGCCTGGAAAATTTCAGAACAGTTGCCTTTGGCCTTCTTGTCCATCATGGGCATTGCTAACAGATCACAGCATACTTATCAACTGATTCCAGACCAGACCTCAGAATCCTTTCAAATCTGTTTCCCAGGTGCCCACAACAGATCAACTAGAGTTGACATAAGGGATTAAAGTTATTTGCTACGTTGATATAGTTCAGTGCTTTTATTTTACAGCCAGAAGCTAAAAGCATGAAAAAGGAAAGAAACGTCCCAAAAGTCACACACAGTTCATTGTGTGATAAATCTAGTTGCAGAAGCATGCAGTTAGCGTGAATAACACAAACTAATTCCCCATTACCCTTTGTCCATTGTACAGTCAGCTGCTCTGTCTAGATTATGATGTCATTGTACTAATCACTTAGATAAAGACAGTTGTAGCAACAACATTCACTGGGTGTGGTGCTGGCTAGTTTTATGCCAGCTTGACACAAGCTAGAGTCATTTGGAAAGAGAAAACCTCAACTGAGAAAATGCCCCAATTAGGATTGGCCTGTGGGTATTTTTCTTAATTCATGACTAATGTGGGAAGGCCCAGCTCATGGTGGGTGGCATAACTCTTGGGAAGGTGGTCTTGAGTTTTATGAGAAAACGCCACTGTAAAAGCAGCCAGGAAGCAGAGTTCTTCTGTGGCTTCTTCTTCAGTTCCTGCCTTTAAGTTCCTGCCCTGACTTTTTTTGATGACAGATTATGATGTGGAAATGCAAGCTGAGATTAACACTTTCCACCCCTAGTTGCTTTTGGTCCTGGTGTTTTATCACAACACTAGAAACCTAACCAAGACAAACACCCAGTTTGGTGCCCAGGTACCTTCTAAGTGCATTAATTTTGCCTTATAATGAAACCCATAGGTGTCTGTTGCTTCACAGCATATGAGCCTAGAAAGCAAATGTCCTAAGTTATCACACCAGTAAATGATACAGTAGAAATTCACATGCAAGTTGTGAGGGCTGGTTTTATGCCAACATAACAGAAGCTAGGGTTATTTGAAAAGAGGGAAGCTCAGTTGAGAAAACCTCCCTCATAAGATCTGGCTCTAGGGCATTTTTCTAATTAGTGATTGATGAAGGTAGGCCTAGCTCACTGTAGGTGATGCCATCTCTTGACTGGTAGTCCTGAGTTCTATAAAAACATAGACTGAGCAAGCTAATAATCAGCAGTCCTCCACGGCCTCTGTGTCAGCTCCTGCCATCAGGTTCCTTCCCTACTTGAGTTCCTGTCCTGACTTCCTTCAGTGACGGACTATAGTGTGGAAGTGTAAGTCAAATAAACCCTTTCCTCTCTACCCTGCTTTTGTGGTCATGGAGTTTCCTCAAAGCAACAGAACCCCTGACTAAGACATAGTCTTCCCAAAAGCCTAGGTGCTTTTTTTGAGACTGAACACATCCTTTTTAATGTTATTTTGAGTTTTCAGTTTTTAAAATCACTTCTGGTTAGCAAACAAAATAGCAAAATAACAGGTTTTGTTAGAACACACATGTGCCGCACTGCAGATTGCTCATGCCCACCCCACCTCTGTACCCTCTTCCACCTCCCTCCTCACTCCTGCTGGCTCATCTCCTCCCTCCCATCATTTTCTTTCTGCTTTTATGTTTCAAATGTATACATGCCTGTCTGCATACATGCTGAACCTAGACTTTTCACAGGGAAGAAACACACTGTCTTCTCCCCATTGTCCTCTCTTACTTCTTTATCATTTTTTGACAATGGATGGATTATGCCAAAGATTTGGGCTTTTGACTCTGAGTAGTGTGGAAGTCAACAGAGTTCTGAATGAAGGAGACATGTGACATTGTGTATCTTGAGATGTGGTTGCCGAGGCTCCCAGTTAGCCTAGACTAAAATGGAAAGGGTTCTGAGAAGACAGGGGAGTCGAAGCAAAGACTGCTGTGACTATCATGGGCAGAGTCCCAGGTAGGCTGAGTGAGCGAGGGGATGCTAGCCATAGTTTAAAAAGAATGGACAAGGTGATAGCCTGGGTAGGAAAAAAAGAGGACTCAAAACGATTTCAGGCAACAGTGAGATGGCTTACGACTGCTGCTAAGCCTGTTGACCTGAGTCTGAGACTCACATGATGAAAGAAGTTGTCCTCTGTAGGGATAATGTAGCACATACACAGCCATATAAATGAATAAAGAAAGAAACAAATAAATATATAAAATTCAAATATGGGATGACTTCAATGTCCTGATTCAAATTAACTCCAAAAATGGTCAAAAAAGCATATTTGAAACAACTAGGAATTAAATAATTAGGAATTCTTACATTTAGGGGTAATAACATGTCATCTGAGGATACAGTCATCTCTTTCCTTTAAAGATATATACTGAAATCTTATGGAAAATGTATGATGGGACCATACTTTGGTTTAAAGTAAATGAGGAGGTGCAGTAGGGGCTGGGGATCAGGGGGAGAGGGAATGAGTGATGGGCAGGTCTGGCTGGGACCAGAACCAGTGTCTGGATGATGCTCAAAACCTCAGTAGCTGAGAGGACACAGATAGAGAACTCTGGGTTCTCTGACATTTACAAGCTAGAGAACTGAGTGAGTCACGCTGGCAAAAACAGAAAATTGAAGAGCAAGGGAGGGCAAGTACTGAGACAACAACCAGCAGAGATCGAGAAAGAAAACATAGCTGAGTGTCGATCTGGGAAGCTCTAATGTAGTCACATCACTGGGAAATGGTTTTCTGTGAATAAAACCTGACCGCTGTGGTCCGTAAAGTGAACTGGAAAGAGCATGAGAGAGGACTGTACTGCATATGAGGACTAGTGATATATCTCTTAAATAAAACAGTACAACTGCAAACTGATTTTGGCTTATGTCTGACTAGTTCAGCTGAATTCAGAAAGGTAGATGGCTTATGGAGGAAAAACATTTGAATGCTCATACCCTATGCTTCCACTCTGTAATTTCTTCTGATTATTAATGATTATATACTCCTATCTTCCATGAGCTGGGACACATGTAATAGAGAACTTTAACCCTGATTATGGATGGCAGTCTAACCTTGATCTTAACATCAGCTGAGTCTGCTTACCTCAAGAACTGGCAACAAGTGTGATCTTTGGGGACAAAAGGCTGTGATCAATCCGATCTCTTTCTAACCACATGTTGTCTAAGGCTTACTCCATTAGCAACAATGTCCACAGATTAAGTGTCAAAGTACCCATGATTCTGCCATAGATTCTATTCACATCTGCCCTTCTCTTTCCAGGAAACATACTACACTTAGTCTCTTTGATCCCCCATGAACCCTTCTCTCAGCCTGAGTACCATATATTCTCATCTTAACAGAGATCAAAATCCCAACAAGGAACTTGGAAGATTTGCTTAGGTAAGGGCAGGACAATAAATCCCCAATCTTTTGTGAGCCATGTTGGCAAAAAGGAAAGAAAGAAAAATCCCATAAACTCTTACCCACTAAAGTGTCTAGGGACATTTCCAATCCTGCACAAAGCATCATTCTAAGTCCACTGTTCCAAGGTTTATGAACCAGAATGAAGCTTAACTAAATCACCAGCCTGACTGACAATGGGAAAATGGGAATCTGTACTTTTAGGAAGCTTAAGGCCTTTGGTTAGGATTTCTGTATAATCCCATAAATTAAGTACAACCAGTGGAAAAATTTGGACTCATGAAAATAAAACTCTTACATCACTGTTCATTTACACAGCCTCTGATTTGAATATCACCTCATTTCTATAATAACATGATAATATAGGTGACAGAAGTGACTTTTACTTGGTTCTGCTTTAAATAGACTGTGACATTTTCATCTAATAGAAGTGTTACTGAGCTTTTTTGGAAAGAACCAGGTGATTTTATGTTGTGATCCATTCAGTTTCTATCCAACTATCTCATTCTTATATTTTGGGAAGAAAGTGTCTATAGATGAAAGAGGCATGTTTACATGCAAAACACAATCTTATTTTTAAAAACATCACAAGGCACTTATTTCTCAATAATGTAAAGAGCTCATACAACATGCCAAAAAGGCAAATCATTATCATTTAAATATAGGCAAAGGTTTTTAATAGATATCTCTATAGAAAAGATGTATCACAGGCTCAAAAGCACATGAACAGATAGATTCTCAGCACTGGTTAGTAGGGAAATGCAAATCCACTCCTATCCATCAATGTGGTTAAAATAAAGAAGATAGATAACTAAACGTTGGTGAGGATATGGGAAAATTGGACTTCATATGCACTGCTGGTAGAATTCTAAACTAAAGTAACCACAATTCAAAACAGGTTTTACAATCCTGCAAAAATACTTAATGAAGAGGTACATGTGACATGATTTCATTTCTAGATATATCCTCAAAAAGAATAAAAATATGTCCATGTGGTAACTGTATATGCATGCCAGCAACATTACTAATAGGTAAGGGGTATTCACATAATAGAATATTATCTAGGAATAGAGAAAATGAAACACTAATACATGACACATTATGGTCCTGGAAACCTTGATATTAAGTGAATAAAGCCAGTCACAAAGGCTTATGTATCATTCCATTGATCTGAAATGTCCCAAAATATGTAAATCCATTGGTAAAGAAGAACAGCAGTCCTAAGGGTGAGGAGAAGTGTCAAGAAAGAGGAGAGGGTGTATGCTGAGTTCCTTCAGGGTACACAAAGGGGTCTAAAATTAGCTTGTAGTGATAGATATCGAACTCTCTCAAGTGTATGAAAGAGCCATTGAGCTGTGTGCTTTAAAAGAGTAAACTTTACAACACAGGAAAGATGTATCAATAAAACCACAAGAAAAAATAAAACTAAATAAAATCAGGTGGCAAAACTATAGAATTTGTCCTGCTGGCTGCCATTTTCCAACCTCTCTGGTCTAAGACATTAGTAATAAAAAAATACATGCTTCAATATTTTACTCTGAAATGTTAAGACACTATAATGAGGGTCTGGAGAAAGAAACACAGAGAGATGAACAGCAGTTAAGAGCACTTGCTGCTCTGGCAGAGGAGCCTGATTCAGCTCCAATTATCCATGCCTCACAACTGTCTGTAACTAGTTCCAATGGATCTGACGCCCTCTTTTGTCCTCTGATGGTCCGGAGTGTGTGTATGTGTAGACATTCATATCCATAGCATTTAAAATGTTGATAATAATAAATATAACTAAATCATAATAAAAAGTTCCTAGGTAAGATTTCATAGAGAACACCACATGGGAGGAAGTTTCAAGCTTCAAGAAATCTAACCAAAGAATCATCAAATGGCAAAACCTTTTTCCTTTTGAGAACAACCTCTATTGGAATGAGAGAGGTGGCAGCCTCTTGCTCACTTCTAAATATTTAGTTGACACTAACTTTACTATGCAAATTTACAAGGAATTTGAGAGACAGATGGCCTAATCCACTAACTCATCTCCTGCAAGCCACAGGTACCTGTCACCGCTCTGCTGTGGAGTTCTGACTGGATGATGTGTTGGTCTTCTGGTGAAGTTTTAAGTGTTTGAGGCTCTTGGGAGTGGTCCCTTAAGAGAGTTAACACAGAGGATCCGGTTTCTCTGGTCTTGGGCTGTTTTTACTTCTAAAGTGCTAACCCTGAACGTGCTTCTGTACCTCTCAGAGCAGCTGTTCTGATGGGCAGTTCTAACTCTGAAATCCTTTTGCAGATGGTAAGGACAGCATGATCTCCAACTGCATCTCTAATCCATTTCCATGAAATTTGCTGTTGTCAGTTCTACTACATAAACGGCCCCCAACACACACTGAACCCATCTATCTTGCTTTAAAAATGCCCACCCCCAAAAAAGCTCCTCTTCTGAGCTGTTAATTTAGAGCAAAGACATTGTATGATCTTCCATTTTCTGGTCTACCTACCTACCTGCCTGTGAACCTTCCCTTAAGAATCTGGTAACTGGCCTCAAACTGTACCGCCATTCAGGTCTCAAGCTGAGGTGTGTACATGAATAAGGAATCTCATCCCCAAATCAGTCAGATCCTTGGAGAAGGGAGTTGCCTCTTCCTGCAGTGTTTCTTCTCACAGAGCTTTGCATGCTAGGCACATCTCATCATTCGGGATTCCACTCAAGTCTCTCTCTGGCTACCTCATAGATAAGAGGCCTCACTCAGCACTCCGTGAGTGGCTTTCTTCTCTTTGCCATTGACAACCACATTCTATCTCTTTGACTGGATCTGTTTCTAAAGAGTATTTTCCTTCCTTCCCTCTTTCCTTCTTCCCTTTCCTCCCTCTCTCCCTCCATCCATTCTTCCTTCACTTGCCTCGTTGCCATCCCTGTAATACTTAGTGGCTCTCTATCTACAGCACTAAGGGAAGCTCTCCCTTGGCAGCTGTATTCTTAGTGGGTAGAAAAATGACTGAGTGAGAGGATTCTACCTTGGGCATACGCTTTCAGCCTCTGAGCTCATTGCTACATCAACTAGCATTCTTGTAGTTCCTTCCTCATTGTCTTTTGGAGCATTTGCTTACAAGTGCATCTTTCAGTACTAGGCACCATCTGGAGTAAAATGTATACCTATTGAGAGGTTTAATGATGGTGCTCATTTTAAGCCAGCATTTCTTTCTTACTACTACTGACATTTCCAACAAAAGTATTCTTTGTAACTTATAACAAGTTACAAAGTTTGTAACTTTGTAATGGGTAACTTGTGCTTTTGGATGCTTGGTACCATTCTTACCCTTCACATAGTAAATACCAGCAATACCTTCTAACCAGTGGTAACAAGCTCTCTCTCCCTCTCTCTCTCCCTCTCTCTCTCTTTCACACACACACACACACACACACACACACACACACACACACAAAAAAAAAACATCCTCTCATGTTTATATGGCAGATACGCACACACACACATATAGGCACCCACTCATATACACACCAACACACTCACACATACACACACACAGGTATTCACATTCTGGTTTGTATGGCAGATGCATGTACACACACACATATAGGCATGCACACACACACATAGAAACACACATTCAGGCACATACACACTCATGTTTGTATGACAGATGTATTTGGACACACATACATGTACTCACACACATTCACATACACATACACACACACATACACACAGAGGTCAAATTTGGATATCATTTTTCAGGCACCCTCCATCTTGCTCCTTTGAGACAGGGTCTCCTATTGGTCTGAATCCAGATGGCACAGCTGGCCAGGGCATCCTAGGGTTTCTCCTGTCCCTGCTTTCCCAGGATCTGGGATTACTTGTACACACTAACCACATCTGGCTTTTTATACGGGTTGTAGAGATCAAACTCATTCCCTCACCAGTTACTGACTATCTCCCTACTTCCAATATGCACATCATTTTTTTTTCACTGATAAAAAGCACTTCCTTCCCTGGGATTTCACAAACCAGAGGTTTATCAGTGACAGGCCTGACCTAGAATTCCTAGGATGCTAGTTAAACTCACAGTGAGATTCCACTGAAGACATGAGGTCAAGTTGGCTGTTTGCTTGTAAGGTTTTAGAAGCATTCTCACAACCCTAATGAGGGCCCATATTATACACTACACTTAGTTTAAATAGCACTTACCTGACAATATCTAATGGTTAATGATGCTAATCAATCACCTTCCTAATTAGCTGCTTAAAATGAAATCTTCCCCTTCATTACCCTGCCTTGAATTATGCAAATGCAACCACATAGACCACATTGTCAACTTTTCCTTGTGAGTGGATCACCTAATGCAATTCATGTCACTCACTAAAGAGCAAACTGGAGGGTCCGGATCTCCTTCTGCTCTAACTAAAATCTCTGTAAAGTTTGCAGCTTAGATGCAGTGAATTTGGCATATGTCATACCTCAATAAAAGTCTTGTTTAAAAAGTTCTCATATAATAGATTAATGCTCTAACGTCTAGGTTTTTATGACGGTCAGATTGGCAACTCGTCTAATATTCATATTACAGACCAGAACTTCAATGAAAAGATAACTTTTGGTTTGCAGATGTCATTAGGTTAAGACAGAAAATAATTTTTCTATTCTAAAAATATTCACATCATTTTGGAATGTGTTATTATGGTGTTGATTTGAGTTTTGCCAATGAGAGTCTCTGAGTTTTAGTTATGTACCGTGGCTCTCTTATCTGGCCAGCTATAACCCCTATTTAGCAAGTGACTATATATTCTAGGACTCTGAAGCCCATATTCCTAGAATGACTTATTCAAACTACACCTCTCACATATGTACCATGTATCAGCCCCCAAAAGATAACTGGGAGAGCTCTTGCTTATGGGGAATTCACAAGTACTTAAGAAGTCAAACTGAACACATTAGATTTTGATATGCTAAAATGTACATTTCAGAGCAAATGATAATGATTCTGATTTAATTCTGTATTATTTTAAAATTTCAGAAGTCTGGGCTGAAGAGATTGTTCATAAGGTAAGCTTATTGGCTTACAAGTGTGAGGCCTAGGGTTTGATTCTTCAGGAATTCTCTGAAGGAGCTATATGTGGGTATAGTAGATACTGGGGATCCCTGGAATGAGCTGATTAGCTAGCCAACCAAAACACTAAGTCTAGGCTCAACAAAAGTGCCTAACTCTATGTACAGTAGAGAGTGATCAAAGACGGCATCTGACACCAACCTCAGGCCTCCATATGAATGCACACATGTGCCTGTGCACATACTCCACCCACTCCAGCACATAAACATGTAAAATCCCCTTTTTTCAGAAATCTGAACAAGAGCAGAAGTTATATAGTTTGTATTTGTCAGAGTCTAGCCAATGAGTAGGAAGGCAGGACAAACAGCTCAAAAAGAAATCCCTTTCACTATCCATTGGGTCCCCACCCCCACCACACACACCATGCCTGTTTTATTCTCTCAGGTCATTTAACCCTATATGGCAGAGACAGTACCTCAGAGAAAGGCTGGCCTTCCTCACTAAGAGGCCGGTGGAGAATGAGCACTACAGTTTGGTAATTTATGGATTCTGAGTTGGCAAATAAGTAAGCTAGGGCAAAGGGTGTTTCCAGAAGTTCAGTTCAGCTCTCACGCTTCACTGAGGTGTGCCCACCACAGTCTAAATACTCAGTCTGGAGTGCAGAAAGGAGGAGGCGCACAGTCTTTGACCTCTAGAGCCTTCCAGGCAATCATTTGGCTCTTTAACTCCCTAGCCCTATACAGACATGGTTTTTAAATGGTTTTTATTTACTATTACTGTGATATATGTCTGTGTATTCCAGGAAATGAGTTATAAAGCTAGATGGTGTGTTCTTAGCTGTTGAGCCTTCTCCTCGCTCTAGAAATAACTATAAGATTGCTGCTAATGTTTACATCTGGTGAAAAGACAAAGGACACCAGAACACAATCAGTTGCTATTCATCAATAGGTCAAGTGTCTGCAAAAGCAGGAGTCCTATTGTATGCGATGAATGAATGAATGAATGAATGAATGAATGAATGAATGAATGAAATTGAATATGAAAATGGGTCGCTCCTATACATCCTGGCAGTTTTACTTGTCTTCATATCCAGGGAGTTCCTTCTTGTTCATTTATGTAATCCCCAAATGAAAATAAGGCAAGGAGTTAATAATACTCTCAACCCTGCGTTTTGGAGCTTTACTGACCCATGACCATAAACTGAACGAGCTATTAGATGAGTGGCAAATTCAAGCTGACCTTACATTCCAAGGTTTGTATTTCTAATCTCAACAGAAAAATGGATTAGCGTCTTGACACACATAAGAGTTTCCAAGACTCTAGAGTCTAAAGAGGCTGGGTAGACCCTGTCATGTCTTCTATTGCCCTGGAAAAGCAATTAAGTAAGTGAGGCACACTGTTGGCAGCTGTAAAGTTGGCAGAGTCCTCAAGAGGAGGCTGGGAAGCACTGGGAAGCACTGTCAGAGGCCCCGAAGATGGATGGGGCCTGCTTACACACTGAGGCTGATGCCTAAGTGGAATCTTGCCCACTCCAACTGGCCTTTCTTCAAAGGTGTCATTGACAGATGAGTATCTAAATGTTTTTGTTTTAAAAAGAAAACAAGTAAAAGAAAGAAGAAAACCTCTCTCTATCCCCAAACTAGTACATACAGCTAATAAACGCCAACATATCAGGTCAGGCTGTGCAAGGGGCAGTCTTTCAAGAGGGTCTTTGGGAACTATTTGCAAAGTGATACACCTTTTCTTCCTGATAAGTTTCAACTGCACACAAGGATTTCATTGAAACCCCAAATTCCTGCCAGTCGGCTGCATCCCATCTGCTGTCGGAGGCCTGCTAATGGGGAACAAGCCTGCTCACAAGTTCATCTTTATCTGCCAAAACAAGACTGCCTCTCCAACTAAAAGGCCCCCTTAATTTCATAGTGGTAAACACTAGCTGAGTAATTTGAGGAATATACAGAGTGGAATGCTATGGAGCCTCATTGCCTGCTAACTGACATGATGGTTGAGACTGTCCACGGAAGCCAGGGATGTGCTGAAGGGACTTTTCTGCTTTGGAAGACAGAAAGGTCCTCCTGAGGTCACTGCCATCATGGGACTGTATCCACGGCAGTCTGCAAGATCAAAACCAAGGGAGGCTGTTTTATTTCATGTCTCCCAAACATAGAAGGGAAAAGAAGGTCAGTAGTGACCAAATTTATAAGTCCAAACTAAATACAGTTCCCCAGATGGCCCTGTCTCTTGGCTTTGCTCTGTCATTATGTGCTCAGAACATGGGGACCAGTTGCTACACACTTAGAGACAACAAGTAGGACATGCCTTTCTTATCCCCTCAAGGTGAGCCAAACTGTGACCTGCCTGTAGTCTCTGGCCAGCTATGTAACTCAATAATAGACCAGCAAACCATTTGCCAAATGCATGCTCCCTGTTAGCTTTGATACACAGCTTCCAGACAAGGTCATACTCACTTATAAAATAGCAGGCAGTTACTCCCATCTGAACATACCGTTTATGCATGGACAGACGTAGCTGGGATAGGTGACTTCAGAAAAAGCCAGGAATGCCCTTTATAATCACTGAATAAGAAACCCACAGAAAGGGTTGTAAAGAGAAATTTTGAACCAGAGAAACTGCTTTGGTCTAACCATGCCATTGACAGCTGTTGTCTCTGACCCCAGCCCCCAGGAGATAACATACCTCTAGAATTAGCTGGCTGCAATAGCCCAGAGGTAAGCAAGTCTGACCTCCTTTAGGTAAAAATAAATCTTGCTGAGTTAAGTGATCCTGTCTCCTACTTTCCTCAAGGAGCATGAGGCATTAGGTGACAGCATTTGAAGACAGGATCCATGAATCCTCAGAGCCCATATCTGTTGGCTGATTAATTGTAGGTCCTCCTAGTTCAAGATAAGCTGCAGGTCAAATACATAAGGCTGTCTTTCTTGTCATATCCAATAGCGCAAGGATAACCAGAGTGGCTATCCCCAGATAGTTTAGCCACTGCTAATATAATTATGATGCACAGGCCCTGTCAGAAATAAAGTGGAGGGAAAAGCAATGGTTCCCAGCCAAAGAGCAAACACTTCAGTCAGGCCTGCTCCTCTGCTCTTTTTGGCCCCCCTTTTCTACAAATTATCACAGCATTGCAGAGACACAGGCACGGATGTTCAAAGTCACTCTGAAGTACAACTTCATGAGGCAGCCTGCCCCAAAACAAATGACTCCCTTTGGTAAACACAGTCCAGATCTGGAGAGTGTTTGGCACATACCATCCATCCATCAACCAATGGATCCAGAAATAATGTATGAGGAATGGACTATGCACCAGGCCTGTTCTTAAGTCTTTCTAGGAGAGCTATGGCAGATTCCAGCCCCTCGGTACAAATGCCACCAACAAAAGCTTTCAACCAGACATAGGTCATTACTATGACTCGGATGGGATGAGAACAGTAGAGAGACCAGAGAAAAGGCATTTTTGACAACCCAAGACTTAACTGTAGAGTATTTTAGCTTTGCCCTGCTGCCAAACCCAGCACTTGCATCTTGGTTTCTGAAGAAAACGTCACATTTCAGCTTATATGTGCTAATACAGCTTGTGTGTGTGTGTGTGTGTGTGTGTGTGTGTGTGTATACATACATATATATATGTATATATATATATATATATATATATATATATATATATATATACACATATGCCCATAATTTCCTTGTATGCCCATCATCTCCTTCCTAAATGCATAAAAATGGGCAACCTAGAGCTTCCTGTAGGCTCACTACATTTTTTCCAACTATCTTCTCTGGGCTCAGAGTCGACAGAAACACTGGAAAGAATTTCTGCTTTTACATGAAATCCCCTGAGACTCTAGAACAGTGGTTCTCACCTTCCTAATGCTGTGACCCTTTAATACATTCCGTATGTTGTAGTCACCCCCAACCATAAAACCATTGCTATTTTACAACTGTTATTTTGCTACTGTTATGAATAGTAATGTAAATATCTGATGGTTTTAAGTGACCCCTGTTAAATGATCATTTGACCCCCAAATTAGTCTCCACCCATAGATAGAGAACCCCCACTCTAGAACCTTAGTGAGGAGAAAACATAGAGCCGAAGAAGAAATGTTTTGGTTTTTGTCCTTTTCAAACCTACCTTTTGGAGAGTGAATGTGCTAGACAAACAGAAGCCCTGAAAATATCAGAGTCTTCAACCAAAATCATTGTTTACCTGCCACCACGGGAGATTTCCGCTCATCCAGGAGCTGGATGGAGGTACTTGCTGTCACCACATTGCTTTTGTTGACTGTTCCTATAGAAAGAAAACTCACCATAAGGAAAATTGAAGCAATCTGGGGTCCAGGATATCAAACAATCATACTGGCCCATGGGCATTAATCTGTAAAATTTGCTGGGACTCAGGGCAAAGCTAAAATACTCTGTGTCCAGAGTCCAGAATGCTCTAGAATGTGGCACTCTTCCATTAACTCTGGAAGCAACATGATAACTTGCTACTACCTGCTCTGGGGAGAGTCCAGTTCTTCATATTAAAACCACTGGTGAACATAAAGGCTTTGTAATCTGTGGTAACTCCCTGACATGCTTATCCATGTCTGTGGTCTGATTCATGTTAACTCTGTAAATATGGTTGCCTGAAACACCAATGTACATGAAACAAAAATAAATTTAAAAAAATCAGCCCTAAAATAAAGTATGATAGTAAACTTCCCAGAGTAGCCCAAGTTTATAGAACTATATCTCATTCTCATGCTTCTAGCATGTTCCAAATAGAACTTTCTTCAGGCAGAGTATTAAAAGTACTGTAGATTGAGATAACAATAATCCAGGGGTAACTGAAGTGCCCACACTGTCTTCCAACTAACACTTATTATTAAAATAAGCCAACACTTATATATTTCAGTGTATGAGGGGGGCAGGTAATGCTAATTGTTTGTAGCTTAAAGCTATAAGAATTCTTAGTTCCATAGATCTTACTGGTCACTGAAGCCCCCAATAAGCCAGTGAAGTTTATACCAGTATATAAAGCCTTGGTCCTGCTGGTTGTGTTTGGTAAACACCTGTAATTCTAGCACTTAGGAGGCAGAGGCAGGAGAATTGATTGCCATTAAATTCAATGCTATCCTGGGCTACATTGTGAATACCAAGTCAGGCATGGAAAGCAAGGTCTTATCTAAGAGAAGGGATGGGGAGTGGATACTTTGTCTTCCTTCCACTTATAAGTTTAGGTCTGATCATTTACAGCAGGACTTGTGGATGTCTGAAGGGGTGTAAATCACAGAATTTTCTAACAAAGGATGCCTGAACCTTCTTTTACATGGGGATTGAAAAAAAAATTGGCTGAGAAGTTTGCACTCAAATTCCATAGGATGCAAAACACCAACCCTGTTTCCTAAAATGCCCTTTGTGCCATTTGGCTGAGGCAAACCTCCACTGTATTGGGGTTTGTCATCAAAGTAGAATAGGTCACTGGCTCAGACATGGCCTAATATATTCTGCACTGGCTGAAGGCTGAACATGGCTCTCTCCAGGATTCACACAAATTCCCATGATGATCAGGCCAGGAGAGTGAAATTGTAAGTTCCCTGACCCACCTGTGCTGAAGGGGATGGAGTAGACAAAACTTCCTGGAATCTGCTCAGCAGCTCTTCTGTACCAGAGAGGGAAATGATCCGCATTAAAAATGTTCTCTTTGTCTCCAGCCTTCAGAAAGTCCCTGAAAATGAATGAGAAGACTGTGCTGTACCACTTGTGGTGCACATGGGACACCCAAGAGCCTTTGTCAGGAGAGACCAGGGTTGGGTTTTAGAAGTTCAACTTGCCCTCTTCAGCCTAGTAGAGACCCAAGTCAGCACTATGCAACCCCCTTTACTCAAGAGTACCTTGTGGAGTCTGAGAGTCAGATTCTGAAAGAGTGAGATGAAGCCACACTATAGTAGCGAACTAGTGGGAGAGCTGTAATGGAATTAAAATTATCCCCCTATTAGGTCCTTCAGGTTCTTCTTTGCTTCTGTTTCTTATCTCTAGACACCCAGGATGGTCCCCAGACCCTCTGTGCCCCCCTTTCCTTTCCTGGCCTTCCTGACCTTCCCCTTGCCCTTGGCATTTCTCTCTAAGGAGAACACGCCATGCTCTGTCCTACAGCATCCTCTTAAAGTCAAAAATCATTCTTGTTATTGAGATTTTACTTTTGGTAGATAACTACTGTGTAAAACTTATAGAGTACAATATATTTTTTATTTGTGCATCTATTATAGGAAGAATCAATGTATAAATGTAACATCTGTCACTTCTCCAACTTAGTGTGTGTGTGTCAGTGTGTACATTAAGATTCTGTTGTTTAAGATGTTTTGAAATGCATCACAAAGTATACTTCAGAAATCGTCTTCCACATGAATCTAGTCACATGATACACATAAGCTCTTGTCTTAATAAAGTCCCTGAGGTATTTGGTCACATAGCCTTCTTTTTCTATGGGCCTAATTTATAGATTATCGCATCTCTTCCCCCAAGCCTCTGTGGACAGCATTTTCCTCAGCTTCATGCATCTTCTCCAAAGAGCTTTAAACACATAGTCCTCATAATGAATAGCTGTGAACTCAATACCTAAGAAGCAACCTCTGGGCACAACTGTCAGTGAGCATCTAGATCAGTTCTTAACCTGTTGGCCATGACTCATTTGAGGGCTGAACAACGATTTCACAGGGGTCACCTAGGACCATCAAAGAATGCATATTTACATTATGATTCATAACAATAGAAAAATTAGTTATGAAGTAGCAACAAAAATATATTTATGGTTAAATGGTTACTCTGTTTCTTGTCTAAAATTAAACTTTTCATAGCTATGAATGTAGAAGAAAGATGGTATGTAGGGTTTGCAACTGTCTAGTTTCAGATTCCCAATAAGGGTTTTGGGATGTCTCTCCTAGGATAAAGGGACAATTGTCCTGAAGTCCCAGTGAGTGTCTGTTGACCTTTAGTTTTATAATGTGGCTAGTCAGGGTTTTCCTGACTTCCACCCAAGAAGTATATCCCACTTCACTGAGAGAAAAAAAAACAAAAATAAAAACAAAACAAAGAAACAGAAAAACTTCTGAAATTAGCCTCCCTGCAACCTTGCTAGAAGTCCTCAGTCTTCTATAAAAACAGAAACATTTTTCTCTTCAATATACCCAGGCTTAGGCATTTAGCAAGCACTGAATAAATGTTTAATATCACAAGATAAATTTGATCCCACATATAGATAAACGTGCTACAAGCATTTAAAACAAATTTCATTCATTAAAATGTTCCCAGATTCCAGAATGCCCTCAGTAGTACGACCATCTTCCTTTGTAAATGGCCCATTGGGTTAATAGTCATCATAAGATTGTATATGACTGGGACTGACCATAGCAGAACAAAAGTAGTTTTAGTATAGCTGATCACGTCTGTTTACTGGCCCTCCCTAACAACACTCCTTTCTAGAAATCTATCCTTAAACTTTTTAAGAAAGGGTAAAATTGCCCCCTTTTGATCCAGAATACCAGATAAATATCCTGAAAAGGACTGAAAAGGTTGGGAATCCCCTGAGCTAATCACAGAGCTGGGTAGGGGATCTTCCAGGCTCAGTGCTCAATATCTGAGTCAAGTTTCCTGGTTCAAAGGAATGTATCACACATACTAGCTTTTACCTTTGTCATTTCTTCTTTGGACATGAAATATTTTATAGACCTGGCTTGCACAGATGTAGTAGGTGCCTCTGCTCTCTAGCTCATAGAGGGAAGAACAGATGTTGTCTCCCCTGGGCCACTGGGTCATTCATAGGCATATCCAGTAAGAGATGAGCATTTTCACATATATTTGATGGTGAGATACACAGTGACGGGTAGGAAGAGCTTGAAGTATATAGCCCTTCATGTTACTCCAGGGGCCTGTGTTCAGAGTCATGGTGTTCAGGGCAATAGACCTGGAGTGCCACAAGCAGGAATTGGTAGCACTATCTCTCCATTAATCCTGGTATTTGAGAAAGGATCGTGTTACTGGGAACCCTGGAAGGTCTGTCAACTACCAAGCAGTGATTCAGGAGACAGCTTGGAGTGAGTTAAGAGACTCTGTGCCCTCATTTACCCCTCCGACAAGTGGGAATGACAGTACAGGCCTTAAGAGGACACAGTGATGAAGAACACCAGGCATGAAAGGCTCTGTCATTTGAAAGGAGCACAAGCAAAAGCATAGGTTTCTTATAGCTCAAGTTTTGACTCACCGTGGCTTATGTGCAAAGTAGGAAATAGTTCTGTTTTAAACTTTGGACTGTAGAAGAGGCTTGGAACTACACTGTGCAGACTAATATCACCTGTGTTGTATGTATGGTACATGGGAGATATTATGAGAAATACATAAAGGACACTGATGACTAAGTAATCAGGGCCATGACCATATTGATTTATTTCTGAGGTAAGTTGTAGGGGAAAGAAATAGAATCCCACTATTGGAAACTCATTATGGTACAGGTTAATTCTGGTCAAAAAATTTCGTGTTATCTAGATCTCTGAGCTCTTCATTTCATGTCATAGCCAAAAGCAAAAATCAGAAATTCTAAAACTTTCTAGGGCTGGACAGATAGTTCACAGGTTAAGAGCACTTCCTGTGTAATAATGAAGACCAGAGTTCAGATTCCAGCACCCACAGAACAAGCCGGAGATTCTGCAACTATAGCGCTGAAGGATCCAGCTTCTTCTGTGCTTATAAGTGTGTGTGCTCACATATATGTATGTACATCTATTCACACACACACACACACACACACACACACACACACACACAAACAAAACAAAACAAAACAACAAAAAACAAAAAACAAAAAACAAAAACCTAACTTTCCAGCCATGGCTTCAAGAATTTACCCAAACTATTGGATCTCAGTGAAAACCACTGAGGGAAACAAAGGCCAATGATCATAAGGCTGTAAATGTTAAGCTGCCTGCACATGAAGCCACAATATGAATTTACTGAAGATGGAAGAAATCTACCCCGTCAGTCAGGGAGAATCTACTGCATCTGATATGAGTCATTGCATTGTCGTGGGTTTGGCAGTCACAGACACAGGTATGACTACCTAAGTTACAAGGATTTGATCCTCACAATAACCAAAGGTGACTATAACTCCAGATGACCAGAAAAGAGGCCTGGAAGTAAAATGCACCAGGCAGTCTAGCATTCTCAAGTGTGGGTCTACAGCCTTTCAGATCCACCCTAACCACAAGTATATCAGCAAGTTGCTATGTTTCACTGATGCTATTTGCTTGTTTGCTTATTTGTGTGTATGAAAAACATATTTATTCTTTGATGAATTCATAGAGCTTATTTTTTTATATCTTTTCCCATCCTGCAATGTCTTCCAGATCCTAACCCCTTCTTACCCACAAAACCTCACGTCATTCATCTGTCTTAAAGGAAAAAAGTAAAGAAAAATGACATTTAAAACCATGGAGTCTGATTTATATTGGCCAACTACTCCTGAGCACACAGCCCGTTCTATAGTATGATTGGTATGTCCAGTGTAACTCCACTGAAAATAATTGATTTTTCCTCTCTCAGCAGATATCACTTATGAATAGCTTCTTTGCTAGGGGCTTTGTGCCTACTTCAACTCTATATCCTTTTGAGTCATTGGTCACAGGGTCCTGTAGACTCTGCTAAACATGATAGGATATTGCCAATGATATTGTTTACTTTCCACAAATGGATAGGGAGACCCTATTGCTAAAGCCACCATATAGTTGCCATGACATAAGAAAATAAAGAAATCTAGCTGGTACCCAACTGGAAGCTTTACTCCCACTGGTTAGCAATCATAGTACTAGAAAGGTACTATATATGCTACCAGAAGGAAAAAGTGATCCATAACCTCACCCAGTTATGAACCCTGCATCAATTAATAATAACCATCTAAGATATGCCCAGTGGGGCAATAAGGGCAGACAAGGTTAGGAGAGTGAGTAACCACTTTTTATTGAATTTAAGGCCCACTCCATGGAATGGAACCCATACCCCAACCCTGTTAGTGAGGCCGAGAACCTGAGGGTAGGTAGGTCATGGGCCCAGGAGATGGCCTTTGCTCACTCTCTAGATCCTCCATGGAGATGGCAATGTGCAGCTCAATACTCATTCTTCCTGGCAACCTGCTTTCTAGAAAAGTTTCTCACTTGGGGGTGAAAGGCTAAGGGGGGCTTTAAAAGTTCAAGCTGCAGTGAAAGAGAATTTCCAATGTGGTAGACGGGAGCTTCCAGAAAAGAGACAGCAAAAGTCCTTGAGAAGGAAGTCAAAGCCAATCTCCCCAAATATCGAAAAGTGGACTCATACACCATTTGTCAAACTTGGCTGGAGCCAGGGTCCCATTTAACAGGAAGGGACACTGCTAAACTGGACCTTTAGGGAAGGAACATCTCCCTCATGAGACCTGAAGGTTCAGCGCCTCTCAAACTCATGGCCACAGTGTGGATTACTATTGTTCCTAGAGGTTCTTTGTGACAGGTTTGCTGGGAACCTCTAAACTCAGTCAATTAAGCACCTCAGACTTTGCTGAATCTTAGGCCCCATTTGTCCCTGACCTAACAATGCTCCTGTGTCAGAGAAAAGAGACTGAGAAAAAAAAATTATGAATGAACTTAGGAAAGATTCAGACTATTGGCCCATGCTAATGAAACACCCATATGTTGACCAAGGACTTTAAGCTCCTTAAGAATCAGGATTAGCATTACTAGATATGCAGCTGTGTGCTGGATTGAGCTATGGTTTGTCCCTGTTCCTTGAGTTCTCTTGAAAGCTACATGGAGACAGTATCAATCCTGATACCCTCAGAGAGCCTACCTCTGGGAGAGAGACTCTGTGTCCTTTCAAGCTGAGTGTGGAGGTGCAGAGGTTTATTGAAACACAAACAAACAAATCAGGAGCAGACCTGAGACCCTGGCAGTAATTCCTGGGAAGAGCTTCAGCATGAGTGCCCTAATCATGAGCCATGTTGTCCTTCCTTACAGCTGCTCCCAGCAGCTGTATCATCTCTCAAGGCAAGACAGATGACTCGCCAGGCAGGAGAGGACTCCAGGACAGTGGGCAGAAGCCAATGAGTTCCAAGAACAAAGGGTTGTGGAAGAAGCAACTGACAGGTGAACACGTGTACTGGGACTCCCATGGTAGAAAAGAGACCCTCAGCAGGCTTTAGGTGGCCTGGACCTTAAGAAATGAAATAAACCACCTTTGAATCTCTGCTTTGAGGGGTTCACTGGGCCCTGAAGAGGGGCCCTCCTACTTACTGATTGGTGAGTTGTTCGGCCCCCACAAACAGGTTGATTCTTGAGAGGCCTGTGCGAGTGCCGAGGAAGGCGACCTCTACACCCTTGTCAGAATTCCTGAAACAGAACAGCAGACGTCAGGGAGTGCTTCTAGACAGTAAGCAGATAATGGCTTTTGCATCTCAAGACTCACAGGATGTTTGACAAAACGGCAGCTTTGAAACCTGAACTTTAAAAGTCACCAGGGAAACTCGTACTGGCGAACATATATACATCCACACATGCACCAAGGTCAGGCTACTAATTCCTATCCCTGACACAGCGTGCTTAAAAAGACTTGTAGGAAAGATGAAGAGAATCCCTGCCGACAAAAGCGAGAAAAATCACACTTCCAACCACAAACACTTCTTCTCATTGTAGGTTTTTGGTAGAAGCCTAGAGAAAGCAACCTGAGACTTAGAGGAAGGATGGGCAGATGTCCACAGGGCATGTTTTTACTGTGACGCTACCAAGTATATTTCTGGTCTTAAGACTGTTGGTTGGGTCTTCCCCATGAAAGGAAACACAGAGAGGAGTCAATTGAACCAACTTTGTAGTATCCCACAACCTTGGATTCTACACAGCTGAAAAGGAATTTATAGCTTTGACTAGAGCACACAACTTATTCTCAAAACCATTCCCAAAGAGATGAGTGAAATAATGTTCACAAAATATTCTTCAAAAGGCTCATGTGCTGGCGACTTGGTCCTTGAGCAGTGGGTGCTATTTTGGGAATTCTGTTAACTTTAAGAGGATATACTTAGCTAGTGGAAGGAAATAACTGGAGGTAGACTTAGGAGGAGTCTCATCCCTGGCTCTTTCTCTCCTCTTCCTCCTCCTCTTCCTCCTCTTCCTCCTCCCCATCACCATCACCATCATCATCATCATTTTTCTTCTCCTTTCCCCCTTCTCTTCTTACTCCTCTTCTCTCCCCTCCTCTCCCTCTCCCCTCCCTGCCTCCCACCCTCCCTCACCCCCTTTCTCTCATTCCCTCCTCTCCATCTCCCCCTCCCCTCCCCTCCCTCTCCCTATCCTTCCTCTTCCCCCTCTCTCCCTCTCCCCCTCTTTCTCCCTCTCCCTCTTCCCCTCCCCCTCCTCCCTCTCCCCCTCTCTCTCCCTCTCTCTCTTTCCCTTCCCCTCCCCTACCTCTCTTCCACTCCCCCTCCCCTCCCTCTCTCCCTCTCCCTCTCCCTCTCCCTATCCCATCTCTACCCCTATTCCTTTCCTCTCTCTCTCTCTCTCTCTCTCTCTCTCTCTCTCTCTCTCTCTCTCTTCTCTCTCTCCTATTTATAATAAAGCAGAACAAAAGCTCTCCCCTGACACATATTGTTGCCACCATGGTGCTCTATACAAACACATGGGGCTGAGAGACTGTGACTGGAACTCTGAAACTGTGAGTTAAAATGAATCCTATATCACTCTGCCTGCTTTGATCAGTTCAGTTAAAGCAAGAAGAAAGGCAATAACCGCAAATGGCTTCTTCCAGCATTCCCTCTAAAGAGTTTCATGCACAGAAATACCAACAACTGTCTTTATAAAGGACATTCGCTATACCAGTGTTCATCTTCCAGAGCGTCAGTGCATCTGAGCCTGTTCTCTAGAAGATTCCAACATAGGAGTCTTCTTGGAGAAAAGGAATAGTCCTTTTTCACAAACATAATTTTTCCAACATACAAATTATGAATATAATGGCCATCTTTGGACTGCTTCTGTCTTACATGTGAGTAGCAATTTGTTCCAAAGCACTGTCTGTGTCATTTTCAATATAGAAATTTTGATTTCTTAGTCTTTGACAGTAGATGAGGTGACCAGTACTACCTTTAAGTATGTAAGGGGTGAATAAAAACTAACATGATGCATTTGGCGCTGTTTGGAGCTTACACCAAATTGGAAGGCTATCCAATCAGTTGCAGATGTGCACAGTGAGACAAGTTACCATTTAAGACATCTGTAGCATGTAAGAGAGATGAGTCAGCAACCTTTGCTCCAAATTCAGAGTTTCATAAGACCCTAAAAGAAATATTACATATTTGTGAGAGAAAGAAACCCTAGCTAGGCTTTGATTCTTTCCCATTCTTATAAGGAATATGACCTATGCAGGTAAGATGACAGCCCAAAGAATAATAGACATGGCAGTCTCTACTTGGAGCCCCACCATCATGACAGACTACCCACTAGAAGTTTTCCATGGTGAGACCTTTGGTGTCTGGAAAGGCTCTGGCCATGCCTAGCCAGGATCTGCTCCTCCTTCCTTATCTTCCTTCCTGTAAAACAGCACTATCTTTCCAAGGGCTTATTGTGCCAATCTGGTAATGAAAATGGAAGGCTCAGCCTCCCTCTGCTCACACCACAAACCACCAGCAGGTCTTAGCATAGGGTGAAGGAACTTAACCTTTGAAGCAAGCTACATGTGGGCCTTGACTGTTTGGGCCCACTGTCCTGATATGTATGGCATATGCATGGATGTCTCAGAGCCTTGCTGCTGGTTCCTACCCTATTATGTTCTATTTTATATGCAGTGATAGAGAGGTTATTTCTATTTAAAATAAAGCAAATCTGTCATAGTCTCTTTCTTAAAAGTTTTCAATGGTTTTCCAATATTCTGAATATAAAATCCAAAATCTTAAGGGTGGGGACACAACTCAGTGATAAACTAACTTGCCTAACATATACCACACACTGGCTTTATTCCAAAAATCTCTACTCTGACCCTCAAGGTCCAGACCCACCCCACGTACTGCTGCTTCCTCTCATCACCTGCCACCACCCCACCACTTTCCACATTTCTCAGGAACCTCAAATTCGTCAAACATGAGGACTATTTTCTCCCTTCATGGCTCTGGATCTGGCCAGTTCATCTTCCTGAAGTTCCCATTGCCCTTGGACTGGCACTGTCTCCCCCATCTACCCTGTGTCCTCTCATAATCTCCTTGTCTATACTCCTGCCTTCACTACAGTGTTCACGAGTGTAAATGACTACATATCCCAAAGAAACTACAAGGGCACTTGCTATCTGTCTTCTATACAAGTTACCTCTGCTTTCCCTATTGCCTGGCTAGTACACACACACTGAATGAATGAATGAATGAATGAATGAATGAATGAATGAATGAATGAAT
>JANHMN010000001.1:182120639-182136521 GCA_030674055.1 Rhabdomys pumilio | reverse complement strand
TGTGTGTGTGTGTGTGTGTGTGTGTGTGTGTGTGTGTGTGTGTGTGTTTGGGGAACTTGAACTCTATCTAATAAGACACATTGAGAGGGTGACAACTTCTAAGGCTTAATGAAAAGTGAAGAGATTAATATAGTGGCCCCAAGTATGGGTTTCTTGCTTTCTCACTTGTACTAATGGCTCTGCTACATACAGTAATATCCCTCTCTGCCCTTGCCATGTTGTGTTGAACTTTGAACCTCTAAAACTGTAAACTAAAAAAATGTTTATAGGTCTTAGCCTCGGGTATTATGATACAGCAACATGAATGGGTTAAGGCATTCTGTGGAGCCACCATTTCATTGATTTCAATGGATCATCTGTAGAGAAGCTTTTCCACATATGCTTGGGGACAATGAAGATGTTTATAACATGTTTCAGGGAGTCAGTTTCTCAGATGACTCACTCTACTCCAATTTCTGTGTCAAATGCAGATGCATAAAATACTAGACGGACCACATAATATTGCTCAGTGATATAGGGACTGAGCTGTTGAACACTTGGGAATATTATGTCAACACGAGTTATATCAACTTTCCTATCCAAGAAATAAATTCTCAAAAACTCTACAAGATGGTTAAACAAGATAGTGATTAGTCCCTAGGTCAATCTTATTAACTCTCTCCCTCCTTCCCTTCCTCCCTCCTTCCCTTCCTCCCTCTTTTCCTTCCTCCCTCCTTCCCTTTCTCCCTCTCTTCTTTCCTTCCTTCTTTTCTCCCTCCTTATTGCTCTTTCTCCCTCACTCTCTACTCCCTTCTCCTCCTTACTTCCTGCTTCCTTTTCCCCTCACTTCCTCCAATATTTTTCCTGAGGCAGGTACAGTCTATGATAGATGCTGAAAAGATGACAATGAACCAAACACCTTGCAGAAAAGAAAGCCTTTGGAGGGGTAGGAAAGACAGAGATGGGAAGGCTTTACTCAGAGCTTTGCTTCAGTTCTACTTATGGTGGTCAGACAAAAAGAAAAGTGACATTTAAGCAAAGAATAAAGCAAAGAGGCATTTGAGGCATGTGTATGACAGTGAGAGAGCTCACTACAGGAGTTACGGCCTTTCTGTGGTCTGTGCTTTCCCATTATGCTAAGTTGAAGGTGTCAGGCCTATTCCCTTCTCTTGCTACAGTTTAGTCAGCCCTTCATCTCTGAAGCTCACCCTGGCTCAGTCTCATGGACCCCACAGATAAAACCTAAGGGACCAGTTTCTCTATAATTTCTTCTCTAATTTCTTGAATATCAAACAAATGTAATATTTCTCTAGTCCTTTCCCTTCTAATTTTGATCCTTTTAAAAATAAAACCATACCCAATAAAGCTAAGAGTAATAACATATACTCAATTTACTCAGTAATCATTATGTATAATTATGTAAAAGAAGGAACATGTTAAAAGAGATTATGAAGCCATATCATCAGCAGGAAGACCAGTTCAGACTTCAAACTTTAACACTGTTTTAGGGATACTGGGGACTGAACCCAGACTGTGGTACCTGCTAGTCCAATGCTCTACCACTGGGCTAAACCCTCAGCCTTGAGCCCTTACAATTTTGAGTCTATATTGATATTCATTTTCTTGGTAGCAGTTGGCATTGGCAAAGCATATAGAGAACCAGGTCACCTTGCAGAGTAGCCTTCCTAACTACAGAACCCCTGAAATATGGGTACCATCCACAAAGAACTTTCCACTCCAAGAACAGAAGGGAGCTATGATCAGTCCAAATCTCCCACTGCTGATGAGATTTTGGCTAGCAGCCTCAGGGAAAGCAGCTTTCCTGGGCTCTTTTACTCAGGGAGCTGACAGGGCTGCGTCTTTTTATTTACAGAAGACCCATAAAGAGAAGGAAGATCTGATCTCATTTGTGTGGATAACCAGACACTAGCCCCCTTGCTGAGTATTCAGACTAATTTCTTGCTTAGTTCTGAGTTTCTCAGTGCAATGGCTCAGCCTAACAGCTGTGGAACACACAGGGAGCAGATAGTGAGCAGAGAACTGGTCCAAAAGACAGCAAAGGCAATTGTGCACACGAAAGAAAGCCAGAGAGAAGAGCAGGAGATCAGAAACTAGAGGACAGAGTGAGGGAGGAATGGAAGGAAGGAGGGTACAAAGGGAGAGAAAGACAGAGACAAAGAAACAAGAGAGGTAAAGCAAGGGAGGGACAGACTAAGGGGCAAATGGTCTACTAAAGACATCTCTTTCTCTTCTGACCATGAGCTATTTTCTCAGTTTCATCTCAAATGCCTTGGGCATGAATTTTATTACTTCAGGGGCATTGATGCCCTGAAAACTATGCATGGCTCATGGAATTAGAAAATTCTAGAAATAGAAGCAAGGCTTTTAAGAACACATCCATTAGAATATATCTTGTCTAGGTCACAAGGTTAACTCATTGTTCTACTATATATCTTTGAGAAGAGAAGCCGTATGCTTGGCTCTTCGACAGGTTCATTCTTACTTCTACCCAGCACCTGGTGGAGCCCTCTACCCTCCCTTCTGTTACATTAGACATCATGGCTCCTTGTCAGATAAAACCCAATGCCTGTGAAACATTGCAGGGCCTGTGGGCAGATGGATCTAACCTAAAGGCCAGGTTAAGCAAGTGCTTTACTCAAAGTGATTTATAGACTAAGAACCATTTAAACACCATGCTCGCCTAATTACAAGTGTTCACAATATTGGAAATGGTAACTGGTTAGCATTCGTGGGCTGTTGGGGGGGAATTTCTATGATAGCAACTTTCTACTTTATGGATTTCAGGATAGCTAAAGTTTATGGGAATCACTGTCCACCTGCTCTTTTGGAGGTAGAAGATCTTAGAGCCACATGACTCTACTTACACTTTCCACCCTCTGTTGGTCTCTTCAGTGGTTACATTTCCCATGGGCGAAGGGTAACACAAAACCAATGAGATGAGTTGCCCAACTATGTTGAAAGCGAAGGCTTACAGATCTTTCTTTGCATTGGTCCTTCTCTGACTTGAGTTTTTAAACTAATTTACTTCTTTATCTAATGCCAAACGTATGAGGATAATAAAAGTGGTATGAGATTCCCATAATTTACCTCCACAACTTTATGGGTAAAAGAATATAATAAAGCCAGCCTCTGGTTGGGGTTCTCACCATTCAGAAACCCACACAAAATTGGCAAGAAAAACATCATCTAGAGGGCAGTGATTTGAGTCAAGTGCCCAAATCACCAGCCAGAGGCTTGAAAGTCATGCATGCTCTTCAGTTCTCTGGGATTTAGCTCTCAGTCTTCCTCCTCATGCTCAAGGATAAGCCAACCCAAGTTTGCCTCTTACCTTCTTCAATGGTTACATTCCCACGGAAGAAGTATTTCCCATGGCCCCTGGAGAGCGCCACACCTAAACTGTGCGGAGAAACAAAGCAAACCTTGAAGTCTAGGGCACAGACTGGAATAGACTTGTGGGCTAACATTTTTGTTTTGTTTTGTCTTGTTTTTTTATTTTCCATTTTCACATTTCCATTTCATGTTCTGTAAACAATTTTTCCAAAAGTTTACTTTCAAAAACCTCACTGATTATAGTGGGTGTTGGTTTTTCTTAGGCTCAAGCAGCTGCTTCAAAGTCATTTCTGATTGGAAATGCCAGCGGCAACTGGCTGCTGGTGTGTTTGCAAGATTTGTGGCCAACAGCTTGCCCCTCCAGAAAGCCCTCCCCTGGATGTCCTCCCAAGGCCACACACCCTACTCCTTGCTACCACCTTACACACCTCTGCTTTGAACCTCCTCAGAGATCTCCAGCCCCCAGAAATACTGACCCCCTTCTCAAGGGCAAAAGCAAGTACTCCCATGACACTCAATGTAGTGGCATGACCAGATGGCTGGTTGTTCTACTTTCTGGTCTAACAGCTTTCCCACATTCTTAATGATTGATTTAAATGCCTTTCTGGTTTGCTTCTAAAGTAAGAGACTGCATTTTTAAAAGCAGTCTCTTCTTTTGGCAAAGCCATTTGGTGGCTCATATGTTCCTTGATTCCTTTTGGTTCCAAATTGCATCTGCTCATAATCCTTGGCAGTGGTTGGTGGTGATGCTAGAATACTTTTCAGATTCATCTACACTAATTAACTTCTCCTTTAACTCTGAAAGATACTAGTCCAAGAGCATAAGGCAACCCTGCTAAAATAAGTTTTTGGTGGGTTTTTTTTTATTTGTTTTGTCTTGTTTTCTACAAATCACATAACAGCAGTAGAAGGCCACTTTAGAATGTTCCATACACATCTGAAAGCAGACAATGATAATTATTTTTTTTTTTAGGACTACAGCAGAGAGACAACACAGAAGGACATTCAGAAAAGTTGAAACAGAAGCACACGGTGGGGATGAAATGGCACCTGCAGGGTTACTGGGTTATGAAAATAGAAGGTGAGAAATGGATCTTAGGAAGTAGCAGGTGAGATGGTGAGAACCTGGTGACCCCCTGAACTGGTCTCCTCCACCCTTCCTGGAATCCCTGGAGATTTTACGTCGGGAATGGGATGTGAGGCTGTGGCAAATGGATGGGCTAACTTGGATGAGCCTGAACCATTTTCCCCCTTCTAGAACGAAGACAAAAGCAGCCTGGGCAAAGCCCCTTCCTCAATCTTTCTGGCCTTTTGGAAGATGGTGAGCTCTGAGAGGCCAGCAGGTTAGGTACAAGCACACTGATAGGTCTGATGAAATGTCCGTGATTCTGGTCAGCTCTACCTGAAAGGAGTACCCTTGATGTCTGTATAGTAGTAGTCATTGGTCATCACCAAAACCCGTTTCTAGATCGGGGGGAAAAGTCGTAGAGAAAAGAAAACACGGTTAGTCTGCTCGATGCTGTTCTTCAGAAATCAACAACAACAACAACAACAACATAAACGGACACACTGTGAACTGGTTAACAATAGCACTACATGAGTCTTGTTAGAGGTAAGTAAAGACAAGAGAGAAGCGAGCTCGGCGAAAGGTATTTATTCCAGATAGAACCTTCAAAGCTAATTTTCTTTTCTCACAGTGGCTTGTTTTTAATGAAGTGGCAAGAATGTTTGAGAGAAAGGTACCCCTTTGTCCACGGTCTTCTTCACCTCCATGGAGAATTTCCCAGTCTTCCGATTCACCATGGCATTTCGTAACTAGAACAAGAAAATGAAATTGAAAGTGAATGCCTCCCTGGGGTTCCGTGTCATTAGGGGCCTGGCCACAGACAGCCCTATACAAAACCTAGACAGGATTCCTAGCAAGCCTTCATGTTTCTGCAGGTAAGGCTGCATGTCACATGCAGAACTCTAAATCAACTCTTCAGGGAAGATTCCAAATCCTCTGCCACTCCTGAACCACAAGGATGGTGGTAGTAATGAATTGGGGTACACAAGCAAGCCCTAAATCCTTTGCCACTCCTGGACAATGGGAGTGGGTGAGCAAGGACAAATGACTTCCAACTCTGATTTGGGGAACATAAATGAACCCCTTAGGAGCAGCAACAAGAGAGGCCTCAAGATGTTGATGAGTCCAGAGGTCAGAGAATGAACTCCAGACAATCTGCTAAAACTATCAACAAATGAGAATGTCTCTGGGGGACAAGTTGGGTTTCAAAAAGGGTACCGATTTGTCATGAAGAAATCATTTTTCAAATGATAATCAAGTTTAAAGACATTTTTCTAAACAGTAGTTGAAAAGATTGGAGGGGGGCACTGGGGAGACAGTAACTCATGAATCAGCTTCAGATGGTCACCCAATTAATGGTCTCGCTGACAAGACAGTGACCAGCACTGACCCTGTTTCTGAGTTTTGGAGGTCCCATCTTGGAACAGTGAGCCTGATTTGCCTCCCCTCCCCCTGGCTGACCTTATCTAATTACCTGTGGCCTTCTACGAGTTCAGAGAAGGACAGCAGCCTGGGTGATGAAGGATGTGCCTTCATGGGCAGTAAGGGGACATGACAGGAAAGGCCATTTAATAGGATGAGAACAAAGGCTGGCATGCTAACCCATGGGGAACTGTTCTTTCTCTGTCTGCACTTCAGGTTTTTTGTTTTGTTTTATTTTTTGGTTTTAATTTCTTTTCTCCTTTGAGGAGCTTGCAAGAGATGGGGTTGATAGAAAACGGCAGGGATTGCAAGCACCCCAAATTTGATTCAGGGCTGTCTAGATTTGGGTTCACATTCCCATCATCTGTGTGAGAGAGAGTAAAAGCATAATTTTTAGCTGGAGGCATGTATAAAATAAAACATATATTTTACTTTAGATATTTTTTTTAACAACACATAATGGGCATTTCTGGAAATATTTTCCCATTTTAACTTTTGTGGTTTTGGATGGAGAGAGCTGGTCCTAATTAAGTCTACTTTCTAACTTTTAAGAACGGGCTCAATTTATCTTTAACATGGTTTTCATTTTTCCTCTTTCTGGTGCCTGCCTAAAGCCATTTGGGACCTTCCCCTCTCAAGTTCCCTAGGCAAGTCAGAGATTAGGTCAGCCTCTCCTTGCCAACCCACCCCGGACCCCCAGTAGCAAAGAACAATTAGCATGAGGCAAGGAGGCCCAAGGCCAGGGTCATTGATGCTTTCTGGAGGCAAAGGTTTCAACAGTTATTCTAGTCTTACAAAGAAAATAAGCTTTCCTTCCTGAGTACCTCATTGGGAGGAAGGACAGAATGCTTTCACATAGAAACAGACTCCAGAGATGCTATAATGGTATCACCTAGCACTTTATAGTGACAGGCAAATTGCTACTTTCTCTGTGCCTTAGTTTCCTCTTCTGCCAAACAGAACTGAGCACAGATGTCGTCTCATATAATTGTAGTAAGTAGACAGGCGACAAGCAGATGAGTGCCCGCTACGCAGTAACTATTCTCCATGCCTTGGCCATCCTCCATTCTGACCACCACTCTCAAGAGCAGGTACCAGCATCCTCTTCTGCGCAATCACCTTCCTCAGCCTCGTGGGGTGTAAGATGCCTGCTGCCAGCTAAGAAAATCAGAATTCATGCTCTGGTTGGCTGGACACCAATGTCCAGCCTCTTACCAATGTTTCTCCAGCTGCTTTAACCATGCGCTGAATGAAAAATGCACCTTGTGCTGAGGACATGTTTGCATATCCATAGACTACATTTCCTTTCCTCACTGGCCAGAGCCCACTGAGTGACAACTCCCCTACCTCAGCAGATTTCAACTTTCTACTCCTAATTGCATAAAGCTGGATAGATGAGACGAGACAATGTGAGGCATCAGGGATCCCAATACTGCTGACACATACTGCATTTCTTCAATCTCTGTGCCTCAACACCTTCTTTTGTCATTTGTCTAATCAAAACTGACCTTGATTGAAGCTACCCAGACCCAAAGTGCCTATCAGGAGCTTTCTAATCTGTAGTCATCAGATTATTGGGAAGCTCCCATTACTAGTAACTACTGTTGACTGAGTCCTTCCTGCTGACTAGAAACTAATTCGAAAACTCACAGAACTGTATTTCGTATTTCTACTTCTGTACCTTCTTGACTGGAGGGAAAACCGAGGCCTTGGACTAAGAACTTTGCCCAAGTAATCATGGACTCTCTTAACTCTTAAGCCCAAACTCCCGGTGCTGGAAAGATGGTTCAGGAATTAAGAGTGCTTTCTACTCTTGCAGTAGACCTGGGTTTGGTTCTTAGTATCCTCATTAGGCAGCTCATAACCACCCATGACTCCAGCTCCAGATGTTGGGATGCCCTCTTCTGGCTTCAAAGGGATTTTTTTCATGCATGTGGTGTACACACACACACACACACACACACACACACACACACACACACACAAACATACACATCCTAAGCTCTGCTACCTAAATGAGAGGATAAAATTAACTATCTTATTACTAATATAAAATTATGTATTTTTTTATTTCTTGCTTTTTTCAAAGAACAAGTTTTAGAAATTGACTGTGTCTTATTTCATCTATCCAGCTTTATGGAATTAGAAGTAGAAAGCTGAAATAGCTAATAGCTAGCTCTTTTATACACTTCAAGCCCTGGGACCCAGAACCTAGTAGAAGGTGGTATTCTGTCCTCACTATCGGAGGAGGGAAGAGACTAATGGTTGAAATTCGTGTTGCAAGGCTGAAACATTCTAGAAAAGACACTCTTCTATCTCAATGGGCTGTATATTGCAAATAATTCCTTGCACATAACCATGAGAGGAGTCAGTGGCACCCACAGATGAGAGAGGTCTCCAGAGCTCAGACAAGAATGGTGAGCAACAACAATCTTGTCTTCCCTGCAGAGAGTGGAAAAAGCATGGCTGTTGGTGCTGCTCTGAATAGCCTTTGAACTTGCCACTGCCTGGATTTGTAATCATAAACATCTGGGGAAAATGAAAAGGGCTTGGCAGAGGAAATTTTAAAAATAATCTTTGTGTGTTCATATGTTAGCTGATTAAGCTGTCATTAAAAATCACATGCATAGATGCTTGACTTAGCACATCCAAAGAAAGGCAGGTTAGGAATGTCAATGGTGTCCCGTACCTTATGTGTTCCCTATCAGATCCTGGGTATCTGAAAGTATGATATGCAGTGGTCACAGAGACAGCACTCATTACAAAGAGATAATACCATAAAAGGCAAAACCTCCTCTAGGGATATAAAATTGTACCCCTGATCAGCTTCCCCAGCCTCTGGGATATACCCTGGTACCTGGTTTCATACATGCTTCCCTGGAGTCCTTACAAGTCCTCAGTTTGTGTGACCCATCAAAGCACCTATTTTTCTAGTATCGTGTTCCAGTTAAGGCTGGATGCTCAGTCCACCTGAGGTCTGTGGCTCTTCCCTCTTAGGCAGAGCCCACTGAAGCATTTTCAGAAGATAGCATGGTAATCATAGATTGAGTCTCCTTATGTAATAAGAGCCTGTTCTGGTGGTGAATTCCTGGTGTCTGTGTGAGGATAGGGCTTTCAAATTTCAGAGGCACAGGGGGCCTGCTCTTCCAAGCCACCCCAATTATATGTTACCTAATCAAGCCTGAGGATGGAAGGGATGTGAGACAGGGCAGGTAAACAGCTATTTCTTTACCGAGAAAACATTCAACCAGTACATGAAGGTAGCAGACACAGAGAGCCCCAGCCACAAGTCCTTTTCCTTTCCACACCATCTTGGGCTCATGGGTGGTCACGGTTCAAGGGATCAGGCATGAGATTCAGAAAAAGAGAAAATTGTATAAAGAAGAATAAAATATGCAATCAATGGTCTTGAGAATATGTGACCAAAGGTCTCAGATTATGTCCCAGTGTGAGATCCTCATAGGGCTTTGGGAACAAAGGGCTCTGGAGACACTTTCCAAGAGACTCATAGGAAGAAGTACGGGCTTTCTGAGGGCATTAGGAGAAAGGCTTACATTGTAACAGCATGGGCTAGGAATAGAATCCATACTGCTGTTGCTGTAAGATAAAGATTCAAAGCAAGGTAGCCCCACATTCTATGAGCAATCAGTCAGGATTATAGGAAATAAAAGATCTATGTGTATGTTCAAACCACAGACAGCTCCAAGAAAACTGATACTTTACAAGGACCTCTACCCAATCCTAAACCTTTTCTGCTTTTCTTCTATGGGTGGGCTTTTTCCTGAGACTGCATATTTTCACTTGACCAATTAGCATACATTCAACTAACAATTCAAACTAAATTGAATCTGCTCCAATTGGATGCATGATTTATATGCAGCCCCTTTCCAAAGTAGGACTTGGTAGCTTATTTTGAAGAACTTTTTCTTGCTGCAAGGGTGTGTGTGTAGGGGGTTCACTTTATTTCACAGTAAATCTTCACTTGTGGGCTGGAGAGATGGTTCAGTGGTTAAGAGCAGTGGCTGCTTATCCAAAGGTCCTGAGTTCGATTCCCAGCATCCACATGGCAGCTCCAACCATCTAGAGTGAGATCTGGTGCCCTCTTCTGTCTGATGCTCTCTTCTGTCATGCAGGCATACAACCAAATAGAGCACTCACAGACATAAATAAATAAATCTTAAAGGAACCACTTCATTTGCTTGTTCTTCTGATATCCTTCTTTGATCTCCATTGTTCATGACTGTGAGGCAAGAAACTCAGAGACTACACTGGCTTGGATGATTGGGGTGCCTGTTGAACAATGGAGAAGTATATATGTGTCTGCCATGTTTAGCCTACTAGGCGCCAAGAAAAGGCTCCTCTTTTCTGCTCAAAGAGCTCACATACCATCATAAAGATGGACATTTACTTTGTAGTCACTTTGTAAAAACTCACCATATTTATGGGGTACCAAATGGAATCTTCAGGGACTCTGGAACTCTAGGGCCTTCTCCATTGAGAAAAGTGGGTGTGTCAAGGACACAGATTAGGGACCAGATAGCCCGATGTGTACCTTTGGACTGTGTGGTGTTTTGAAAAAAAATGGCTCCCATGGGTCCATAGGGAGTGGCACTATTAGGAGATGTGCCCTTGTTGGAGTAGGTGGGGCTCTATTTGAGGAGGCATGTCAGGCCTCTGAGGGTAGGCTTTGAGGTTTTAGATACTCAAGCCAGGTCCAGTGTGGCTTGCTTGCTCTTCCAGCTGCCTGCTAATCGAGATGTAGAAGGGCTCCTTCTCCAGCACCATGTCTGCCTGCACACCGCCATGCTTTCTGCCATGACAGTAAACCTCTAAACTGTAAGCCAGTCCCAGTTAAATGTTGTCCTTTTTAAGAGTCGCTTTTGTTATGGAGTTCCTTCCGATCAATAGAAACACTAAGACAGAATGTGATGTAAATTTTCTGCCTCAGTTTCCTTAACTGCAAAATGGGGAAAATTCTTGACAGAACTGTAATGAGAAATACATGAGTTCATCCTTACACTGAAGGTGAGACTGTACACAAGAACAGTTCCTTATTGTTAGCTAGTGTGACTTATATGAGCCTTTCTATTTTTAGAAATAATCATGTTAACTGTGAATAGTTCAGCAATGACTAGAATGTAACAGGAATAAAACTGAAAACCATCCTTAATTTCTTCAGCCATCTCTGGGAATTTCAGTCCTGAAACCAAACAAACTCATCAAGTTGTATTTATATGTATTTGTGCATATACATGCCCATTCATACATGCCCACATACTCATTCAAATATATACAAATGTATACGTGTGTGTGTGTGTGTGTGTGTGTGTGTGTGTATTAGTAATAATCAAAGAAAAAGAGACTATCATGTTGAGACTTGGACCAAACATGGGAAGGGTGGAGGGAGGATGGTTAGGAGAGGCTGGAAGAAGAAAAAGAAGGAGGGAAAATAAAAATTTAAAAACAATTAAGACATTTTTTGTTTCCCTAGAGATGATCTTCTCTGGTTACATAGACATTGCTGACACATGAGCCACTGAAATATCTCTCTTTTCATAATTGACATGATACTATGATGACAACAGAAGTCCCATGCACACTTCTCTATCGCTCTACTTTTCTCTTGTGTGTGTTTGTATGTGTTGCCTGTATAGGTACATGTATGTACAGGTATATGTATGTGCAAGTGGTTGTACATGTGGGTTTGTACGCACGTGGTAGGTGAAGAGTTTAAAGTTGGATTTTATTCCTCAGAACAGGATCTCCTGCTCGGATCCATTAAACTAGATCAAGCTTCCCCCCCCCCAGTATTGAAATTACAACTGTAATTGCAACCTCCATGGCCTGGCCGGCTTTTTACATGGGTACTGGAGATAAACCTCAGGTCCTTCTGTTTGCACAGCAAGCACTTCACCAATGGAGACATCCTTTCATCCCCTATATTTTAATCCTGGCCAAACTACTTTTGCAAAATTTTAAATGACATATGAGATACTGCATCATTTTTGGAAATATGCAGGGTCTATGCTATAAGTGTGCTCATTAAGTCATATAAGAGCCTTGCTGTCCATAAGAAGTAGGATGCTCCAGTAAGTTTCTCTGTATCCAGGAAGACTTCCCTGATGTGGCTCAAAAAGCTCTGCTTCCACAGTCATTCACTCATGTTGTTTGGAACTCTGTCCTTCGTTACTTAGTTGCAGGCTTCCACATTAGCACATAGGTATGTGGGCCTCTGTGCATTCCACATAAGAATGTGTTACACATATTTCCAAAATTCTCCAATAGTTCATTTGGGCACAGATCCACAGGAGAGATGGTGGCCTAGATTCTTCTATGTCAAACCCATTAATATTAAAAGAACTAATATTTCAAATGCCTTGGACTTCTTGCCACAAGAGACCCAGACAAAAAGATAGCCAGAGGCCAATTTGTACATAAGAAGAATATTGTTCTGATTTAAGAAATGGTAATTCTGAGAGTCAACACCCAGAACCCAGCCCTGTAAGTTAGATGACAGTGAAGGGCATGCTGGGAATCTTATACTTAAAACTCTACTCACAAAGGAAAATGTGATAAAGAGACAGAAATCATTTAAGAACCCCATGAATAGCAAAAGGAGATGTCCACTCTCACCCCCACAAAATCAGCAAGAGCACGGGGGCTAATAAGAAGGAAATGAGCAAGAAATTGCCTGAAGTTGCAGGTGAGGGTATGCCTACACCTAAGAGTAGGGACTTGGGAAGTACCAGTTAATATAATCAAATTTGTTTTCCTCCATGATTACAATAGAAAAGATGAAGAATCGTGTCTATGGTGAAGCCGAACACTTCTTAGAAGCAAAGAGTGTCCTGTGATGTCAAATCAGAGCATGGGAAACGGCGACCATAGAAGAGAAAGCAAGCAGAAGCCACTCTCAAAGAATCAGAGTAGGAATTAGCACTCTGATCCCAGAGGGCCCATTCCCAACATCTCCATGTAGCCACATGATGGGATGGTGCAAGCACTTTTTTAATCTTTCATTCTACCAGTATGTTCAACCCTCAAAGCATCTGCGAGGACAACCATGAGGGGCAGCAGTAATGGCCACACACTAGAGACAGACAGTCTCTATACAAGTGAGATTTGAGTCCTGATAGTGTAGTTGTTCACAGTGGTGCAGGGGTTGGGCCTGGCATATGAGGTGCAGTTTATCCCAAGAACCTACCAGGATCCTGGTCACAGTGCTCTAGGAAGAGAAAACAGCAAACTCTTCCTGGCCATTGAATCTCCATGATGTCAAGCAATGGCAGATAGGAAAAGAAGAGTGGATGAGATGGTAGCTTTTATTGAATGGCAACTTTATTTTGACTGAACTTGGGTATAACCAAACAGGGCTATGTTAAATTTCTATAACAGATATGGCTTTTGCATTTTATGGGCAAGGGAGAAAAATCTGAGCTTTCAGCTAGCTGATGCCATTCAGGGAGCAGAGGCTATGACAATGAAGAAAGCAGCAACAAGGGAGTTAGGATGCCAGCCCTGTTTCTATAAGGCACCAGGAGATAGTCTGGGATGTCAAATGGCTTCCTGTGACATCGCATGGGAAAGGTAGAAGCACAGGACATGGGACTTGGGGGTAGCAGTGGGTCTGGGAGGCTGACCACACATGGGGAAAGCGGGCTTTCAAACTCCTCTGCTGCTCTTTGGAAACAAGAGTTGTGTCCATGTAACAAGTTCATTCTGTCCATCTGGAAACCTGTCTTATTGGCCTGCAGATGCCATGTCTTTGTGGTTACAGGGTCTCCTGTTGCTCAGCAATAGGATTCCCTGAATATGGTAAAGTAAGTCCTGACAATTATACTGCAGATGAAGGGGAATGAATCAGCTGCAGCTAAAACCAGAGCCTGGTGGGTATAGGCTCAGCGGACTGGCAGGAGAGCTACAGCGCTCCAACTATAAAGGAAGGGTCTGTTGTCTTTAAAGCCCTCTGCTGTACTCTAGACCAGCTTCTGGGCTGTCATTTATGGCCAACATAGTCCTTGACAATGAGATCTGCAAAGGGTCACTTACTACGTCATCCCGGTCTTCCCACTCGACTTCCGAGAGATCCACACTACTGTAGTTGGGCTTCCTCCGCTTTTTTCCTTCTTCATACTAGCATAGGGAAAAGGAGACAGACAGACAAATGGTCATGAAGTCATTAACCTGGGCATCTTTATCCTCCCATGACCTGTTCACTGAGTGTGAGCTGGGAGGAAACACTAAATACCTGAGATCAGCCCTGTGGGTAGCTATGCAAGGTTTTAATGTCACCATGGCAATTCATGTTCCTTCCGAGTTGGAGAATATAAAGGTTAGCTCTTTGCTTGGCATAAATTTGCCTAGAGAATTCCTTGGCTCTAAAATGCCAGGTGCAAAGAATATTTATCTCACCCTTGGAAGGAATATGTGAAGGGTGGGCAGACCCATCTCTCTTCAAAAGCTGATGAGCGCAGCCCTTTATGGCAGAGGAAAGAGCTTCCTACATATATTTATCAAATCTTGTCCTTTCCCTTATGCTTCATAAACTTCTGGGCTCAAACGTCCTCCAGGCTCCTCAGCTGAGAAACAAAATATTGGTCCCCACAGTTGGACTTGGGCTCAGCATCCTGAGAACACTTTGCAGATTCACAGACCTCCTGTTTGCTACTGGCCATGGCAGTGCTGAGCTAAGCACAGCTCCTTCACCTGGAGTAGATGTGAGTAGTGGGAATCGCTGCCAGATTTAATGGCCATTAGGGCATTTCTCTGGAAAAGCTGATGAGTGCATTAATAACTGGGGAGTGCTTTCTCTTTTTTCCCCTAAATCACCAGTGGTAGTCAACCAGCAAGTGTACCATTTTATCGACCGGACATTCTTGTGTCTGGATGTTTGTGTGTCTTGAGGCCTTTACTGCTGCTTACTGGGGTGTTTATAAGGTAGGAAAGTCTGCCCTCTGCTGCAGGCTAAGGATAAGCAAACACTTCACAAGTTCATAGTACACTGATGTAGTTGTACATATATACAAGACATACGCATAGAGATGAACCCATTTTCTTTTCTTCTCTTTGACCCCATCCTGTTTTGATTAAACAATAAAACTAAGAGAGATGAAGAGTCAGTCTAAATATTTTAAGACCCCAAATTGTCATTTTGGACATTGATTGGTGATTGCAGATGCAGTTATTGAAGATACTCCAGACACAAAGGAGAAACCTTTGCCACTTTAGAACCAAACAAATCAAAGTGTCCTTTAGTGTAATCAAGGGGACTGTGGCCAAGAGAGGTGGTTCTTATATCACTGTGGTGTCAAACAAAGCCAAATATTGCTCCTGTGCTCTTTATTCACCGCCAACTTTACTGTGGGGATCCTGCACCGTTTCTAGAAAGTCTCTCTTACCTTCTGCAGCACCACCACCCAAGAAGGCTACCCTGCCTGCCTTCAAAAGGGCATGCTGTCAACCAGGCCAACACTCTCGTCTATGAGGTTTCCAGTTAACAAGACATTCACCATTCACAGTCACTTTTATGACATCAGATCCACTCCAGATGAAGAGGAAGGAAAGTGGTTCTCTCGGAAGCCACTGTAAACGATAGCAGATTAGCAGTTGGATCGTGTTAGGGAAAGTTCCTGTGTGCATGGAAGCTGGACAAGCCAGCCTTGCTAAAAGCAGAAGGAACGGGAAGGAAGGAAGAATAAGGGGGAGGTTTGGGTCTGAGCCATGAGCAGGAACCAAAGAGTGGGTGCATAGGGTGCTAGGGCTCAGGACCTTCCCTATAGGAAGACAGTTGATAGCCTTTCTGAACCTCAGATACAGGGGCCATAGCTTCCAAGCCTATTTCAGTAAGAACTATTCTTAAAAAAAGCCCAGGCAGCCCTGAATTTGAACTTCAAAAGCATACAATTACAGACTATTGTGTTGCCTGTTGATAGGTCTAAACCATCCCTTGGTTTTGATTTGATAGAAGAAATTCATCTTTTGGTCACTTTACAAGGTTCTTTTATTCAATCACTCAGAACACACACACACACACACACACACACACACACACACACACACACACA
>JANHMN010000001.1:182100608-182120629 GCA_030674055.1 Rhabdomys pumilio | reverse complement strand
ACACACACACACACACACACACACACACACACACACACACACACACACGCACGCTGGGCATCTTGACAGTATAAGGCATTTGGGGACTATAGTGATGGTAAAGTGCTCACAATGCAAGCTTAGATCCCCAAGATTCATGTAAAGGGGAGAAGCAGTGCATAGGTATGGGATGTGAGGATGACAGATCATTGGAGCTCATTGACTAGCCAGTCTTGCCACCAACGAGCACCTGATTCTATGAGAGAACCTTCCTTTAAAAATGAGAAGAATATCCGAAATAGAACTCTGGCTTCAGGACATACATGTATACACATGCACTCACATCTGCATGATCACATGCAAATACCCATGACAAATACATACGTATACCACACACATGCAAAGTGTAAAACAGTAAAGACAGTTAAGCATCACCCCTCTCTTCAAACACACTTACTTGTAGCATTCCTTCCTTATTTTTGCTTCCACTATTGCCCACCCCACCATCCCATAGCTAGGAAGACAGACTTTGACAAGCTAAGTAACAAATGCAATAACAAAATCAAATAAGATCATGTAGCCAGCATGGGGGAAGGATACCTTACCATCTGCTAACCCCTGCCTTAATTTCTTTGTATAAGCCTGATGTTGTTTCAACCTTTGTTAAATTTAAACTGACTCTAAGAACCTAAATGCAAACCACATCTTTATCCTCGAAGTCTGCAGAGGATTTTGTCAGAGGAAAAGAGTACAGAGGCACCACCATTGCCCACCTCACACTGGATGTCTGGTGCTAAGTAAGCCACTGAACCACTTACGCATTTCCCAGTGAGCTGTAAAGTAGGGGTGATAGAACTTGATAGGAGAGGCAGGCTAACTCCTTCTTCACCTTGGCAGCTCAACCCAGGCAGCACAGGAGTGCTCACCCCAGGAAGATCTGACTCTTTGCACAAAGTTGGGCACTCCCCGGTTCCTTTAAAGGAAGGATACTTCAACAATGCTGTCACTGTCACAGGCAGGAGGTGTTTGCTGAATATGTTGGTAACACACAAGCATGACCAACTGTCTCCATCCACTATGTACATTACAAGGTGGGAGTCCAGACCTCTTGACTGAGATATCATTATTTATGCTAAGGTACTCAGCTCTTTTAAGGTAACATTTACAAGAGAGAAATCTGTTTACTTGCACCATTATGCACAGTTTATGTGGGTCTGGGGATTAAACCTAGGGTTTTGCACATTGTAGGCAAGCATCCTACCACGTGAGCCGCATCTGCATCCTACCATGTAATCCACATGCCCAGCCTTTCATTTTCTTCTATCACCACTCAAGAGACCTAGGCCAATATACCAAGGGTCTACTCAAGAAATTGAGAGAGTTAAGCAAAATGGCTCCTTATAACCCTAGCACTCAGAGAGTGAGGCACAGGCTGCCATGAGTTTCATGGGATAATTAGTGAGTAATCTGGGATATTTAGTGAGTTCCAGACCAGCTTGAGCTAAAGAGTGAGACCCTGTCTCAAAAACAAAGAGAAACTGTAGAGAGACCACAGAGTAGAGTTAAAGATCTCCCAGCATGACAGTCCATCAGTTGCTACATTGTGCAAGATCCTACAGTCAACATCACTGAAAGATACAGGAGTTGGAGCTACAGCTCCCTTTGATAAAGGGCCCTCCCTAATGTCTGCCTAAGCAAGTACATACAATGGGTCTGAAACACTTTTTTCTTAACAGGTGAACATTACAACTTAGGTATCAATGAAGCACAGGGATTCCCTTAGGTTAGCAAAAGAAAACTCAGCAGACTATTGCATATTTTAACGGGGCCAAGGGCAACAAGCAGGCAGTAGCACATTGACTCCAAATCTGCCACTACCTTTTCCTCATTAAGAGAGCTTAGCAGGTATGGAAGTAAGCCCATTTACCCATGCACCAGCCACATCCGTTTCACATATTTTCTAGGGTAAGTGCATAGACTTTCTTGCAGGTACCACTATTGCTGGGTCAGAGACTGGTAAGGGCCTAACAATATGGGGAGGCTCACATCATTCCAGAATATAGGAATTAGTTCAGAGATGGGGACATAACTTACAGCAATGCAAAAGAGACTCAAAAGACTCCAGCTGGGATGCTTTTTCGGATTGTTCCATAAACGGTGGTTACCTATGCAGTGGCACTGCTAAGGTTGTGAGATGTGAGCTTGGAGCATTTCATGGATACATTGACACCTACTTTAAGTCATCCAGAGAATGATGTCCTTGCAGGGAAATCAGTGGAAATGGAATATAACAGTCCTGGACCACACTGTGCATGAGATGATAGTTCTGGAGACCTGGGTACTGGACTATACTGTACCTGACATCTTTGCTCCCTTTGATGTGTCAACATATGCTTTCCAAATTGCTTCCTTTCCTTTTAGAGACAGTGTATCCCTATTAGTCCTGGCTGGTCTGGAACTATGTAGGCCAGATTGTCTTCTGATTCACACAGACGTACCTGCCTGCCTCCCAAGGGCTGGCATTAGTGTTCTTCCAAGCATCGGGTGATCAGATTGTACTCATTGAGTGTTTTCCCTTTTCTTTATACGTGAACTACTTTTAAAGATCATTTACTTATTATATCTATGTGTAAATGTGTATGTGCATGTCTGTCTGGGTTTATGTGCACCACATGTGTTCAGGAGACCACAGAGGCTAGAAGAGAGTGTGAGATCTCCTGAAACTAGAGTTAAAGGCAGTTGTAAGCTGCCTGATGGGAGTGCTGTCAATAAAACCTGGGTCTCTGCAAGAGCAGTAAGTCCTTTTAACCACTGAGCCATCTCTCCAGTCCGCTGTACTTCTTTAAAAAAAAATACAATTTATGTGAAATATCTACAGACTTCATAACTTTAATGATTATTTGGGAACATCTGACTTATAAAATGCCTTGCCACCTACCGAGATGCACTTCTGTGCTTGAGCAGGGCTCGGCTCTACAGACTTTCCCTCCATGGCTCCCAAGCAACAGTATAATAGTATAATTAACAGTATAATAGTGGATGCTCCCACTCTGAGACTGGCTCTCCCCTCCCCCATGCAACCTCTGTGTGGGACAAATCCCAGGCCTGGCTCCCAAACTTTCCCTCCTTGTTCCTTGTTGGTAAGGAGCCCATTACAGTGCCAGGCATTGTATATGGCAATTGTTAGTATATCTATAATCGGTAACTTCCTTTGAAAATGTAATTAACGAATTGCAAGCAGTTTCCAAAGGTTTATGAACACAGGCTCAGAACCACAGGTAGGCCTGCAGCTCTTAGTGCCTGCTTTACAAAAAAAAAAAAAATGTACAGGAGAATTTAATAAGGAAAGATATTGTGTGCTATGAAATACTTTGAGGCGGAGTTTCAAATAAAGGCCAGATGTGGTGAGTGCACAAACAAGTCTGTGGCTAGGAGGATAGGACAAGAAGACACCCATCTTTGGGGGAAGCCAGAACTCCCCACGGGCTTGCTTGAAGTGCAGTTTTTAATGATCTGTATACAAACTCCTTCTGTGTTAGCTGCAAAATGGCCTTGGAAGCACAATGAGGTAAGTCAAGGTGTGGCCAGTCTGACTTAAAGAAAATGACAATGCCTTTGCTTCTCCAGTGTTCCTTTGGGAAAAGCCCAAGGGCACTACCTACACATATACTTTTGATCTCTGTGTAACAAATATGGTATGGGCCTAATCAATTAAGTGCTCATGCTGCTACAGGCTACCAAAAGAAAACAAACAAATAAACAGAAAACAAAGGATGGAAAGCAGGAAGGAAGGAAAGAAGGGAAGAAGGAAATGGGGAGGAAGACACTATGACTAGGAAAGAACCATCTGGATGAGGGTATGGTCAACCCAACGCCAGTCATTCAGAAGCATGTTTCTCTCTTCAGGCAGGCATGACCTTCCCCTGGTAAAGACCTCTTTCTCCTCCCCTCTCTTCCCTTATCCTGCTGTCTTCTCTCCATTCCTTCTCCCCCCACCCCACCAAGGGTAAAGAGACTATTTCAGAAGGGACACAGACATTTTTCTTTCCTGTGGATAATCCTCTATTCACTTCCTATTCACCTAGGCAGCCCACATTCTGATGGAGAGCGAATGCTTCTCAGCCCCCGTGCCAGGCACAACGAGTCTTAGGAAGACCCAGAAGAACTGCTCCAGGGGGGTCAGTGCCAACTTTCAATTTCTTGGTCTCTGCTCACTATTCATGGCTCAGACTCTTTCGAAGTAGGCTGTTGGAGGGCAGCTAAAAGCTAGGGCCTGGGAGCTAGACCTTGTCAAGCCTTTGTGCTTCATGAGCCAGGGCATGCTGTTCATACCTCCAAACCCCACTGCCCTCCTCTCTAGATGGAAGATACAGCCCTCAATTCCCCAGGATGCCTTGAGAAGCACTGAAAATAAATGGGGCTGAACCCACCCAGAACATCAGAGGCTCTAACTAATGCAGCCTAAAAAACTTCCCCCTTGGCCATTGTTAATGACCACTGATACTATGGCTGGTTTCTAAGGTAATGAGACCAGTGTCACACAGTGCCCATCCTCAGTGAGTGTACTCACAGGATAAACTGGTTCTTAATGTATAAACTGCTTAATGAGAAACATAAATCTGCATTCATGGCCTTTTCTCAAGGCAGAAAGGAAAGGACATGCAGACTTGTAGCAGAGTGACATCCCTTCCCTGTACTTCTATAGTTGGATCCCAACCTGCCAGTGACAAATCAGGGTCTCCACAGTGACAGTCTTTGGGGGGGTGGATCCCATGGTCCTTGTCAGCCCCAGTTTTTCTAGGAATCAGCAACGACAGAGACTGCAAATGCATGTCACCCTCTAAATGGCTTGAAGCCTTTCTGTTTTTCTCACATTTCCCCTAATTCTTCCTGTACTAATAGCTCCTTGTACAAGTTTTTGAATAAAACAGTCCATCAATTAAAAATACCACCCCTACCACCCCTACACCGGGTCACCAGGGACACAGCAGTCTTCTCCAGAGTACTTGAAAGCACTTATTACTTTCATCTGCCAACATTCATTGAGTCTTTCAATCAGGAATTCATAAAACACACGAACGGTCTGTGTGGCTCATGTGACTGCCCACCCTGACCCTTTGCTACTCTCCCGCTACTCTCCACAGAACATGTCTCAGGCTAGGAACTATGCTAAATACTGTCTGTGTCTTGCCAGATCCTCCCAACTCCAAGGAGGGTGAAGGATTTCAAAGATGGGAAAATTAAAGCCAGATCCCTTGGTGACATGGCTATCGGACAGTCGAACTGAGAAGCAAATCAACTCCTCCTGGTGTCTGAAGTTTTCCCTGGTGGGGTCCCCACCTCATTAACTTGACCCTCTGTGCAGGTGACCGTCTCTTCCAGGACAGAAGGTAAGTGCTCTCATGGAGGCAGAACCATTTGGAAGGCAAATCCTACTAGGTCCATTTTTCTCTATGCAGAAGTGAAGGCTACCTTTGTAGGCCTCTATCTGAGTAACAGTTCTTTGCGATTGGCCCTAGTGTTCAGTGACAGTTCCAGATTAAGAAGACTATACAATGAAGGACTTCAGGGAGTCAGGGTTGCACCTGGGCCCAGTTTACAGTGTCTATTTAATTCACCATGATTCCTGTCAGGACCCCAGACAAGTGTCTACAAGACTGGGAGATAGGATTTGAACTGGAATTGCCACCCAAATCATGCTGCCCGTGTAGTGTGTGACTCTATGGTAGTCTGGATGTCCCCCAACAATACACATACATGCATGACACACGCATCATGCCCTGGCATAAATTCCCATGGCTCTCTATTGAAGAAGAAATCCTCTAAGCTCTGGGAAGATGAGAAGCCCAGATCCAGGGCCATGAGGGTGTGTCTCATAGCAGCAGGGAGTTGAGAGAGGGGCAGTGGGGCATGTTCAGACAGAGCCTTTTCCTCTCCCTCAGAAGTACCCTGCTCTTGTTAATTAATGTTTTTAACTGTCTTGAAGATGAAAAGTTCTACATGCTTTCCTGTAGTTTGATTACAAAATCCTTTTGATGGCTGTAAATCTAAAATGACTTAGGTGTTTAAAACAAAACAAAACAAAAAAATCCCAAAAAAGAAAAACAACAACAATTAAAGAGGCTGCATTGAAATTCCAAAATGACCTTTTTCTCAATCAGTGTTCTCCTAGAAGTCATGAGTCACACACTGTGTGTGGGGAGGAGGTGGCATGGCCCTGCCACAGTTTTGTAGGTCAAACGTGGCTTACTGTACCATGGCTGGATTAGATTTAATTCTCAAGAAGCCAGTCTGTCTGGTTATAGCAAGCTAGTCAGAGACATTAAAATGTGCTCAATAGCTTGACAGGAAGGAAATATTGTGCCAGCATAAAGGACAAAGGACAAGGTTTGGACGCTGGGGAGAGAGGGGCAGTGCCAGGACTATGAGGGAGGTAGAGATATCAATGAAGACAGACAGCTGCTAGAAGAAAGGATAGGGTGGCCTTCAAGTTAAGGAGACAGCTAGCACCCAGGGATGCTTTCTCTAAATCAGAATATTTTGAGGCAAATCCCTGTGTAATGGTAGTTGCTAGATGTCCTCCTAAATGAACTCAAGAATTTCTGAGAGTTGCACTGAGCTCCTGGGTGTGGGTGTGGCTTCTTCCGAATCCCATTTAATGAAGGTTTTCAGACACCACCATGCCATTAGGAGGTACTATCTAGGGTGAAGAGAACCCTTGTGATTTGGAAGCTAATCTGTGATATCTGGCAGAGGGTTTTTTTGTTGTTTATTTTGTTTTGTTTTTGTTTTTTTTTTAAACATTTAGCATTTACCCATTACTACATTAAGGATATCAGAAGACCCTAGTGTCACACCATCTTAAAGGGGCTTAATTGGACACAGCAAACTATTTCTAGAGTTACCATGACAAAGAAAACACATTTACTTATCCACACAAATACGATCCCAAGCCAGTAGCAATAGGTTCTGCAGCTAACCTGGCCTTCCATAGGGGGCAGTATCTAGCCATTTGCTGGGAAGAGAGTTCTGGGTGTGGCTAATTTCAACCAGGATTGCAAGTCAGTTCTGGGTGCCCACATTCGTGATGATTCTCCCCAGCTTGCCACTGGGAAGAGGACCCCACTCTCATCATCTCTACTTGTGGGACCCAGAATCAGAACCTAGACATCTCTCAGTGCCCAGAGGTGTTTGATAAGTACAAGAACAAGACAGATCTGCAGATGAAGAATAGCAGGATGTGGTAGAGACAAAGAGATCCTTCCTTCCCAACCAAACAGCATCACCTAGTTGATACTGTGTAGTAGCTGTTCATGTCAAAATGCCCCAGCTTCACCAAAAGAGACTGTGTCTGTGCATGTGAGATTTTTATCTAGGAAGACGTTTGGGATGACGGAATGGGAGCTTTGGTATGGTTTTCTTTTCCTGGTAAAATTGCTAACAATATCTGTGAAGGATTCATACCTGTGACCACCTTTTCCTTCTAGCCAGCCATTCTCCTTTATCACCTGGGTGACCCTTGTTTCAAACCTCCCTGGGAGCTGTAGCCTAAATGAGCATGTGGCACTTTGTCTGATGTATGCTCTCTCCATTAGCCAAGCTCTGACCTCTAACCTGGGCATGTTTCCATCCAATCTGTCAATACCTCACTGGCCTGGTGACCCAACAAAATATTTAGCTTTTGTTTAGTGAATTACTGTGAGTGTGTGTGTGTGTGTGTGTGTGTCTGTGTGTGTGTGTCAGGGCCAATTAGAGTGATGTATCTTTTAAAAAATGTTTTTGGATACATGGTGGTCTGAATAAGCCCAAGAGATTTCTGATGTGATTTATGACTCACGGAAAAGCCAAGGTCCCCTGCCGGGTTGCCTGAGTTCTCGCAGTCTTTCATTGCCAGTGACCATGGAAATGTGGGCAGAGCTAGGATGGAAGAAAGAGAAGATGGGCCAGCGGGCCAGTGAAGCAAGCTAACGCATCCATGGATTCTCACTTGTGAGTGCTTTGAAGTTGAGTCACATTAGGCAAGCCATCAGCTTATTGTCAACCACCAAGGGAAATGTTCCCTAGAAGAGAAGTGTTCCAAACCAGTCTCTGCCTGAGTTCTTCCTCTCTAATGCCCTCCCTTGGTTCAGTCTGAGGGATTCTTCTACAGCCAGAATCAGCTTATCAATGTTGACACAGAGTCCTCATACCCTGTAGGATGGCAACTAATACTCCAGCATTTCTCGAAAGTCTCATCACTTGGCCTCTGTAACACTGCCATCTTTACCACTTCCTTCCTCTCTTTGTAGTCCCCAGCTAGACAGAGCTGGCTTCTCAAAAGGTCATCATTACTTTTACCCTCTGGTCTGGCATTCCACCCCATTTGCTCCTCAAACCCTTGACTCCAACTGTGAGTCAAGTGGTTGACCTATGACCCCCATGGACTCAGTCAAGATGTATGTACTCCTGTCTGAACTGGGTCTAGCCAGGGTCAGTTTAAAATCTCCCCTTATTATCTCAGCCTTGCCTGGTGGCCCCACTGTATGATACAGGACTCTAGCTTACTTGCTTGCTTTCTACATTGGCTCCGCAGCATCTTAGAGAAGGTAGCTTTCTTTTGTGTGCCACTGGGTGTGCTGTGCTAAGAATTGCTGCCCAGGAGTAGGCTTCCCAGGAAACATCGAGTGAACACGCCAATGATGCATGCCCTGTGCACCTGCATCACAGTGACTGCATAGCTGGCTTGCTATGGGCATCCAGAGCGATTGAGTACTCATTTATTCTTTATAATCCTTGCAAGAGGCTTTGTTTCTGTTGTCATTTTCTGTGGAGAGACCCGAGGCCAGAGGGTTAAATAAACACACCTCAGGTCACAGAGCTGACAGTGGCAGAGCTGACACTTCAGAGGTGTCAGATATGGCTCTGCTCTATGAAGAGCCATGTGCTGAGGAAGATTCTTGTTCTAACAAAATGCCCATGTTGCTGCCCAGTGTCTAACTGAGATGTGTCATGATGGTACAGGAAGGGAATAATGGCATGAAGGGGAGGCTGAGTTTATGATGATCAAGTCTTTTAAGAAGTAAATACAAGTATCTTTACACGCATGCACAAACGAACAAACAAAAGCATGCGCGCGCGCATGCGTATGTGTGTGTGCGCGCGCGCACACACACACACACACACACACACACACACACACACACACACACACTATGATATTTTGGTATTCACCAGGGTGAGCATGGACACACTGTAAGGGAAATCTAACCCATATTAATACTGAACCTGCTATAGAACTATGATTCACATACTGCCAAAAGTCTTCTCTGTGTCTACCCCAAATCTTAGTGTATAGCTGGAAACCTGGAGGTTCATAGAGAATCATGTCACTTCACTGTTTCTGATTTTCAGGACACATGGTACCCTGAAACCCCTCCTATCTGGGAAGTGGTAATACCACTTAAGAATGCCTCACTTAACACTTACCAGGAGTTCAAATGAATGCCTTGGCCTAATTTGGTTCCTTTTTATCTGTTTAGATTTCCCATTCCTGGGGGTGGAGTACCATTCATTTGGGCAATTGTCTCTGCTTGGCACTGTGTGCCAAACCAGGTCCTGACTCAAGATAAAATGGCCCAAGAATAATTTAGCAGAGTCGTCTTAGTATTTTTGATACATTTCAGAATGTGTGCGTGTATGTGTGTGTGCCTTTTTTTGTATGTGTGTGTGTATCTGTATGTTCTTGTGTGCCTGTGTGTGTGTGCATGTGTGTGTGTGACTGTGTGTGCATGCGCCTGTGTCTACATGTGGATATGGTTGTGTGTGCATGTGGTGCATGTGTGTGTGTGTGCATGTGTGTATTTGTGTATATAAGTTTCTTCTAGTTGATGGCTTAGCTTTGTTTCTTATGGAAGTCAGATTCAGCCGCGCCTGGTGTGAACTACATACCTTGACCATGTAGACTTGGATCCATGCTACAAGCTGGATGTGAAATGGCCCCAGAGGCTTGTTTCAAAGGTGTGGTCCTTAGCTTGTTATGCTATTTTGGGAGGTTCTGGAGACTTAAAAAACATCAAGGTTCACTAGACAAAGAAGGTCACTAGAGGCAGGTTCTTGGCAATCACATCTTGTCCCCAACCCCTTCCTCATTTCCCTTCTGTTTCCTGGCCACCATGAGACAAGCAGTTTTTTCCCCCATATGCTGCCACCACCATGGTCAGCCTCATCCACATGAAACAACAGAGCCAGCGAACCAGTGACCCAAACTTCTAAAACCATGAGCCAAAATACTTCTTCCCTTCAGGGGTTTTCCTCAGTGATTTTTGTCACAGTGCTGAAGAGCTAGCTAACAATTGTAATGCCACAGTGTTTATGTTAAATGTCACCTGAGCTTGCTCTTATGAGCCTCTCAGCCTTCCAGAAAGAGATGGGTACAAGAAGCAACAAATCCAAGAACGTATCCCAGCGTTCCACTTGTGGAGCAGTTAGGCCAGATCATCTTGCTGTCTCTGAATGGCCGTTACTCATGTACAATTTAATTTAGTAAAAACCTCAGCTATAAGCCAAAGACTTTCTACCAGGCATTGTCCTACTCTGCCAACCAATGGAGGGAGGAGGTGACTGGTGAAGGAAGGACAGTCGAAAGGGACAGGTGACGCTGGGAAGAGCTCAATGTGAGCTCTGACCAGATTGGACAATTTTCTAGCCTGGGTAGTCTAAATGTTTGGGTGTTTGCTTTCATCCAGTGAACATTCCAAAAGAATGTAGAAATGGTACCTGGGTTGTATTTTGGAAATATCTTTGCTTTCCAAGTGGTCAGTAAAAGCTAAGAAAAAAATTTAAGAGCAGGCTTCTCCACCAAATGCAGCCATCATTTTAGTGGTGTGATAGGATTAAATTATTGTGTCCCCAAAGTCCGATGTCTCAACACTTTTATTTGCATTCTTTGGGTCTTATCATTCAGGATTATGTAAAAATGACAGCTGCTTATAATTATTTGGGAGTTTGTGTTGCAATAATTAAAAACATCTGCCTTTATCTTTCTGCTACCAGACTTAACCCTGAGAGGTTGAGTCTACTGAACTTCAAAGAGGGAGTCAAGAAATAAAAGAAAACTCCACACATTACTAACAAATTTTTAGCGATTCATTTAAATGTATAACCAGTTATTCCAACAGCCTTCAAACCCTTCATTATCTTTTAAATATATATAATTTGGGACTGCTAATTAGATAGCAATTTAATGCTCTCATGGGGATTCAGATGCAAGGTCTTCCTAAAACGTAAATGCAGAGGGATAATTGTTGGCATTCACATGATTGAATTCTTCAGTTATTAAAATAAGTGTGCATGTGCACTCACACACTGAGAGCATTTGAATATTCTGCCCTCAAACACATATGTAGGTTTTACAGGGCCCTTTCATCCTAGGAGGATATGGCTAGGTGATCTGATTCACTCAGCTTTCTGGAGAGAGCAGACAGGACCCCCAGGAGAAGCCTCATTTCATTTGACCATCTTCCTCTCCTCTCAGAGGCAGATCACTCCTGTTCCTCTTTTAGGAGAAGCAAGGTTTCTTGAAATCTGCCATTCTGAAAGCTTTAATGCTTGCTGCTCTGGCTTCTCTGCACTGGTCTGCTTGCTATTGTCTTCCTAGTCGCAACCAATGAATAAGCACAGAAAGAGGAGGTGAGAGTCTCATTCTACCCTAAGTTTATACTTAACTGTCTTCCAAGCCTATGAAGATGGCCCTTTAAATTGTATAAAGATGTGAAGCCTATGAAGCAGCGTGATTGATCAAGGAGATGACATTAGCTGTGATAGAAACCAGCACGCAAATCTCAGCCTGGAAGCGTGGCTAGGGTTTGCATTCCTGGCCCAGGCTAGTAGCTAGCAGCTGAGGCTCATTTCCCTCACTAGGGAAAGGAGGTGCAGACAAATCTATAGGAATTTTTAAGAGATCATTATTCAACACATTGCCTATAATTACATTTTGATGAGCTTTTTATTGCTAATTTATCATCCAAGATGGGGCATTCTAGATATGAAATTAATCTAGTAAAACAGAGGTCCAAGTGTGCCGAGTGTAAAGCAGAGTATTTGGGGTGAGGGGGCAGCAAATTATTTCACCCAAACATAAAGCAGCAGAAATTCCTATCTCTAAACCAGATTTTCTTCTGGTGCCTACTCATGATTTTTAATACTACCTGATAGACTTAAATATAAACTTGAATCTCAGAGCAAATGAGCAGAAGAGAAATGATGGAGGCGCAGGTGCTGGGAGCCTGGGCTGGAAGGAAACAAGTGTGGCCCGACTGTATGTCCACAGAAATGCTAAGGTGGATGCACCTAGGGTGGCACGGCACTCTAGTCTAGATTGGATTGCTTTTAAAGAATTATCAGCACACTTAAGCAGACCTCAAGACAAGCTCAATGCAATGTTTTTACTTCCAGAGCTCAAGAGATACCTTCAGGGACACAGCAGGTGGGTCAACAGGCATGGCACTGCTAGAGGAAGTGGAGCTTTGTTTCCCTGAGGAAACTATGGGGACCCAGCATAGAACACAGACCCAGGAGCTGGGTTCCCTGGGAGATATTGGCTAGTGTCCCCAGATTTCTGGCTGTGCTCAGAAATCTGGTGGGATGTTACTTTTACCTCAGCACGCTGGCCTTTGCTGTGCCTAGGACCAGAAACTCCAGACATAGAGTGTAACCTCACTTGGGTGCAGGCAGCTGTGATGTATACATGCACAGAATGACAGGGACAGAGGTAGGTGTCAGTAGGAACTGCATCATTAGGAGCTGGCAGTGCAAGTAAAACTGTGTCCTGAACCTGCTCTGAAAGTCTGTCTTAAATCCATGGTTAGACCCCAGGTACTTTGGGTATCTCTGGGCCTCAGGGTCTTTGCACGTGCATGCATGGCTCAAGCTTGGCATGGCCCCAAGCTCCACAGTCTGGATGGAGATTTATCCTTCACCTTCCAGATGTCAGCTTACAGTACATGGGGAAACTAAGAACACTATCTTTGAAGACCCAGGTAAGCAGCTTCTCCTCCTTTCTATTTCTTCTCTCGTATACTCAGTGAGGTTTTGTTGTTATTGTTATTATTGTTTTGTTTTGTTTTTGCATAGCATATTCTAAATCTATCATGCATTTTATCTTCTTATTTATGAGCTTAACGACAAAACATCTTCTCCATAAGAGGGCAAGCACCAGATATCAGGGGATTCTGGTTTCCTGGCTTCTAGAGGAGTGCTCAGCATGATAGGTTTTCAAAAACCATACATCTCACAAAGGAAGGCTTGGGAAGGGGAAGCAGAGGAGGAAGCATCTAGTAGCAAAGCCCCTCTGCTGGGAATCCCATGAGCCCTGTGTTATTCCTAACCTCAGCCAGGCAGCAGCATGAAGCTGTGAGTTTATAGGTTGCAGACCACCTCTCTGCAATCCACAGGTAGACACCAAACACTCGCATATATTCTGTGAGTACTACTGCTCCTGGAGTCCGTAGTATATTGCTTCACTATGCTCTGTCTCCTCTGTGTCCACCTCCTTCGCCAAGCACCTCTTCAGGCCTTTATGTGTGAAGGTGAATGGAATAGAATCTGACTGGTGTCCTCTGGTTACTTGCTGGTAGATGTGTTTAGACATCTACCATGCAGTAGGAACCCATACTCTATGGTCCCTATGAGAAGCCTACCAAGATGGACAATACTGTAGTTGGGCTAGAGTTGGTGGGGCTGTGAACTCCCTGAGAGCAGGTATCAAAGCCAGAGCTGACAGTGAGATTTCAAGAACACATATGTCAGGCTGCTTTGGTATCTGCAAGCAATAGATACCAATTCTTAAATGTTTACCCAAAGGGGGAACTCAATGGAAGAAGATGAGGAAATATATTTCCTACTTCTACTGTGATGAGACATAAAAGAAATTAATAGACAGCTAATAAAGAAAAAAATGGGTCAATGGTCTTTCTCTTCTCCCTTCCTCCCTTCGTTCCTGTTTTCATTCCTCTTCTATTTTTTCACTTTGTTTCCTGTAAGTGTAATACTTTAAGAGAAATTACCTGGCTGGTCCTACTTCTGTATATTTTGTGGACCCAGCAGGGAGCAAAGACAGAGTGAGTAAGCTGACAGGGGATGGAACACCATGAAGCTTCCCCCTGTAAAGCTGGTAGGTAGGATGTCAAAATCTACAGCAGCTGAGTGGTTCCCTGAAGCTGAAAATGTTGGGAGACCTTGGCTCCCACTCTGCAGGAAAGAGGGAGAGGTGCAGCTACAGAAGACTGGAGCAAGAAAGCCACTGAGAAAGACAGAGTCTGTGGTTTTAGCTTGGGCACAGTCAGTCTGTCCCCAACCACATCTATGCTAGAATGAAGAACAATCTCTGTGATCCCACAGATCAGCATTGGGGGACAAAAGGAAAACACACGGGACAAAGGGAAAGAAAGCATGCACAGCTCTAAAATGAAGGAATGAGACGATGATAAATCAGGTCCATTGTCATGTCTGACTTCTGTGAAGACTGCCCTAAATGTACCTTCTGACAGACGTGGTTTTTTTGGTCCAAGGATCAGACTTCTTTCCTCTGCAAATATTTAATTAATTTTTCTTTAAAATACAACCACATATGGTAGATCCTCACACTCAGATGGCCTCTCTGATACATGCTAACAGGCAGGATGCTACTGAAACTTAATGAGACCGTCTGGGCAGGGTGCTCATCCTTAGAAGGTCTGGCTTCTGACATCTTTGGTAGTGGTTGCATGGTTGTTACTGGTTCCGTTTGCTTGCTACTTCTAGCATCCAAGGGCAATATTAAAGCACATTACATATTCAAAACATGGAATTAACTCCCACAGTTCATATACTACCTAAGTAGCCAAGTGTCCACCTCATCCCAGGACCAAGAATTTGTGGGCTTGAATCTTGGAAGTTGAAGTTTAAACATCATTCAACCTGGTAAAATGCAGGTTCTCCCAGTAAAGTCCTTTAGTCCTTAGATCAGAAGTTAAGCTGGAGAATTCTCACCTAAGTACCCAGGCTAGGCAGTTCCCAAAGTGCCCAGGCATTTCAGCAAGAAGCAAACAGGGACAGATGCAAGACTCTTGTGTCTCCATAACCAAATAATGTATTTCATAATGAGGTACTATGATCTGTGGGGAGTTTACAGTCATTTTATTTTTTTCTCTCAGCGAACATAATACTTTGAGCAAATATAATTTCGAGATATACATTAATTTTTTTTCTCTTAAATGAGAGTGGATTTAACTGGACCTAAGTAGGGTCACTCCTCATCCCTGCTATGAGGCTATACTCTGGCCAGCAAGACACCATTTGCTTGGGGATCAGCACACAGTGATGCCCGTGCGCCACCTACTGGGCAGTCTCCTTCAGTTCATCAGCCCCTGTAGAGAGGAAGCCAAGAAGGGCTGAAAAGAAACTGTATCACTTTCATCAAGGTTTATAATGATAGGCCCTACCACATACTCCCCAATAGACCTTGCCAGCAGAATGTATTCTTCTAAGACCAGAGAGAAGCCATTCCGGATCTACCCAGGTCAGCAGCCTGGGAAGCCCTCTCAAATTTCAGGGCAGCCATCCTTGAGAAAGGCAGAGCTTTATCTGTACACCCATAGGTCTTGGCCATTCCTGCTGTTGCTGTTGGCAAGTGCTTTTATGGTGTGATGAGCATTTCCTAAGCAGAAACAGCCTTCTAACTGCCCAGGACTCATTCGCCACTGCCATGTTTGATGGCAGCAGCATCTGTGAGATGTCAGCAAACAGAAGGTCAGGGGGCAGAGGGATGACCGACTAGGGCATAAGGGTTTGACAACCCACACATGCCCCAACATAACAAGGAATGAATGTTTAATGAAACCACATGTGGCTCCCACATTTCTCATTTGCTGTAGGAACACAGCACCCAGACTCCCATCATCTGCATCCTTTTTCTGACTGTGTGGTAGCAAAGTCCACAACAAAGGGCAACAGGGAAACTAAACTCATAGATACATCCTAACAACAATTGACCCAGACAAATGGAGGCAGGTACATGCTGGAGAGCTTGGACAAAGAACAGGGCCTCTCCAAGGTGGCCACTGAGCTGAGAGCTGGAGGAAAAGCTAATCACACACACATACATTGAGATCAGATTCTGGGCAAAACAGCTGGACAGGAAGAGACTTAGGGTTTTTTTAAGGAAGAGGGCAAAAGCTGGGGAGAAGCCCAGCTTTATAAGGGTCTCACTTAAATACTATGCCACTTAAATGGCATCTGTTGTCGTGACCCCTTAGAAGACCTTCAGACAGTTGCTGGACTGAGGGATGAACTCTAGCACTGTCTCCACCTGACTTCAGCTTCACCAGCTATTGGAGACACCCTCTAATTAATATAACACATATCCATTCAGACCATGAGAGTACCCACTCATCTCCACAGGACAGAACTAAATGACACATTTATTAGCAAGTCTGCCTCTTGCTTCATGTACATAATAACCTCCTACAGGGGCCCATCTATACCCAATGTACAAGAGCAAACGGGGCTTAGAAGAATGACCTGTCTGTGCATCTCTAAGACAAAGAAACAATATGATGACATAGGACAGGCTGGTCAAGAGTGACACAGGGATGGCATGTGAGGACTTGGGCTGCAGAGCACCAGTGGCTGGAGCAGCTGTATTGTACTGCAGAAAGCTGGAGGACTATAGAGTTATGGGAGATGGCACTGTTATCTGTAGAATTTGACCTTATTTGAGAGTTAGCCTGGATTTTCCAGATGGGCATACATAACTTTTGCCTATAAATAGCCTGACTGGATAACCCAAAACCCCAGCATCTCTCAATATGGATAATGCCTTCCACGCACTGGTCACTACGACAGCATTCGGTTTAAGAGGTCCACATGGCTTAGGAGTAAAGCCACATGTCTGACACGGTCTGTGCTTCCTGGCCAACAGAGAGTCCATCTGCTCTGGCTTCCAGCCAGCTTCTTGGAATTCTAGCGATCCCACTTCCTCCTGAGAGGCCAGACAAGCTCCACCCGAGAGGGGGTGGGTAGGCATGACTGACCACTGTTATCATTATTATTCATTTTCTCACGCATGTTCTCTAGAAACTTCCAACATGCCCATTCATATCTTTGTCCAGTCGAATCTCTGCAGCTGTTACAGCTAGCTGTGGCTCTTGAGAGGTTGAAATATTGGTCCTAAGTAAGACATGTTCTAAGTGTCAAATCTGTTTGATTTCATAGACTACTAGAGAAAGAATATGCAATGTTTTATTAGTTATTTTATATTGATTATATGTTAAAGTGCCAATGATTTGGAGACAAGCTAAAATATTATTCTTAAACTTAATTTCACCAGTGTCCTTTATTCTTTAGATGTGGCTACTGGAAAACTTTAAACAACACAGGCAGCTCGTTGTGTGGCTCACACTGAGTTCTTGCTGGACAGATTCTGACTATAGCTACACCACACCTGCCCTGGAAGTCAGCCACACCCACTCATCAGTCACTCTGCTGCCCACTTCCTGAGAAGCCAAGATAGAACCTGAATGTAACCCATCTGAAGGCATCTGGTCCAAGGCTCCTGGTCCAGGCACTTTCCACCTTTGTGATATGGAGAAAGTCACAGCATCCCTCAGTGCCTTGGCTTCCCATGGTGATGCTTTCCTTATTCACAGAGCACTTCAGGTAATCTATCCACTATGCAAAGTTGCCCAGGATAACATCTAGAAATACACTTTGTCCATCCTCCTCCCTCCCAACCTTCCAGAGCCCCTGGACTCTTTTAAAGTGCTTATCACATACGCTCACCATTCTATCTGTCAAATGAAAGTTAAGGCCTGTGAAAAGGACCCAGAAAGGTGCCCTTCCCATAGGGAGGAACCAGCACATAGCCAGAAGACATACTAAGCAACAGCTACACTAGCAGATAGCACCGGTGTCCTTAGTTTTTTATATTTACCTCTAACCCCTTCTCATCATATCTTCCATTCCCTGAAGCAGAGTACAGCTCAGTAATCTTGCGCAGGCTTAGCATATAACAGACCTCCAATGACAAGGAAAAGATGATAAATTATCCAATCTCAGTAGTCTGTCTCCCATCTCTTCAACAATGGTCCATGTGACTGATCAATGCATTTGCATCTAAAATAGAACCTGGGGCTAGGGGTCTGGTTCAGGTGATAGAGAGCTTGCCTACCATGGGAAAGGCTCTGGGTTTCATCCTGGCACTACATTAACCAGGTATGATAACATGTATCTACAGTCCCAGTACAGGAGAAGTGGAAGAGGAAGGATCAGATGTTCAAAGCCAGTCTAGAGTCTATGAGAACATATTTTAAAACAAATGAAAAGAGATGGAGAGGGGAGAGGTAAGAGACAGTCTATATAATATAATTCCTCCAACATCTTCCCCCACCTCCTGGGCCTCCAGACACAGAACAGACAACTTTGGGCTGATTTCAGCATGAGCTTTGTGGAAATGAGTCCCAGGTTTTGTGGGCCCAAGGTTCCCTGTGGAATCCTGTCATTGCCGCAGCTGCATCAAGGGACCTGTTTTGTATTCCCTTGAGGATCTGACCAGGTCAAAATTGGAGACTTCCTCTGGGGGAGTGTGGAGGGAGTCAACTTAAAGGTCCTTATCTTCTATAATACAGAGGCAGACAGACCACTAAAATCCTAACTAAACTAAAGGTCTTGTTAAAGACAGCCAATTGCAGAATGGTTCTCTCTTCATCCCTTAAAAGAAAAAGATTTCTATTCAGAGCTCAACATTCTAAGAAACATCCTTAGAGAGAAGGAAAACCAAGACTATGAAAATGAAATCTAGGAAGCACAGAGAAATATTTTAATCCTGGTTATAAGAATGGTGAAGGCCACAAGGAAATGCATAGGCCTGCACTCCACAGGAGACATCTCTCAGGATCTGAGTTTAATCCCAATTGTGCTGTGTTTCCACCTCCCACACCAGGAACAGGAGCTGGCTCTGACACAGAAGGCTTTCTGGTCTACTGGAAGACAGTTAACTACTTCAGCCCTCTATGCAGTTCAGGACAAGTCTCATCCAGAACCTGGCAAGGACCCTTCATTTGACATCAGTGAAGCCATCAGGAAGTGACAAATTGGTGGCAAGGATGGGTGGTGGAAACTGGAACAGGACAGGGGCAAACCTGGTTATCATGAGGAACCGTGACTTCTGAGTAAGCCTTGGTAAGACTACTGGTTTTGGAGTTATTTCATGATTCACACCCAAATCATACAAGATGAAAGAAAATACTGGATAAAACCAAGCTAAACATGAAGTTTGGGGGAAAGATTTTATTGGACAAATTAGAAAAATATTGGTGCTGTGCTAGAGGAAGCCACTTCTTTCATCTGGCTGCAAGGGGAGGAACAACCTCAGTGGCAGACAGAAGGAAACATGGGTTGTGTGAAAAGAGCTCTTCCCACCCTTCCTAGGCTGGCCACAATCCATGCTCACATTCACCATGCTAATCTGGGAGCCTTGGCCAGAACAGAGGAGAAGGTCCATTTATAATGACTTCATTATAAGTCTGGGCTTGAGAGGAGGCGAATGGGGCTTGGGTGAAGATTCCTCGCCTGAGCTGGTCAAGGAAGCTGCTAACAGCTGTGTGCTGCTTGCTGCACTGCAGAGCCTAGCCAGGGCAGATCGGGCGCATAACAGTCACCAGAATGCTAGCATGTGCATAATAGGATCTTCTTACAGTCTCCAAAAGGGACACTGAAAATAGTGGGGTTGAAGGGACCTTTTCTTCATCTTCTGATGACTGACTACATGCTAGGTGGGCTGGCAGGAAGGGGATAGAAAACAGAGAGAATGAACCATCAACCAGGACACCTGAAATCAGAATATTCACAGACACTTCACTGTATGGCTTCTAGTCTTTTTCTCAATGTTAATCGAGAAACAAACAAAAGACTCCCCAGCATGTGCATGCGTGCGCGCGCACACACACACACACACACACACACACACACACACACACACACAGAGAGAGAGAGAGAGAGAGAGAGAGAGAGAGAGAGAGAGAGAGAGA
>JANHMN010000001.1:182087430-182100598 GCA_030674055.1 Rhabdomys pumilio | reverse complement strand
AGAGAGAGAGAGAGAGAGAGAGAGAGAGAGAGAGAGAGAGAGAGAGAAGGTTCACATGGAGCTGTGTAGCACAGTTGTTGTCTATACTCTGGATTATAGTAGGCCAAAATTACTGTTCAACAACAAGAAGAAAATACCCTGAAAAACCAACAAATAAACAAAAGCTATGCGTGCACCCATTATGCACACGGGCCATTGCCAAGGCTTACTTACCTGGATAACCTTCTGAAAAATCAAAAAGTTTTCTGTGCATACAGGAATCATCTGACACTATTCTTCCCAGTCTTTAAAGTGGCCAACCCAGGTTGCTGCTGCAGATGAAGAGAGCGAGGACAGACGGGATGCTAACTCCCATCACCCATGACACCCTGGAATCTCCAGCACTGCAGGATCTCTGACGTAACATGTTCCCCATTACCCTGACAACAAAGCTGTGCTGTGTATGCTATGATTAAAGCAGCATTATCAGGGGAAGGTGGCTCTCAGAAAGGCCATGTGACTCAGATAGCTGGGATTACCTGTATGAGATAGATCTCCTTCCACTTAGTGGCTCCTCCACTTAGAAGGAGAATGAAAAAAACTCACACAGAGTCAAGTCATCCTATACTCAGTGGTCATACACAGATAGGCTGATTCATGTAATCCCCAATGGTAGCATGCCCCAAAAATCTCTCCTAAACATCTGATGGCCTCAGAGTCAGCGGCAGATGAATGAGACAGATGGTCCATTGGTCTGGCCATTCCTTGTCATGAGTCAGTTGCAAAAGATGCATCTGGTTTGTGTTTTGACAAGTGAGCTGAAAACCATTTTCTTAGACTACTTCACGTATGGAAGTCTGACCCTGGCCATCACTTCTGAGAAATTCACTCATCCCAGCATCTGAACATTGATAGGAATCGCAATGACTTGCATGTGTGAACATTCACATGACCAGAGTCAGTGTTGTTCGTACTGACCTGCTTTTCCAGCCTTCCAGCTGCCCTCCCAGTAGACAAAGATCCAACAACAAGCCCTTTGCATGGAACCAGGAGATATAAATGGTTAGGGGGACATGGGATAGTCTTATAGAGAACAGCGATTCCCACTGCTGTAGAGACAGGGAAGCCACCATGTGTGACTGTGACCTGTGTTATCTGGTTCCATTTCCTTCCTCCTTCCAAAGCTGATAAATAGGGAGTTAATTCATTCCCTGGCAGAAGAGTCGGGTTTGATCATGCCCCTGCCTCTGATCTGATCTGATCTAGTTTGAAACATATGAGTACCGGGAACCCATGCTTAGGCACACCAAACTTACTTGTCGGTACTCTCCCCAGTCAACTACCCCACTTGACAGCTTGGGGTAGGTCATGCAGTAAGCTTTTTAGACTCAAATACATCTTTAGACTTAAAATATTTTTAAAATATCTGTGGCTTTTTCAATCAGACATTCCTAAAGATCAGAGTTATAATTGAAATCAGTTGACCAGTTAATTCAGTCTTTTACACACACACACACACACACACACACACACACACACTCACACACACACACACTCACACACACACGACTCTCCCCCCCCCCCCCCGTGTGTGTATGTGTATGTGTGTGTGCACATGTGCGCACATAAGGGCTGCAATCAAACATCACCATCGGTTCCATCGGAAAGTGAGCAGTTGGGATTTGTGTGATGTGGTCATGACTCCATTAATACCAGGGAGATTAGAGCAAAGCTGGATGCAGATGACGGGGCTCTCATATGGACAGTTTCTAAACAATGATGCAAGCGAGAAGAGAATGGATCCCCACAGCGCTTGGCTGACAAGCATTTGGAGAGTTCTCTGCTGCTATGTCCTAATTGTAATGAAAGGGACAGAGACTTCTACTAGGGACAGCATTGTGCATTTATGTGCCTCTGTGTGTGTATGTGAATTGCCAGAAGAATGAACTACACATTCTCAACTTAGAAGACCCAGTTCCTCTTAATACCCATGTCTTCTTTAAAATGAGCTGAAGGCACGTAAATCAAGGGAGCTGCCATTCTTGCAGCACATTCTAAATAGCCCAGGATGACAGACAATGCCACCATCCCTGTCAACACCTCCGCTGGAGACACTGCCAGTGGATTAGAGGCTCTCCTCCTCACCTTCCTTTTCTCCTTCCTTTTGCAACATGGTGGATCTAGGATCCTCAAGGCAAATGCTCCACCATGAGCCACACAGTCAGCCCTTTGTACACATGATCTTTCTACTAAGTTGCCTAGACTGGCCTTGAACTTGTGATGCTCAGTCATAGCCTTTTCCGAAAAACCTGTCTGTCCTCTGGGAGTCAGTTCTCAGTGTTTTCTGAATGAGTGCTCTAGGCACCTTCTTCGTGAGGCTCCAGCTTCATGGGACAGACCACGGACTATCTTAGATTGGTCTCAGACCACTTATGGACAAAGGAAAAAAAAAAGGCAGTGTTTTTCTGCACTCAGGTGCAGGGTATATAGAAAATCTTAGGTGTTTTCTTTTATCTAGAAAGGTGTTGAATAGCTTCTATGAACACTGAATTTCAACAATAGAATTGGAAGGTAAATCTTAATGAAGTGAATTTTCAGAGATCTTGTATCTGATTTGTTCTTTCCAGTAAGTGGGTCTAGGGGATAGAGTATAAGTATTCATTATAATGGATTTCAAAGTGTTTGGAAATAAAGAAAAAAATCAAAATACTGACATATGTCTATTAATATAAATAAATGCATTTAGATATATATGGCTTTACACATAAGAACATGATAGAAATTGAGGTTATTATTATTATTATTATTATTATTATTATTATTACTGATGCACAATGGGTCAAAATGCTAGTTTGAAGCTATGCTGTCAGCCTCTTTGATACTATGAACCAGGCCAGTTTCAAGTGAAAACTGCGGCAGGGTACCATCACTTTAGAGCTGAAAAGGCAGGAATGATGCTTTTCTTACCAGCGGCCTGAGTTCTGGATGCGTCAGGATGTATCCATTATTTGTGATGGCGAAGGCATAACCGTGAATTCCTAACTGTAAGGGGAAAGCAAAAGAAACCTTCATTAACTGACTCCTGGGCGGATTCACAAAGCACAAAGCAGTGGATCTGAGTAATTTACAGCTTAAACTTGGCATTCATAACCCTTATCAGCACAATATTTCATTAAAATGAATTCGAGGCACTGATCCTTGACATTTGGTGGAAATATGGAGCCTGTCACAGATAAGCTCGGCAAACAGCACAGTTTGAAATGTCATATCCCCACACTGGTACCCTATGGCTTTATTTTTATTTATTTAAAACAGAACAATTACTATTTTAGAAAAACCCAACAAAGTCATGTATATTTCTGGAAAGGGGAGCATGTAGAAGCAAACAGAATTCTTGTGACTGGGGTGTTTACTCTCTTATCTAGATAAGGGAGAGGAGACGTGCCCCACACTGTCTTGCTCCCTAGCTTCCTACTGTCCCATGCTCACAGGCGCCATGTTTAGTTCCACTCTCCTGCTCTGTCCCCTCCATAATCCTTAACGTGTAAAAGTGTCCCCTGCAGCCCATGCAGGGGCTGTCCAATACCTCTGTATTCTATCATTTTTACTGTGGCCCCCAAGCTTTTCCAAGCACAATCCCATCCACACAAAGCCTGGGTAAATTTCCATGCAGAGCCTCTCACTTAATAATGTATGTCTTCTGACTACATGGGACTATGGGAAAGAGTTGGAGAGCAATGAAATGTTTTATTAGCTTTAAAAAGTATGTAATCAAATTTAACACTGCACTTATTTAAATAATAATCCCAGCTTTTTGACAATATTTCTATTACACACTTGACTGCACCCATTGGCTACAATAAATTTACCTACAAATCATTCATGTATTAAAATGGCCTCTGGCATAAAACCCATACTGATCTCTCTCTAAAGAAAGAAATTGTAACCCACTTTTGCCAGAGCAGTGAAAAGGAAGAGGGGAGGAATTTTTTTTTCTTTTTGTCTGAGGGATCATTTCACAGTTCTGAGCCTTTACTTATTTCTCCTTTAAATTCCCTGCCACTCACAGTCTTGAATATGATACTATTAAATGATCCAGACAACAGAGTTTACAAACCAGGAGTGACCCTGTCTGCTTGTTAGCTTAACGTCAAGGTGATATGAAATGAACTTCAGAGAATTTAACACCAGCAATTAAAAGTTTCCGTTGCATTACATAAAGCAAATATGCCTGTGGTTGTCAAGGGCAACAGACGTTTCTCCCGGACTTACCTTGCACAGCAAGTCTTAATAACATTCTACTTGACTCTAATGATAAAAGTATATTTCATTATGCCTGGAAAGATAAACCCGAGATTTCCTATCCTTTGAGATGTATATCGTCTCTTTCATCTTGTCTCCTGGAAGAATGTCAGACAGTCAACACTGCATTAATTATCGTTATTAAGTCTTGGTTTAATACAGGCTGGAAGGGTCAGGAAGGACTCTGGGAGCCTGACTTCTTCCATTAAAGGCAAGAGCGGGGCTTGACTGGAAATTCAAACTCAGCATCAGACCAAACAAATGGTATTTTATAGTCAGCTAATGTAGTCAGTCTCTTCCAACATAGCTGACTGTGCCTCTTGCTCTGCTTGTGGGACTCAAGAGAAGGTAGATCTGGATGCTCTGCTCTTGCCTTGCATAGCACTTTGTACGGGATAACCCTCACCTATGAGGGTATTATTGATAGCCAGGGCATCAGCCATTAAATGCTTGCTTCCCTCCACCAGAATATAAGAGACGTGAGGGGCGAAAGTCAGAGTTTATGCTTAAAAATAACCAGAGAGGTAAATGGGATGGAAAGCAGAGAGGGAACACAGGGAAAGAAGAAATATGAGGAGAAGAAAAGAGAAAGAAACAAATGAAACAGAAATTGGCACAGGTTCTACAAGCTGAGTCCTCCTTTGGAATGCAGGGCACCTGGCCTTTCCATGCCAGCATCCTCTAACTGACCACATGCTGTCTCTGCTGCTGCCTGCCTATTGCCCACTCATGCCTCAACCCACTAGACTCAGACTCTACTCTCTCACCGCCATTCGAAGACACCACAACTGTGCTCCATACTTGCTGGTGGCCTCCTGACAGTTGGAGGCTATGGGATTCTCACTTTGGATCTCCTGATTTTATGAACTGATAGACACTTCTTTGCCACTTTCTCAGTTGCCAGGCCCCACCAGTTTTCTTCCATTTTTTGCTTTGTCATTCCTCAGGTCATGGCTCTTTTTCAGATTCTGTTCCCAGTATTTCCTGTTCTAACTTAACTTCACTTTCCCTGTGTGAGCATCAGTAGCCATTTCTGTTGTAATTCCAAGGGCTCTGCTTCCCTGGGCTCTCCCATTCAGAGGTAGTCAATGAATCCAGCAACTGTTAGTTCTTGGTCCCCCTCCTGACAGAATGCTGTCTCTCTAAGCTCTTTCTGTTCTTGTCTCCTCTGGGTGAGTGGCACTAGCTTTTTCCAGACCCCCAGCTAGAAACCAAAGCATCTCCTTAGCCTGTTCCCTTTACCCATAATCCTCCAAACCAGCTAATCATAACATTCAGTTATGTTTTCTCTATGACATTCTTCAGATGCAAGCCTTTCTCCTCATGTTGTGATCATGATATTGCTTCAAGTTTCCAAAAATGGTTAGAGCTGATCTCTAGGCCCCAAAGATAGACCAAAGTCAAAGGCAATTCTGACCATGCTCTCTGTGTAAAACTTACATAAAACTCCTTCTGTGTGTGACAAAGGGCCCATGCACCAATCTGTCTGGTGCTGGCTCCTTCCTAAGTATCCACATTACCTCTTTTACCTGCTGCCCCTCAGTATTCCTGGTAGCAGCAATCCTCCACACTACCTTTCCTACACAGGCCTTTCCTTGGGTACCAGCCTCATGTATCCCCTTGACCTGAATTTTTACCTACTACCCTTCCAGCCTCAGGACTATCTCCTGCACATTTTCTGACTGTTCTTGCTTCCCTCATTTCCATTCCATTTTTATAACCATGAGAATATTTTCACTTCTACCTTATGCAAGGCATAAATATTCTACCTACACCTTCTTAATTCTTTCCCCTACTTAGGTCTCCTTCCTTCCTCCGGCTTGCTCTAGAGAGCATCCAAGGCTGTATGTCTCCTGGGAGAGGGACCTGTTTGTAGGAAGGAGCTACCACACTCATCTTGGACTTCTGCAGCCTTTAGTGCCACATGAGATCACAGCAGGCACTCCGTTAAATCCACACGTGTTTTAAGCACTTATCACTTTATTCAAACACTATCTAGATGATCTTTAAAAATGGGACCAAAGTAAACACTAAAAATGAGCCAAGAAGAAGCTGATCCACTTCAGCAGACACAGCCAGCCCTTCTCAAACCAGTGCCTAACTTTTCCTGACATTCAGAAGGTATGGGGTTAAACTCCTTCCCAGGAGGACATTCTGAGGAAACTGCACTAGAACACTGCCTGCTGGTTGGTGACTCTTGGAGCTCATCGGATACAGCTCCAGGAAGAGAGACTGGAGATGGATTTCTCTCAGAACTTCATAAAATGACAATAGACAATGTTTGGTTTTGGCCACAAATCAATATGCTGACGAAATCCCTAACTCTCATTTCACTTGAAACACAGCCAGTCTCCCTGTCCGTTTGCATGTTCAGTCCCGTGGAGTAACAGGGAACAGATTGGACACAGGACCTTCCAGCACAAGGAGCTGCCAAACAGGCCCTGGATCTACAGCTCACTCTCCGGCTCCCCTGGAGACCAGGAGCTGTGCAGCCCCCTGTCCCTGGGAGAGGAGCATGTCCTTCCAAGCTGAGAGCCTTCAGGCTAATGAAGTGAACCCAATTATAAAACGGCTCGTTATGGTAACAGAGGCCATGGTGTCTGGAAATTATTGCTGGGGTGTCTGGAATTCTTAATAAAAATTATAGGAAGTCTGATGGCTTGCGGGGAAATATATGAAGCTTGGGGAGAAAGAACAATCCTTGGGAAAATCCCAAGAGCTAAGAGCTGACACATCCTTAAAAAGTACTAACCAGGAGGACCAGTACAACTTGGAACCTGCTCCCTGGAATTTCTACTTCCCTCTTGTCTCTAGCTCTGCCTGGTCAATATGTACACCTTTCCCAAAATTCTTTATGGGAATAGAGGAGGAAAAGATGCCTTAGGTCAATGTGTACCGCACTTCCGTCTCTAGGATCCCCACCAGGCTCAGAAAAAACACAGAACACATTCCCAGAGATGCTGTTTCCTTCCCCCACTGCTCCTCCCTGGTCTTTCATCACATCACACACTGTGTTCTGTTGATTTCTTTCTCTGTGAGTGATGTTGAAAAGGCAACCATGCATGTAGAGGACTTTGGATGACACCAGCCACATGGTAAGAACAATAAACACACTGGGTTTTTTTCATTATTCCTATGGTTTTATTTTAACTGTGTTTTAACAATCATGATAATTGCTTTCATCATTCCTAGTGATATTGGGGTCCTAGAGGCTAAAATCGTGGCTTTCCTGCTTACGAGCTACAAAACATGGCAGAATGTTTAAACTTTCTATGCCCCGTTTTTTTTGTTTTGTTGGGTTTTTTTTTGCTATAAAGTTGGGGTAAAATGGTGCCTACCTATTATTAACACATCTTAGTCCATTTTCCAGCAGAAGACATTTTGAGAAACTGACCCTGAAGCTAATTGTTGACATTCCATTTTTAATCCATTCTTCCTTGACTAATTTTGATACATTTTGAGTAGTGATCTAATGCTTTGGTTTCTACATATCCTCGCTGAAACCAGAACTTAAAATTGATTTGAAACATTACACGTGGATGCCTTCCGTAAACAGTAGGCACCTGGTTATGGATGCCAAGGTCTGGGGATTTCAACAAAAGTCCTCTCTCTTCAGAAGCTGTGAAGCCTTCCTCTTCACATGCATGGCTTTTATTTTCTGAGGGTCTATCATTTTTACTTCTTGATTATGTGGGGCTGGATCAACTTGAAGCCCCACTATGGTTCTGGAAACATAATCTAAGTTCTTGGAGTCTAGGTATAAAAAGCTGGCTGTCCCCCTCCTGACAACTGTGGAGCTCTTACTATTTTCTTGTTGTATCAGGTTAGTGGACTGATGCCTGAGCCAGTCTCAGCAAACCAGACATGGAAACCAAGCAAGCAGCCTGGCAATAAACATTAACAGATTCCTGGTCTGGCCTCACTCTTCATAAAATCAGAGGGAGCATTTGCCAGTCAGAGTCAGCCCAAATCTGGGTGGGCCAGCTAGTCTAACTGGGACTGAGGAAGAAAGAAACAGTGAAGGCCTGGGAGGTGGGTGAAGCCCTATGACCAGTGGGCCACCAAGATCTTCAGTGCACTCTGCCCTTTCTCTACTCAGGGACCCTTTGGTCACTTCTGTGTGATGGTACTGAGCCTTGAGCGTACTGGCCCCTCCCCATTTATTGATTTGTTCTTCGCTCCACCAGAAAATGAGAGCTTTCTTAATGGGAATTCAATGATCCTCTAGGCCATCTCTTGAAAGGCTAGCCAATAACGTCAACTGTGAAAGGAAAATACAGGGACCTCATCAAAACTGATGGTTTCCACATGAAGCCTTTGCACTGACGTCTAAGGAGGAAGAAAGGAAGCAATCCATATTAATTAAGAATCCACCAAGGAACAATACAGATGACACACAGGCAGGCAATAGTCTATAATGGTGGTATATAGAACCCAAAAAGCAGGTGGAGTCTAGAGTCAGACTATGAAATTAAGGTTTCTGGTCCCTTTGGCACTGGCCATAGTGAACTAGTGTATTACCTTGTATTTGGGAATGGTCTTCAGAAGCTCTTTTACTGGAACATCTGTGCCAACCACACCCAGAAGAATGCCCTTTGACCTCTGTAGAAAATAGACATTAAGCAGAATACATTAGGTTACTGTCTGATGCCTTCCCTGAGACCACTAAGTCAGATCTCCACAGGCCTCTTTTTCGTTCCACTCTCCACCTGAATTATAGCTAGTCAAGAAGGGGAATGTCTCTGACCTAACAGCAGCACACTGGTGCAGAGACATTCTAGTGCTCTGCTTCTTCCTGAAGACTGAAACATGGTGTGTGCAAGCCCAGAAGTTTCATGCCTAAGGACTCAGATTATGAACCAGATTATAGTGGCATCTGTTTGATTCCCCTGGCATGCACTGCTATCTGCTTCCCACAGAGAGGAAGCCTAGTAGTCAGATAGAAGCACTTTTTTGTTATTTGTTTGTTTGTTGTTTGTGTTTTATATTTGATTTTTAGCAGCATTATAGAACAAGGGTCCCAATTCCCAGGGCAAGAGGCCACTGTGATTTGTTGAAACTTCCAATAACAGAAAGGCCATTGGGAAGAACACACAAATTACTGCTGTCTATTGCTTTTTGTTTGTGGTTTGAATAGCGTTATGGCAAATTCACACCACTCAACTTCAGAATCTAATGGCAGTTGGAAAATAGGGTTTTTGTAGATACCATAACTAAAGATGAGAAGAATCATCTTATATTTATAGTGGTACCTAAATATAGTGACTGGTCTCCTTAGAAAGAAGAGACAGGGATGCAGAGAGAAGGACACATACAAAGGTTATAATGTGAAATGATGCTGCCGTGGGCCAAGGGTACTGGGCTCCAGCAGCCAGAAATAACAAAGAAGCATTTTTCCCTGTTCCTTTAGAGAAACCATGGCTCTGCAAACATCTTGATTTCAGACTCTCAAGACTCACAACTATTTGGTTCACCAGCTCACTTTACATTACTTTGACACCTCTGCTCCAAGAAATGAAAGATAACTGAGGAGAAGTGCAGCCACCACAATCAAGAATTGTCTGAGAATTTTCCTCCTCTAGACATTGAGCGTCTACATCTTAGAGAGAGGCTAGAGATGCTAAGAACAATGCCCATCTTCTTATTTACACTGGACTCATTGGTCCTCACAGTAGGCTGAAACAGTGAGGATAAACTCACATTCCATACATATCCTGAGGAGGAACAAAGAAGCCATCTTTTTCTAGTGCTCAGATACAAAGCTATTTGAGAAATAACACCTCTCACCCCAACCCAGCACCAGGCTGAAGGCACATTGCCATACTCACAGTTTCGTTTTGCTTACTAAACACAGGCATGGCCACTGTGGTCATCAAGACGAGGCCCTGATCATCAGCAAGCTGGATGGAGACAGAAAAGGCAGTTATTGGACAGCCTGTGGATGCCTCAGAGCAGAGGCCTCTTGTTGACCAGTGTACCTTCTCTAGCCAAAGGCTGCTGATAAAGGATCCCTTGGTAGGGAGTGAGCATGAAGGTTTTCTACCTGAACTGCAATCCAACAGTCCCCAGCCCCAGCTGCAAAACCAACCACCGCCAGTCACTCCAGCTGACACATCTGCACTTGCAGCTATTTTTGCCTCAGATGAACCTCATTTGGATTTCAATGATTTATTTTATTACAGCACATCCATTTTACTGTTTTATTCCCCAGACATTTATGTTCAGTATGAGAGCTAATAAGACTTCTGATAATGCAGGATCAGAAACCTTGGACTTTGGGAGGGGGCAGGGAGGGAGCCTCAGCAAATGCCCTTAGGGGAAACAAAACCTAGAAGCTCTTATTCTCCCTAAGGCAAGCTAGTAAGCCCCTTCACCTCTTCAGACTCCTGAATGCTAGTCCCAAAAGGAAAGCTAATGAATGAAAAGACAGCTTTAGCATATGACCCTGAAAATCAACAGTAAGAGGCAGCTTCCAAAGGAAGTACATGAGAAGCAGGATGCAAACTTGTAATGCTTTTAGCCTCAGACAGACACTGTGAGACCTCTGGGCACATCTGCTTCTCATACAGCACCCGGAGGGACACAGGCAGGAACAGCTGTTCTGCCCCAGTAACAAATGGGGAAACAGAGTCTCCAAATACAGAGTCTCAGGAAATCCCGCGGAGTAACCTTCGGTTCAAGACAAACCTATCCCTGATTCTCAGCTTCAAGTTTCTTAGTTGCACTAGCTAGGCCTTCCTGGCCTTATTGAAATCATGCTAATTAACATTACCATAAAGATAAGATGTGCTGCTAGTGAGGAGCTTGGTACTGACATAGAGTCTCTCAAAGGACGCTGGAGTCCTTTCTCTGCCCATGAGTTCATACTGTAAGTATGCAGCAGAATTAAACAAAAGAGAACAATAATTGGTTTGCCACTGGTGACAGGTACCAAAGTTGGTTGGGAAAGCCCAATGGGAGAGAAATCCTTTATGTTCTGTATCTCTGTTGAATACCCACTATGGATCACTCTGAGCTCAGAAGTCCACCATCTTTAGTCTACAATAGTTTTTTATAGTTACTCATTTTTCCATGGTGTTAGTTCTATGGAATAATTAGATACAGTCCCATAGAACTTCCTTCTTAGGAAGAGGCTGCCTAAGGAGATGGTGCTAGAATCTAAGTGTTAACAACTATGCAGATTGCCTAGTCTCTCTTGCAAAAGTCAAAAGTCATTGAACTTAACTTAGCTTACTTTTTTCAAGCATTGATTTTTTTTTGTTTTGTTTTTTTTAGAAAGGATCTTACATCACCCAGGCAATACTTAATAAACAAGTGATCCTCTTCCTAGCTCTGTGCTGAGATTACAGGTCTGCACCATCAAACCCCTGCTCTCATGTTCACATAGTATCGTATGTATCATGAATATTTTGGGGGTTTCTTTGGACCTCACTACTTATAATTCCCAAGACAACAGCACTTCAGTGCTTGTTATAAATGCAGAACCTCAGGGACCATTCTAGACTTTCTGAATAGAGATCTTTACTTTAAAATTTTAGTACACATGAAGAATAAAAGTCAAGGAATATTGTTACAGGGAGATCTTTCCCATTTACCCCTATTGACATTATTTTGAGAACAAAAGAAAAGCCGTCAAATGTTGAGGAAATTTCCCAAAAGAAATGGAGGAAACTTGTCAGTCTTACATCTACTTAGAAGTGATTCTATGGTCCTCCATGAAAGTGAGACAAGAACATCATGGCCTTTAAGGACCAGGACACCTGTGGCATCTTATGGGCTGTGTTATCTGTCTATTTGTTTGATCAGCCACTGTTCTGGATGGTGATTGGGAAGATCCCTTTACCACTGTAACTCAGATTTAAACAGGCAGACTCTGAATGAAGCAGACGACACTCCACAGTTTGGATGGCCCTCATCTAATCAGTTGAAGGTCTTAAGAGAAAACACAGAGCCTTCAAGAAAGAAGGAATTTTGCCTCTAGCTTGCCTTTGGGTTCAACTTTGAAACATCAACCCTTCCTGGGATTTCCAGAACAACAATGTGCTTTACAGATTCGTATCTATTGGAGTCCACACTTATATTCTTCAATACAAATCCCTCTCCCCACATAATCATTTATGTACATGTTTATATGCCCATATACATGCACACATACGCTGTCTTTATATGCCTACGTATATGCACAGTGTATTATGCACATGCTTTCACTATATAGGCTCTTACATTGTTCTGTCTCTTCTGAGACTGCTGACGAATAGGCAGTCACCCAGGTAACTTGCCGGGCATGAGAATGAGTAAATAAATTATTTTCCAATATTAATAACCAAACAACATTAACTCAATATGATGTTGACAGATCTTGTTGTGCCAAGAATCAAGTCAGCCAGTACATGCAACACAGTAATTGTTTATGAGAACATAGCTTCAACATCTACTAAAAATACTTAGTATAGCATGGCGGCCATTGGCGGAACCAGCTGGGAGTAAACAGCCCTCTTAGCATTAGACACCCCATTTCACAACCTCTTGATTAATCATCACTGCTATACAGCAAAGCTCATTTGAGCTGATCCATAACCCTGGACAACTTCCACTTTTGCAACTCAAATCAAATTTTCAGGCGATGCCAATATGGATCATGATGAAACCCAAACATGGCATTGACAGTAATAAGACATGAAACTTTCCCCCTGCAACCAGTAAGAGTCAGTTATAAATCATTAGTGATTGTCCTGGAACAAAGGCGAGCTCAGAGACTTACAAATGTTAAGCCAGAATATAGAATCAGCATCACTCAGGGCAAAAGGAAAAGGAAAAGGAAAGGAAAGGGAAGGGAAGGGAAGGGAAGGGAAGGGAAGGGAAGGAAAGGAAAGGAAAGGAAAGGAAA
>JANHMN010000001.1:182036429-182085141 GCA_030674055.1 Rhabdomys pumilio | reverse complement strand
AGAGAAGAGAGAAGAGAGAAGAGAGAAGAGAGAAGAGAGAAGAGAGAAGAGAGAAGAGAGAAGAGAGAAGAGAGAAGAGAGAAGAGAGAAGAGAGAAGAGAGAAGAGAGAAAAGAGTGGGCCTGGGAGATGCAGGCAGGGAGGGAGGGCTAAAGAGAGTAAATGGGGATGTCAAAGGAGAAGGGCAATGGCCTCTAGATGCCATCATCCCTAGGGACTGTATTTTATGACAAGTATGTTGTACTTAAGATTTTATGAAAAATCTTCATAATAAATAAAAGCTTGGCTGCTTTGAGATCATCAGTAAGAAGTTACTGTCTTAGGAGTCTCCTTTGGCCAACCAGAACAGAGAAACAAACACAGGTAGAGCAAGAGGGCAGACCTGGAGGTGGTGAGGTGAGTGTGGCCTTCCATGGGGACTGGAAACAGTGGCAGCTACCAACCAGGCTCTGATTTTGAAGGACATTCATCTGCCTTGCATTTTTAAAATCTCCATTCTGAGGGAGCCGATCAGGCCAGTGGCAGGATGCTCTCTTTCTCCTGCAGCTGGATGCCCTGGAGGTAACACCAAACCCTAGGGAGGAGGTGAGCAGAGCATTCAAGGGAGTTAAGAGCAGCCTTCTTGGCAGCACATTCGAGGACTGCCCGGTGGGTTCAGCAGAGTCTTCTGCCAGATCTGCTTAGCCCTGGAGGCTGAGGCTGAAAGGAGGGCAGTGCTCAAGAGCAAACTCCACTGGGAGACTGGCTCTCGGCCAAGGGCAAAGGCTAATTCATTTACTCTCCTCCAATATACCATTTCTTCTATAGTTCTCTTCTTCTCTTCTCCATTCCTGTGCTTTGCTTATTGAAGTTGATAAACACATTGACTATATTAACAGACTGTATGGTATAAATCCATAATACTACCATACATAGATATTTTATACAGGGGGTACAATGCTTAAGTACAAAGCCAGGTTTCCTCTGTTTCCTTCAACACTTTGAATGAACCACACTCAGCAGTTTGTAAAAAGGACACTGTTGCCATCTAGTGGTAGTCTGTGTGAATTGCAGGCACACTGCCCTAGGAGATAAAAAGCCACTTGCAAAGTATGAGGTTTTTCCAGTAAAAACACATTTAAAAGGCAGTCAGTGTTATTTAATAGCTACCTAGTAGAAGCATAAGCTGCATTAACTATTAGTTCTGTCAAAAACTTCATCTTGACAGGAAAGGAATAGTACTAAGAGGTAGAAAAACACAGCTGTGTGCACCTTTGAATACCAAGTAAGGCATTTTGAATGGAAAATGACAGATTATTTATTGGTGTGGAGTCTGGGAATGCAACCAGGGAGCCCAGAAAAAGCCAAGCCCTTTAAGGCCCACCTTCTCAAATGCAGCTTGTGCATGGGGTAACTTATCTTTCTCATGTTCTCTCACTGGACCCATGAAGTCTGAGTACTTGGGGGTTCCCAGAGGCCAGGCTATGGGTGATACATACTGATGGGAATTGTGGACGGGGTGAAAACACATCTCCCCTATGTTCTCCATTTTACCCTACTAAGAAAGTTCCTGAAAGTCAGTGAAATGGCTCCTCTGTAAGAACACAAGAAGAACAGAGGAATTGGTTGAGCAAGGGTGGACAGAAGCAGGTGATGCAATTTTGTTGAAACTCTTCACAGCTAAACAGCCTGGACCTCCACACTTAAACCCTTAATCAGAAAAAGAGTCTCTGTATGTCAGTCACCTGCCACTGTCCCCCTCCCCCAATTGTTCCCACTACCTTCTGTTGCGCAACACAACGACACAACTTTCTTTAATACCAAAGTAGAATGTTAGGGGAGGCACCTAGTAGGGGCACAGAAGTGCTGAAGACATGTTCAGTGCAGACATGGCCCTGATGAAGACCTGGGCAGCCTTCAGTTGGGCAAGGCTGTGAAAGTCCACTCATGGAAACAAGGAAACCAGTGCAGCCATGATCTCTAGGGAGACAGGATCAGGCAGCTCGTTTGATGCCAACACCGTCTGGCTCAGGCCGACTTTACGCTTTGCTCTCATAATCTTTGATTTCCACCTTCTGACTATTGAATAGAGGCCAGTTTTGACATGCTCTCTGTGGATTGCATATTTAAACATTGATTAATGAGCGTTTTACTCGGCAATCTAAAAAGCCACTTGGAAATGGGAAGGGAAGGGAGTCGTTTGTTTTATTAGTTGAAGAACACAAAGACCTTCCCATGGTGAGATGAGGCTATATATGCACATATTCTGAGGACACTGGGGGCACTGAGGATGGTATGGTAGTCGACCAGACATACATATTTATAATAAACTCAAAAAGTAATTTTCCTGTGCATTTGTGTCCTAGCAAGTTCATGTGTGATCCTCTTGTAGATCCTAAGAGAGCATCTCACATGATAATCTGAGTAAATCCCAACATTTGGAAAAGTAAATTGAGTAGCAGAAGTATACATGTGGTATGAAACTATTTGTCTAAACTTTTAAACATGCGCAACAGTGATGCCTGTCTGTTGTGTAGATACAGACACTCAGAAGACAATGTGCCCCAGCAAGTGGGACACTAATGTTAGCAGAAGTCAGAGATTGCAACCCAAGCAGGCATCTGCAGAAACTTAAGAAAAGGCTGCTTGCAGAGGTGTAGATATAATGTCAGGTTCCCCCAGGGAACAGTGTGGCTTCTGGGAGCATGTGCTAGGAATAATGGGGACACCTGTATACCAGGAAGGGGAGTGGAAAGAGCAGCTCTGACAACTGAGGTAGACAGGCTGGATGTTCGTAGCTTTTAGTAAGAGCCAGGATTTCCCATAGGAGGACATCTCTGGTGAAGATGCCAATGAGAGTCAGAATGCCCCATAGAAGAATGTTTGACCTGGAGGCAGACGTTCACGTGTCTCCACCAGTCAAAGATAGTTGATATATCTAGGTTGGGTATTGGGTTATACTTCTGATTGAACATTACAAAACTTATAAAGCCTTTGATTAACATTTTTTAAAAAATTGTATAAAAGCAAAAAGGAAAAGGGGGCATGGGATAGGGGTTTTCTAGGGAAGGGAAATGGGGAAAGGAGATGGTATCTGAAATGTAAATAAAATATCCAATTAAAAAAAAGAATGTTTGGTTATGGCAAGCCCTTCGATTTTCATGAGATTTAATGTCAGCCAAACAACACACAAATCCATAAATAAAACTCTGAAATAGACATGATAACAATTTCAAATCTTAAATCTGAATGGCAAGTATGTACATGGTTTGTCTTTTTCTTTTTCTTTTTCTTTTCTTTTTTTTTGAATTCTTGTCTGTATGACTGAATGTTTGAACATAAAGGAAGCTTTCCCTAGAGCCTCCTCCCTCTATAGAAAACACTGCATAAATAAAAGGACTTGGTAGCGTCTACCTGTGGTGAAGATTGAAGCTGCCAAGCTAAAAGTGAATTATTCAAAGCAATAATAATAAGCCGTAAGTCCTGTGTTTAAATCCCCCTTTACACGAAGATAAAAAACCTGTTACAGCAACCTTGCTAACACACTGGCACTGAAAATGTCGTCAGAATATGGGTCTAATAGTACAGGTTAAACATATCGTCCTTGACAATCAGTATTTTTAATAATCTTTATGGCAAGGAGCACACAAAGGCAACTATTTTCTTGCTCAAAAAGCTGATTCCTCTGGAGCATGCAATTAAGAACACCAAATGCTGTTTAGATTTCTGTTGTGCAAGGCATTTTCAACATTTTTGCAAGATGCCCTTATTCTAAATAATATACGGCTCTTGCAAAACGAAAGTGGGAGAGTAAGATAAATGTGAAATAAATAAACCTTAAGCAACGGCTTCCTCTCATTCTGCCCTTGATTGTCTTGGTAAATTATAGTCTCTCAGTCCTGAAAGAATGATACTTAAATGTTAATTTGCTTTTGCCTAAGATTTTTTTTCTTTTCTTTTCTTTTTTTTTTTTAAACTGAATCGCTGTTGCTTGCTTGGGAGATGCTGAATTCTGGCGAGATCTTGCTGTAATCTATGCTGTCTAACTACAAAAGTAAGCACAGTATCCTCTTTGAACTTTAAACTTGATTGTTGAAGTTGTTTTGTTTTCTTTCTCTTTTCAACAACCTAAAGACAACTTTGTGAACGACAATGCTGAATGAGGGCTGGAACCATCTTGAAGAAAAATCTAGAATCACTCTTACAAGGAAATAGCTATTATTTAGTAAAAATGCCAATGCCGTCTCTTGTTCCCAGTGACTCTAAGATAAAAGCCATTAGGCAGGGAATATAGTTTATAAGAAAACATTTCAATGGCATCAGCATGTTGTCTTTGACCGGGAACACATCTATAAATAAATCTGTGGTCAAAAGAACACTACTGATTAACATCTGATTAGCATATCTGAAAGCTGTCTTGGAGACTGCTTTGTTTGTTTATTAGGAGTGACCTGCTTATTTCCAGAGTGCCCAGGAATGAGGACAATGGGAATGATCATGGAGCATTGGATTGGGGCCAGTATTCATGATGAGCCTGACACACAACCGACCCCCCGTTGTGGCCAAACATTCATAATTTCACAAACGTGGTTTAGACACCTCCCAAATAGATGCCTGAAAATACAGCCAACAGTTGGAGCTTTGGGGCCCAGGGACAAAACCTTCCCCTTGTTTAAAGACCCCCTGAAACGTGGCTTCCTCCATAAAACCTTCCCTAACTAAGTGGAAATGGGAACCAGATGTCCTTAAACTCCACTACAAAGATAATCATATTTACTCTACAACCAAAGATACCATCTAGGCCCAAATCTGTGCAAACTGTTAATACAGCTAAGTCTCTGAACACGATGGCTGGAAGAGACACGGGAAATTGTGTATAGCGTGTGAACTCTGAGAGCAGAAGGAAAGGAAAAAAGTCTCCTTTTTCTCCGAGCTTTTAGCAGAGAGCCTAATACACAAGAAGTGCTCAGTAAATGGTCCTTGAATGAATTTATTCCAACATCATCCTTTTGTTTATTTTGTATGGGAGGCTCAGGGAGGAAAGAAATCACGTGGAGTTAGTAGCAGAACTCAGACAAGATGCCTGTCTGCACCGTGCCTCCATCCGTGTGGTTAGCCTGACAGTAAGGGCTGTGAGGAGCTGGTACCTACATGCTGTTATGGCTAGAAACAAACAATGCATGCTGTCCAGCCTATAGTACAGTGATAGAGAAAATGGCTCACCTTTTAAAACCAGCTCAGTTGAACATTGTGACTTCAAACAAACAGACCTTGAGTCAACATCCAAACTCAGTTTTAGTCTCTTGGATCAGGGTGTTTATTCATTCTCCCATGCCTTCCTCTCTCCCTGCCTCTCTCCCTGCCTCTCTCTGTGCCTCTCTTCATCAGCTTATTCCCCTATCTATGCATCTACCCATGCATATCCACTGCAATGCTTTATACGCACATGGTCTTAAATCTAAGCCCAGCACACACTTTGTAAAATATCTGTGCTCATTCAAAATATGACAAAAACAAAGCTAAAACAATCAGAAGGCAGAAGAGCAGAGATTTGAGACTTAGCCTACATGTTTCTAGAGACCAAGTACAAATTATTCTGCCCCCCAGAAACTTTTTTTTAGTGGTGTAAACTGTCATGTTTTACCTTTGGGAGCTTAGAACACAGCAAAAGAGACATCCAATAAGTCATCCTTAAAATAAAAATAGTCCATTGGAGTTCTTGAAGGATTAAACAGAATTATTAAGGAAGCACATAAGATAGTGCTTGCTGCCTCTGACATGTGTCACCATCCCCACAAGGATTATTTCAGATTGTTAAGAGAGAAGCTTGTAAGTTCCTTTTTTACTACTTTAGTGAATTTGAACTTAGTCTCTCCATTTGAGTCACATTAAAAAAAGAGAGAGAATTTTTCCCTTTTTCCCATGACAGAACATCATGGATCTCAGAGCTAATTGTGGTTCAGGAAACAACTAGGGTAGTAAATGATGACCTATGCTTGTTAAGGAAGGTCGGGATGATGGAAGGATAAAATGGGAAATAGTTGATATGGAAGAAGGAAGCCAGGATGGAAGGATAGCTGCTTCAGTGATACCCAGCCTTCAATCACCTAATGCATCCCAGGCCTGGGCAAGAAGGGGTGCATGCAATCCAAGCAAGAAGCTCATGAGTCAGCAAGTGGGTCAAGTCTTTGAGTCATTTCTGGAAAAAGAAAATCCATAGTATGGCATTAATCCTTGCCTAACATTATTCTACCTCATGAAACTTGGTTGAGATTTTTCCAAATCCTCTGAGTTCACTGAGATGGGATAAACATCTAGCTTTTGTTTGTGAATTTCACAGTGTGGCTTTAGAGAATTGTACGACTTCCCAGTTTCCCCCAAAGCATCATTTCAATAGAATCTTTTGCCATTGTGTCTGCCTGGCATCTCACCCACAGCCATCTTTTTTCTCTCAAGGGAATAGGCTACATATATCAGTTATCTAGGGGCTCAAGAAGAAAATAAAATTAGCAGGAAAATGATTGATCAGATGAAGTATGACCAGATTTAATTGATAGATTTATAATAAAATTTGTAATAAAACATAATAAATTCTTTTAATGAAAATTAGATTTATTCTAAAGCAAAAAAAAAATACTTCAAAAGAACTAAATGTAGGATTTCCTGTGAATGATGAGTTGGTGCTTTCTCTGGAATCACGGGGCCTTTATTAGGTTTATCTGTCTAATAAGAAATGCCCTTCTATGAGGACCAACGAAAGAAGATTAAAATAATTGGTAGTAAATATGTACTGATTTTATGTAAACTTTCAAGTATGGTTTTTGAATCAATCATTGAGTTGTATTGATTTTATTTTCTTCTATGTGAGGATGGTCTTTGTATATTCTCTCTCTAATGCAGTCAAAAAATTATATTCCATATATATATATATATATGGTTTAATCTTTCATTAAGACACTCCATATAGTGGTCCTTTAAATGGAACATCTTCCCATGACTTTACTAACCAAAAAAAGTAGATCCATAAACCACTTTCAGAAAATACAACTAGCATATTATGTGGTGGGTACAGGAGTTCAAAGTCTATCAGCACATAGAAGGGACTTCAAACAGTAATCCAGTCTTTCAGTTCAGGATTTCATGTGAGCCAATAAAAACCACCTTAGGAATTGCATCTGGAAGCAAGAAGCCAGAATCCTGGGCATCAGGAGATGTCCCATCAAGCTTACCCTACTGCTGATGTCATGCTATTGCTATGGTGTCCCTGTCCCAAGTCACTGAGTTAGCTTCCTTTCTGTACTGGAGTAAAAGGTGCCTGCATCTCTGTGTGATGGAATCACAGCTGGAATGAAACAGCTTTGACAAATGCTGTTCTTTATATTCAGATGTCTTTGTCTTTGAATGGAAAAGGCAATTTCTCTTGTGGAATGGAGGCAGCTTTCCTCAGCACCTCTAGAGGGTCATAGTTCATCTGTGCTTCATGTAAGTAAATAGAAAGCGCTCACATTTCTTAAATAAGCAAGAATTCTTAAAATTAGGCTTTGATTTCCTTAGACACTTAAAAAGCTAAGTTGGGGACCAAAAAAAGGATTGAGATATTACAGATTTTGAAATCGATTCTTTGACTTTTTAGGTTTATACTTATCTAGTTCCAATGCACATCTTAAAAAAAATCACCAAGTTACATTAAACAAGGTAGGGTATAACTGGAGTTATCACTAATGCTATGACCCCTGCAGAGGTCAGCTATATGTCTACCATGTTATGGAGCTCTTGGGGACTGGACCCCGGGCAAGCATAATACATATACCACAGAAAGTCCTATAGATTGCTATTACCTCATCCTGCTCTACTGTGACAATGAGAAAGATACTGTGCTCTGGATCCAAGGAAAGACATTGTAGGCCTTCAAGCATCCACCACAGACTGGGAACTTACATCAGGAAGCACAAGACAGGGTATCCACTTCTGCAGCAAGGGTGTCCACTTGTCTCAAAGTGAACAAAGGAAGAGGGATTACTCTATCAATTCATTTTTTAAATTGCAAACTCAACTTTATTTCCATAGCTTTCAGCATAGTAGCTCTTCCCCCGACACATAGGAGAGTTAGAACTTGACCCCAGAGTATAATCATATACCTGTCATTGCTAAGTGTTCCTAGGCTCAGCTCAGTCTTCCTCTAAGCATCTGCTATGAACTAGGCTTAGGTTGACTGTCTTAGTAAATTATTTCTCTTTTCATCCAGAAACATAGATTACTAACAAACACGGGTATTTTTTGAATTATCCCATAGGAGGCAACTCACTGTTCATAACCCTTCTGAGTCTAACTATCTCTACCACAAAACATTCTAACTTCAGAGTTTGGGACTTTCACCCTCCCCCTTTCCTCTAAAGAAAGCTAAACTCAGATGCTAGGTTAACTTCTGTCCATCTTATTCTATCTGATGTATTTTAAGTAATGCAGAGGCTGGGGAAATGGATCAGTGGTTAAGAGTGCTTGTTCTGCAAGCTTGAGGACCTGCATTCAACCCCCCAGAAACCATGTAAAAATGCTGGACGTGGCCATATATGCCTGTAACCCTTGGGTTAGGGGGCAGAGACAGGAGGATCTGGGAGATGACTGGTCAACCAGTGCAGGTTCATTAGCGACCCTGTCTCAAGAGAACAACTGGCATTCTTCTCTGGCTTCTGCATGTATTACATCCTGCCTCTCCCTCTGTGTCTCTCTCTGTGTCTCTGTCTCTGTCTCTCTCCATACACACACATACCACATATACACCAAAAAGTAATTAGTATATTAGTATGAGTATAATTAGTACCTCATTAAAATAGTGTTTATTGTATAAGATTAAAAACATATTAATAAATTAAGGAGAAACAATAAATCCCTGTTTTCCTACCACTAGGAAGTAGCTACTATTAATCTTTTAAGTTAATTTTCTGTGCTCTTAACGTTGTATCCTTCCTAAGTTTAATGACTGAGCTATTTTCCTATTTTTGGATGTTTTGGCACTTCTTTTCTTTGTTATAAATAAAATTGTAAGTCATGGGCCAGTTTGAGCTAGAATCTGAAAAAAAAATGAGATTATTAGATCATTGTGTGCAAGCATGAAATATTTTGACACACATTAGCAATACTTGTGTGTGTAACAGTACAAATGCTAAAGTACTTTTTAATTTGAATCTTCATCAAAAGTCTGGTTTTTACTTTTTTTTAAAATTTCCATTCTCAAAGTAGTCATAAACACTTCAAATGTTCACATAAATGTTAAAATGGGGTAAAATCCTAAGTATAAACATAATATAAGGTTGCCTAACATTGATGGATAATTTACTTTTAGTAAGAAATGCAAGTAGTAACTGGGTCTGGTAGCACAGGGCTATAATCTCAGCTAGGCTGGAGGATCCTCCTTTCAAGGCCAACCTGAGCTAGACAGTAAGATCTTGTCTCAAAATAAAAGATTTTTAAAAGAGGGCTGGGGCTGTAAGGGAGTTCAGTAGTAGCAGGCTTTCCTAACACCCACAGAGCCCTAGGTAGAAATGGGAGGGGAATACAGACAGCCTGGTTGTTGTGGTTTTTAATTTTGCTTTTTGTTTTTGTCTTGTTTGGTTGGAGTTTGGGAGATAGTCTTGTTCTCTAGGCTGGTTGCCTAGAACTTGCAGCAATCCTTTGGCCTCAGCCTCCTGGACACTATGGCTAAAGGAGTAAGCAGACAAACCTAGTGGGGGATGAAGCACAATGAACCTGAGAGACATGCATTTGTAGCACGAATCAATCACAGGGTAAGGTAAGGCTTGGCTCCAGGAATGGTATCAGCCCAGATGCACTTGCATGTGAAATTAGTCAAGTTCTCTTTTTCCTCAGTGTCAGGGCTGCCTGCATGTGTTACTACAGACACACACAGATTGATGACAGGGGACAAAATATCAGTGACCACCATGGTTGAGTATTACAGTGTGACTCCGACTTCCATGGTATCCATTGTAGTGGCCACAGGACAAGTTGCCAGTACCTGCTCTATTTCCATGTCACTGGTCTTACTCACAAACAAAACTCTATAATGTAGACTAGTCCATAGAGCTACTATCATCATCCTTTAGACTGAGTTATGTTCCTATAAAACAGCAAATGATTTGGAGAGAGGCAGGGTTATCAAAATAAGTGACAGTTATTCACATGAAAAGCAAGTAGGGGAAAAAGCCAGAAGCAAAGCTAACACATGAGCACTATGCCCCATTGCTGTATCTGCATAGCTTGCATGCAGCTGCCATAGGCGCTGAACTCACCAGACCTGCAGTTCTACCAAAGAGCGGCTTTGCAAACTTTTCTTTTTTCTATATTCTGTCACAATTAACAGTTCAATGATACAGAAGGACAAACAAATGTCCTGCAATTGCTGAGAGCCAATTACACAGAAGAAGGAGGTGAACCACAAACAAGATGAGTGAAGAAATGAAGCGGGAGAAGGAGGGAGGGAGGAAGGGAAGGAGGAAAAGAAGGAAAGAAAAGAGAGAGGGAGGGGAAGTTAGAGAGGGAGGAAAGGGGGAAGATAGGCAGATTTGATTTAGATAATTGAATGAAAGTATTCCCCTGAAACACAATAAAGGAAAACCTTTAGATAAATTAGTGCTTTCATTTATTCCCCCAAATATAATATAAGTACACAAAGAAAGTGAAAATGGATTCAGGGCTCCATTTACCTCGGTGCGTGGGGAGATTAATAAAACAGTTTATTCTGAGAGAAAGCCCCAAACTGGACCTCCATTTAAGAAGCTAATTTATGCAGTCCCTTATACAAGTTAAGCAGTGCAGCATATCACAGCAGGCACAGAACAACAGATCTTAAACCCTGCTGTGTTTGTTCAAGAAGGCAAGTTAAGCTATTCCTAACAGGAAACAAAACACACGGTTGGGCCATTAAACCGGGATCATTTTGCCATACTGTGAAGCCCTGAATGCATCAACTGCTGTTCCAAACGGGATTAGAGATGTGATTTGCTTTAACTATGGTTAAGAGAAAAATGTTTATGCCCTCTTAGAATTCTTAGGCAGATATTAACTACTATTCTGCCAAGCAAGATAGAGCACCCAGAAAACGGCTAAGAAATGGTTTTTGGCAAATTCTAGAGCTGTATTAATGAAGGGTCAAAGATAGTAGTATCTGGACAAGGTACACACACAGATGGCCAAGTTTAAGCACATCTGACTAGACACTCAAGGGAATGATACATTGATCAAATCAAGCACATAGCTTGAACTACCGTGTGGTTCCTACGGACAGTCCTCAGCAGAATGAAAGGGTGGTCTGTTTAACTCATGGCCTGAATGGGCATTTAGAAACAGCTTTGGCTGCTTTTATTATGTGATCATTATAAAATGCAAAACTCTCATCTAGTTTTCCCCAGAAGTTGAAAAGTACTGTGTAAAAGAAAATAAAAGTTTTCAAAGGCAAACCATGTACATGTAGATTTCTTTCCCCAGAAATCCAAAACCAATGAGTAATGTCAATGACAACTAGAAGACATCTCCCAGAATAATGGACCATGAATGTATTTGATTTGTTAGTGTTCCTGACTAAATCTCCATTTCTAACTGTTTGGAGCCTTTCTAACTATATGGGGTATACCCTATAACTGCAGAGTAGCTAAAGGAACTTGGGGTGCTGTGTGCCTGTTGGATGCTTTTGTCATCTCCGCCTCTTTGTTAGTGTTGAGTCAAGATCACAAAACGCATGCAGGGCAGGAGGCCACCACCTTGCACATAAATGCTTTCTTGATCAGCTTTGGGGTGTCAGGGACCACATGAAATACTTGTTGAAACTCGATGTGCTATAACTCTCTTACATAAGCTACATCTGCTCTAGGCAGAGATAGAGAAATCATGCTTGGAGCAAAACCAGTAAAGCAGTCTGACATTCTCACTAAATAATGATGAACCCTAGTAGCCTAAAGAGACTTGATAACATGCCCTCTGTCAAAGATGGATGAAGCCTAAAAAACAAACCAGCAATGGTCCAGCAGCGGGGACACCTGAAAGAAGCAGAGGCTTAAGAGACTCTCTTCCTCCCAGCCAAGGTGTCTATGTAACCACTGACATAACTCAAAGGACAGGGAAGAAAATGAACAGGAGGAAATCATGACACACTGTTAGATAAAGAGGATACACCATCAACAGGATACTCCCTTTTAAACCCTGCAGCCCAGATAACTGAGGTTTATACACAAAGTATTTCTCCAGAACTGGGTGTTTTACAACCAACTGTCCCCAGAATTATGAAACCATTTGAAATAGAATTCACATGGTTTTTAAGGTATGTACCCTAAGAATGATGTTAGAATTCAGCAGCCACACAGGCCACACTCCCTTGCGCTAGGCTTACCTTTTTTACAGGCACCCTACTGAGATGCTACTCTGTCTGAGAACTTCCTTGAGCCAAGGACTCTCACCCAGAGGAATGATTTTATACTGGTGGCCACATAACTTGCTCCCAACCCCCTTTTCTGCCTCATGCCTGGGAATCAGAGAGCCTGGCGTGTGCTGTGATCTCTCTCATCCCCAGAAAGGCATACAAAGTGACCTCATTCTTCCATACAGACTCAAAGTCCTCTCTTCACAGGCCTGACATGCTGTCTTATAGCTCGTGCTGCGGTCTAAACTTTCTTCAGAGCCCCTATCAAGCTGATGCCTCCTCCTTTGTATATCAATGGCTATTAACTTTTCTAATAAACTCCTTATTAGACAGAATTCCAGCCCAATGTTCTTCTTGAACCTAACCTTACAAAACCTTTTCAGTACCTTCACTATTTTAGTAAGGGAAAAACAAAACAAAAACAAAAAACAAGACAAGATGCTGAGAATAGAAAGCAGAACGCTTCCCTGCTAGTCCAGGCTATAGAAAAAGGCCTTTGGACTGTCTGCCATCTGCTGGAGACAGGGGAAGAATTGAGCAAGCAGCTCAGGAAGCTTCCTTGACTGGGTTCTTTGATCATGGTAGCACGTCCCGATTTGAGAGCAGAAGGGCTGAGCTCAATGACGTAAGCACCATGGAGAATCACAGAGCCTACAACACTGGCAACATTGCTCTTACTGCTGTCTGCCTTGGTTTGTTTGGAGTTTGTTTTAAAACTCCACGGCCGATAGCACCTCCAGTTCTTAAGGAGTCTTCTAAAGAATGCTTTTGTATATGGACCAGAGGAATTGACTAAATGCCTACAAAGTAAAGTAGGTCTATTTCTGACTTGTTAAGTTTTTTTTTTTTTTTTGCTAAAATAAGATTTCTTTTTTTCAAACATGTGCAATCAAGAAAATGTGTTCTATCAAAGACATCAAGATTTCCAAACAATCTAGATTCTGACTGTATATTTACTCTGGAAGCTGTTATTATCTTGGATTCCTTGAACTTTTAATGAAGTGTTCAGTCCTAGTGTGATGGCATTCAAGTGTGATCAAACATTGCCATGAGCCAAGTCACACACTAGCATGTCTTGCCTTGTTAAGATATCTCAAATATATCTGAGTAATTGTGTAATGATTTCTAGGCCTCCAGTTGTCCATATGGTCTGAACAACTGTCTTTTGTACAACAGTTGTCTACCCTCTTGATGAGGAAGACTGGAAGCATCCTGTTCTGATGCAGAAGTCTCCAGATGCTGCCTCAATTTCATGCAGGCACCATACCTTAACTCTTGAAAACAAACTATCCCACATCTGGTCTCCAGAAACTGCTGTGTCTTCCGGAAGGCTTGCTTATGTTTGTGGAATACACGAGAATAATGCAGCAGGCATGGCGTGACATTTCTTTTTTAAATACCATAACTGTCCTTAGGATACAACAGCATGCCAAGAGGACAACAAGGCAAAGCCATCACTGAAACATATGGAATCTTTTTGGACAAAGAACATTCTAGATGGTGGGCGGAGATCATCTCAGATACACAATGAAGACCAGTGAAAGGGTCTGGCCCTTGGCATGGACTCTGCTCTTGTGTTCTCTGCATATTACAGGCCATAGATGAAAGAAAGACAAGAAAACTATTTTTTTGAAATTTTGTTTATTTTTATTTCATGCATCTTGGTGTCTTGCCTATGGCAATGTGGGTCCTGTGCTGTATGCATGCAGTGCCAGAGGCAGCCAGAAGAGAGCACCATACCTCCTGGAACTGGAGTTACAGAGGGCTATTAGCCTCCCTGTAAGTTCTGGGAATTAAACCTGGGTCCTTTGGAAAGGCAGCCAGTGCTTTTTAACCTCTGAGTGATTTCTCCAGTCCAGAAACTACTTTTGTAATTAAGGAAACCCACGGGAATCTCAGAGAGTCCAATAAGTGATCCAGAATTTAAACATGCTCACCAGGCTTACGAAGCATCCACATTATCTTTCTCCCTAAGAGATTTTCCCGGAAAAGTCTAGAACGCTGTCTTTGAAGATTTGTACCCAGCTTACTCTTGACCTGTTTATTATGTGACAATTCTTAGGAAAATGCTTGGGTATGGATTCACTCTTTAAGTCCTGGACGTGAGAGGGTTCTTTGATGGGACTAATGTGGCAGGGGTGAAGGGTGTGATGAACACAGTCTAAGGGTCTCTGTGTTCTCATCCACTTTCGGTTTGTGAAGTTGCACGAGGAAACCCTTTCACTGGTCATGAACAGAGTCGAATGCACAGCACCATGGACATGCATGACTGTGAGTTGTGGCAATGACTCAGATGGGACAGAAAAGAGATTACCTTTTGAGCCTGAGGGAGCTGAGAAATCAGGAGAAAGACAAACAAAAAAGAAAAAACAATGTGTTATATACAAAGTTAACTGTAAAACATCATTGTGTTGCCACCGGCAACTGAAAAACCAAAACAAGGAGGGAAATGAAGAAAACAAAATCCATCTTGAGTCACATTTCCAGTTTAAGCCATAGCATTGGTTAGTCAACACACTGTGCAAATCTGTGGCACTACAGGCATTCTGGGAGGTTTGCAGCACTAGTTTGGGAATCTCCACAACCAAAGCAGTGTGGCAAACTCTCGTAAAACAGCCCTCTTCGATTCTATCCAGATGGCCAAGGACTCAGCTCCATGCCCAGCTCCTCCCTCACACAGGCCCCACAAGCTGGGAGTTCTCTTTCCTTGTAGTAACCACAAGGAGTAGAAAGCAAGGAAGAAGAGCTGTTGACATTAAGTACACAGAGGCTAGGCATGATGGGAGACATTCTAAAGTGCAAGATAACCCCTGTGTACAGGATAACACTTGTGAACTCACAACAAAGATTTACCCAGTCCATAACAGCACCAAACCAGAGAACTCCCTGCTATCCATAAAGGTAACATTGGCAAAAGTGTTTTGAAGGCAATTTTCCTTGCTTTGCAGTATATTAACTATTCCTCTTATTGGTGGTTAAGGAAGCATAAAACGGATTTGTGCATGTAAAATAAAGTGTACATATGCTGAACAATGAGATGATGGTTAGTCAATCCATAAAATGAGACACAACAGCTTTGCCAATGATATGAGTAAGGAACTGGAATTAGTATGTATGCAGAAAAAGATGAACTAAATTCATGATCTGTAATTTTCTATTTTCCCATGTTGAAACTCTGGCTCCATGGCACTGTAAGTGTGACTGCCATTTTACATGTAGTGCTTTGAAAAGCATATTCCTAATCTGAGATGGGATTAACAGTATCTTTGTAATCAATATTCCTTACTCAACTTTTCATCACATAGACTAACATTTGTCAAGGGTGAAATTGTCACTGGCCAACACAGTTAAGCCCTTTCTCTACATTATCCCATTAAATCTTATGAACCAACACCAAGCACTTCCAACCTACATGTGAAAAAAAATGGATGCTAGAGGTGCTCCATGGTTCATAAATTGTAGCTGGAGGCCATACTGTCTCAATCTTCAATGAATAAAGACCCTTGAAACTTTTAAATCGTGCCTGAAGACCCTTACCAGCCTCTAGACTAAATTCAAAAGCTGGAAAAGATAAAAGATAATACAACATGACCCACTAGCCAGCGCTTCTACTTATGTTCTGTCTCTATGCTTCTTTTCACCTTGGGAGAAAGGTTGTCTTCTCTGTGCGTTAAGATCAGGAGTCTGACCTAACTACCCTGCTTTCCATCTACAGATGGAGCTCAGTGTTGGCTAGAAGGGATTAAGCCAAAGAACATGACTTGGATTTGAGACATATTTCCCAAATGAAAAAGAGAATGCTTAGAAAAAGCACACCAGGAAATCCTCAGCACTCTCTCTCCAACTCTTATCCCAAACTGTTGTCCCTGTTTAAGAAGAGATGCCCAAGCATGTGTTTGTGATTCCTTCCTTCTCAGTAAGGCTACAGCTGTAAGAAAACAGAGCTCACAGGAGTTTAGGGGAAAAAAATCCCGTTATCAGGACAGGCTGGCAAGACAGCTCAGAAGTAAATATGCCAGCTGCCAAGGCTGACGACCTGAGTTCAATCCCCAGGAACCCCTTGGTAGAAGGAAAAAATCTACTTTCCGTAGTTGTCTTCTGACTCATAGACATATACCACAGCCCACCTACCCACCCCTTATGCTCACACAAAATAAAATAAGTATCAAACATCTTTCATGCAATGGAAAATAAAAGTGGGACAGGAGCACCATGGAATGAAAAAAAATCCTATGCATTTGTGGCATGAAATGAAGAGAGGCCTGAGGAAATAACAAAGATCCAGGGTTTTCTGACCACTGACAGAAGTTGTTCTTCTTTCATGAAGGTTCATCTGGTTTAGACAGGAAACAAGACTCTGAAAGAGGCACCCACTTAAGTACATGAGAAGAAATGCCGGGAAGGAAAAGAAGAGAGCCTTTGTGGTGATGTCCTCCATTTAAGACAAGCCTCAAACTCTCCACAAAACATAAGCTTTCCTCAAAAAATAACTCAGAAGAACAAAGAGCAGCTTTCCCATTGGAGCATTGGGCTAACGTAAATTACAGCTTACCATCCCCTAAGCAGGTTGGCCTCCATGAAGGAGCTTCAGAATAGAGCATGATAGATTTAGATCAGCTCATCTGTAGCCACAGATGCTAAGCACGGGAGTGGGCACCACCAACCATCAGCCACCTAGCATTCACAAGTAAAATGCAGAGCCCAGGACTAGGAGTCAGAGCAGTAGAATATTAAATCTGCTTTATCTTCTTACTGGACATCCAAGCTCAGTGCTATCTGGTATTTAGCTAGTGGGCTCCTATATTAAAGAAAATGTGGGTGGGACAGAAGATGATTGGAGAAGAAGCTAAATCTCGACTAGTCAGTAGATTTCACTCAAAAACAACACTGATTGCCTAGTTAAGGACTGTTTTCAGGCAGTGTTGAGAAGGACTCTGATGTCTGCAGTTCACTGAAAAGAATAATATAGTCCATAATCTACCCATATTATAGGCTAACATCTGGGAAATAGTCCTACATGTGATGAGCTCTTAAGGTCTCATTTTTGTTTTTTGTTTTTTGTTTTTTTGTTTTTTGTTTTTAGTTTTGAGTAATTAATACTTGCCAGGTAGGTTATTTGTTTTAAGCTTTTTTTCCCCATGCTAGATCCCCTTCAGACAATAGAGATGAGACTTAGCCTAAGTCTGTATCTGGCACTCTTGCCTCTGTGACTACTAATCTCCTTGTAAACCCAGAAGCCTCATCAATAACAGTCCATGGTTAAAATTAGGGTAGAAAAATAAGGGAATTGTCTTTAATCTCCACTTCATACTACCATATGCTGATAACAAAATGATGACTTTCAAGAGAAAATCATTTGCTTTTAAAGCAAACAGAAACCTCTTAGAGTCTTATATGGTGTATGTGTACACACACACACACACACACACACACACACACACACACACACACGCGCGCGCGCGCGCGCGCGCGCATCTATACAGGTGCCATAGTCTTCCTGCCCACAAATATGCATAAGGCAAAGCTGGAAGTATCTGTTTTCCAAAATGCCATAGACTTGGCTCTATTTCTACACCATGGAGGGTATTTTCTACAAAGCAACTTTGTTGAACATGTCTTATTGTAGGACTGCACATTATCAGGAGAGTTTAGACACAGGAAGGAGAACTTCCTATGAGTCAGCAGACTGGGACCCAGAAAGACTCAGATTGGGTCTGTCAGGAGAAAATGAAGGAGAATAGGATGAAGAGGATTGACAGCAGTAATAGTGACAGGCTGCTTCCTGCAACAGTCTCCAGGGATCAGGATACAGCTTGTCTAAATGCGAGCTGCATCCATTTTTGTCTTCATATGGGTCAGATATTAATATCAGGTTTTTTTTTCACAGATTGGGAAAGATACAGTAGTAAGAACAGTCAAGCACCTCACCAAGGTACAAACTGTTCTGGTTTCTATTCTGTTGCTCTGATAAAACACCCTAACCAAAGGCAGCTGAGGGAAGGGCTTATTTCAATGAGTAGGTTAGAGCTCATCGTTGGTAGAAGATAGGAAAGGAACTCAAGCAGGAAGGGAAGGATGTTGTTGGCTAGCCCACTCTGGGTCCAACTAATTTAGTTTTCTTGAACAATTCAGGACTACCTGCCCAGGGAATGGCACTGCCCACAGTAGATTTGACTCTCCTATCCTATGCCAATTAACAATCAAGAATGTCCCCCCAAAGAAATTCCCATGGGCCAATCTGATATAAGAAATTTTTCAAACAAGGCTCCCTTCTCAAATAACTCTAGGCTGGGTCAACTTGATAACTGACATTAGTTAGGAGAGTCACTCGGCCCCCCTCCCAAAAATAGTTTATGTTCTAAGTCCAGTATCTCTGTCTCCCTTCCTCTGATACAATCATTAAGTTCATTGAAGTTCCTCATGAATATTAAGCAGAACTAGCACCAACTAAATTGCCTGAAGACTTTGGAGACCTCATGTACCACGCCATATGAACATAGCCATATGAGGAACAGGAAATGACAAATCTTGGCCTCACTCCTTATGGAAGAACCTAACAGGGTCCACCAAACTCTTCAGCACATAATTGTGTATTTGGTGCAGCATAATGGGTATTACATGCCTTCTGTCATCAGAGTCATTCACACACATGCTCTTCCCTCATCCTAGAGCCCTTCCTCAAATCTTTCCCCCTGATCCTGTTACATGGCATTTTCCTCCAAACTGAAAATTCCCTCCAGGAGGGAGGTGATAGAATCGAGAGGCCTCAGAAATGAACAACCCAAAAGTCTTAGGGAGTTCATAAAATTAACAAGATCCACAAGTTTCTTCAAAGCTATGGGATTTGTAAAGAGCTGCTAGAGAGAAGTGCCACCTCTCTGATCTTTTAAACTGCCTGCAAATCATACAGAGATTTGCATATATACATGTACACATACATATACATACACACACATGCATACATACATGAATACATGCATATATACATACATACATACATACATACATACATACATACATACATACATACATACATGGATAAAGCTTTTGTGAGTCTTCACCCATGTTGGGATGTGCTTTTTTGGTGATACAACTCCCACTGTGTCACCTGTGATACTGTAAGTAACTCCAATAGATTCATGAGTTCTCCAAGTTGGAATCTAGTGAAATGCTTACTTAGATCTGTCATTGGTTTCATATTGGGATAGCATATATTTGTTCTCATCTCTCTTTAAAAAAAGAAAACAGATATACTGACGGTCGTATCACTGGTTCAAGAAAGCCCTTCTAACCTCTCATACGCCACCCTTTCGTCATCTAGCACATTACACTATTCACACTGCCAGTTGAAATGACTACCATTGTCTTTCATTTTGGCAACAGAATTCTAAATTTTAACAAGACTTCGTTAAACACTTTGTGATCTTAAGTAGATAGGTGTGGTTACATGAATTCAGATGTGGTCAAAGAGGTGTGATCAGTGTAGCTCCTCAAGCTGGTACCTTCATAAGGACTTGTCCAATTGTACTCTTACAAAGGCAGGCGTGATAGCCAGAGCCTTTCTTGAGGATGGTGGCTTATTACAGGATGTTTTGAACAGCAGTAATGATGTGATTATTCTAGCTGTGACATGCTAGCCAATATTCAAAGTGCCTCCCTTCTGTTTACTAACTGAAAACTCATATAACCTTATTTAGATAATCTGTGTTATAACTCTTATAAACAGATGAAACTACAAGATCACATAGCCATGTAACACCAAAGACACTATGCTAGCTAGTTGTTGTTGTTGTTGTTTTGGTTTTTTTGTTTTGTATGCTTCTTTGTTTTGTCAACTTGATACAAGTTGAAATTATTTGGGAAGAGGAATCTTGATTTAGAAAATGTCTCCATCCATATTGCCTGTTGTAAAGGCTATAGGGCATTTTCTTGATTAATGGTTGATATTGGCAGACACAGCCCACAGAGGCAGCATTACTTCTGAGTAGGAGATCCTGGATTATGTAAGAAGTAGGCTGAGCAAGCCATGACGAATGAGTAAGCCAGTAAGCAGCATCCCTCTATGGCCTCTGCCTCAGTTCCTGCCTCCAGGTTCATGCTTTGAATTCTTGTTCTGACTTTCCTAAATGATGGACTGTTACCTCAAAATATGAGCTGAAGTAAACCCTTTCCCCACATGTTATTTTTGACTATGGTATCTATCACAACAATAAAAACCCTAGGATAGGTGGGTTCTGAGGAGGACAATAAAGTGGTCACTGGGCAATAGAAATGAGAGACAGCAGCAAGTTGGACATGGATGCTTCTGGTAGAGGATTCAGTCTGGGAGATGTGAGAATCAAGATGAGGGAAGGCCATTAGTGGGAAAGGAGGGATATTACGAATGTCTCTGAGGCTTGTGGGATAGATACATTTTAAAAATAGTTCTACTATTTCCTGGAAAGTTGGTGACTATAAGGAAATAATATTTGAGAAAAATACTTCCCTTGAGTTCAGGCTTTTTTTCTAATGGTATTATTACACAAGGTCTCACCATGTAGCTCTAGCTATCCTGTAAATCACTATTTAGACCAGGCTGACCTCAAACTCACAGAGATCCACCTGCCTCTGCACCCTGAGTTCTGGAAGTAAAGGTGTGCACCACCATGCCTAGCTCCTGGAGCTCAATTTTCTCTACCATTGTCACGAATTTAAGATCTCTTGGTCTTGCAGAAGGATTAGGGGAGTAGGCATCTGGGTATATTGAATTCTATATATTCATTCAGGGATGACCTTAGTCACTATGGCTAAGTCTACAAGGACCCATGAGAGGTGAATCCTGGCAGAGGAGTCTGGAATTTTGGGACTGTCTACTGAACATCTGTGCACTGAGATGGAAAAGCAAGAGGTGAGGCAGACAGGGCCCTACAGAGGCCAAGTCCTGACATTATGATAATAAAGTACTTCTAAATGAGCCCTTCTGCCCTGAGGAGATGGGTGTACTTCTGTTCCAACTCTCCTCCTTCAGGTCATTTCTACCTCAGAGTTTCACACAGGGCCTCTTGGGGGTGACTGCAGGGACATTCATTGCTCTAGTTCAATGAAGTTCCAGAGTTGAATAGCCTCTTTAAAAAAAAAAACTAGTAAAGATTTATTGTTTAAAACAACACATGTCACTAGGCAATATGTAAAGATGAAGTGGAAAGCAAAGCATCTTCTTGCCAACTGTCTTTTTAAAGGCCTGGTCTACATATGCTGATTCCATTTGTGAAACTGGCCCATTGCCTAAGGTCTTATGAGTGAGTGATAACTCCTTGCTTGCTGCAAAGGGTCAATGTGTTCATTTTCTCCCTCTGTGGATGTTTGCATTTATAAGTATCAATTCCTTTGCATACGGCAATGTGGATACAGCTCCTAGTTCTTCTGCATAGCAGAGGAAGGTCTGCAGATTGGTTTGGCCTCCTAAACTGCACCTGGGGTGGAGACAACGTTCTCTGCATAGCCGAGCTTTGGTATTGTTCTTTCTGTCTACTTGCATCTATTTCTGCCACCCGCTGCCCTGCACCTTTGATGGCCTCCTCAGTTGTAATCGAACCCCCAAATCCTGGTTCCCCCATTCTTTATTTTGTATCCAGAATAATATAAAAGTATAAACCTGATACTTGTCAGCTTTGTTCAGGTTTTACAGGTATCACACCAGACCTGTATATGGTCCTTTCCCTTAGGGGCTGGGGCTTTGCCCCCCATCCCATGTCGGTTCTCAGACCTCCTCCTAGAGTTCACTCACCATCACCATTCACATTGACTCTCTGATGGTTCCTCTTCCGGAAAGCATACCCATATGCTCACAAGTGTCTTTCTATGCCACCAGCCTACATCATCTTGGTAAGCATGCAGTGCATTCTGCAGCTCTCCGGCACCCTCGCCAACTTATTACCTCTGCACATAAAATTCAGGACTCATCTGTGCCCAGAGCTCTCCAGTTCACTATTGTAGCTCTAGGGGATAGACCTGGGCCTGGGCAAGAATTCAGCATAGTCATAGAAGAGAAGAGACTGGAAAGGAAAAAAAGAAAATAGAAAACAAACCAAAGAGCAAAGTCAAGAGATAGAGGACAGAGGAGGGAAAGGAAAAAAGGAGGAAAGATAAATAAGAGGAAATAAGGGTGGGAGAAAGAAAGGAGAGACGAAGAAATGAAAAAAAGGGGAAGAAATTGGAGGTAAAGAAAAAAGAAAGAGGAGAGAAAGAAAAGGAAGGAAGAAGAGAGAGGAAGAAAGGAAGAAAGGAAAAGATGGAGGGAGGGAGAAAGGAAAAAAGGAAGAAAGGGAGGAAGGAAGTAGAAAAGGAAGGAAGAAAGGGAGAGAGGTAGAGAGGCCTTAGAGTTTGATATACCAAGCTATCCAATACCACCTCAACCACTTCTGAGACACAAGGACCTGGGAAATAAAGTCATCTCTGTACTCCAGATTTCTTATCATCAAGACTTCAGTGATGACACTCTTTGTGAAACACATATAAGGATACCATGGGATAATACACAGAATCTCTACAAAGGCAAGCAGCCTATAACAGTTGATCTTGACAGTGAGTTTTACACCTTGATATTATAGCATCTAAACATTTTGAGGTTGGTGCTAACCTAGAGTATGAGAGATCACAGTCACTGAGGTACTGTCAGATGACCTCTCAAGTCATAGCATCCTAGAGCATTGCTGCCTGATATGATATGGGTATGTAAAGAAGCAATTACATTTGAATAAGGATGTTGGGGATTAAGTGACTCTTAGAATGGGCATTGTGTATAACATTCAGCTCCTGTCACTCATGCCATCTCCATTCTCTGAGCATTTGATTGACAGTAACCAGACTGCCATTGGTTAGCTTAGTTCTTTTCCTCTGGCTCTGGCCACAGCAATTGGATCGGATGATAATGCAATCCAGCCTTTTATAGGATAATATCCCCTTCCATCCCCTTGGGATCCCTTTCCTTTCCCAGTTAGAGTCTGAAAAGATGAATAGCTAGGGAGGGAATGTATCAAATGGGCTCCAGAGTAAAACAAATACCTGTGAGGCAGGCATATGACAGGAAGAATCTAGTGTTAGCAGTGTCAGTGGGTCCCACACCCAATAGCTTGGCATGAACCACTAGGGCATGCTGAGAAAGCTGAGTTTTTACCACTGGAACCTTGCAGCTGGCTCTGGTACACACCATAGCAAACTAGGACTAGATTTCCTTTGAACACATTGAGGGAGTCATCCAAATGTTTTCATTAACTGTTCAGCCTCAGCTATATTCAAGGGTGATTTCCTTAAAAGATACCCAATACTATGCATGTAATTTCCTTTCAAACACACAGGGCATTTCATTTCCTGAATGCCTGGAAGGTATTTGTGTCCTTACTCAGGGGTAGAAAGTGTTTCTCTAACAATGGACTATACCCTCTACCCAAGAGCACCTACCCAGGTTCTTAAGGTTGGTACCCTGCTGCTCATTCTCCAGCTGGTCTCACTATTTCAAACTAAGTCTTGTCCTACAGAAAGATGCAGGGGGAAGAAGAACATGCAAGCAGTGGGAGAATAACAACTCAAACAAAAACAGGATTAAGCAAGCAAACAGCTACAACTAAGCATTCTGCTTTCACTTTACTCAGATTTCTGCCCTGATTCTTGATGCATAGCAACCTCTGCTGAAAAGACTCATGGGGAAAATGATCTCTAGTCCAAATACTTTCTGCCTTTTTGTAGTTCAGGAATTATATTACCAAATCAAATATAATGATTTCTCATCATCTAGTTTATGGTAAAGATAGCAATTTTTTTTCTGGCAGTATGTTTAAATTTTAAAAATGGGCAGAAAGACTTTTGCAATGTTATGTTACACATACACACGTGTGTGTGTGTGTGTGTGTGTGTGTGTGTGTGTGTGTGTATTGAAAGTGATTTCAAGAATCATACAAGTAAATGCATGTTTGTTGTAGAAAACCCCATAGGAAACTAGAGAGATGGCTGAGTTGGTAAAGAGATTGCTGTATAGCATGAGGACATGAATTCAGGTCATTTAGTCCTACATAAAAGATGGGGCATGGGGGTACATTCCTGTAACCCCAGCACTAGGGAGGTAAAGACAGGAGGAGCCTTGGAGTTTACTGGCTGGCTAGTCTAACTAAATCCTTAAGCTCCAGGCTTAGTCAGAGAGAGCTCAGCTCAGGTGGAGAACAATTGAAAAAGTCACACACACACACACACACACACACACACACATCCACACACAGACACCATGCCACACATATACATACCACAGCACACATATACCATACCACATACACAAACACAAAGAAACACACACACACACACACTACCATATACTCTCACACACCACATACACACCATACCACAGCTATACACACACACATATGCACAAAGCAGATGATGAAAGAAGAGGAAAAATATATTTAAGCCACCTATGTTCTTACTAACATCCATGGCTGATCTTAATCAACATGTGAAATGACAGTGTGATGTTGAAGTCATTTCAGTATGTAAAAATTTCCTTACTGAATTCCTAAGTTTGTCTATCTAGGCTGGTTCTGTAATGTCATTTACATGAAAGACACTATAATAATCCTTGTCCTTAAGTTGTTACACACAAGCTCCATCTCTCAAGAACTCAGATTATCAGCTAAAAGGCACTGCGTTTTAGTCCAAATGTGTTCAGAAAAAAGTCCCACTGATGTCCTTTCTCTTTGATGTCTATTTCACTGCCCCCTGACCAGCACTGTGTCATCCTAAGACAAAACATCTTCCAGTCACATTTAAATGTAGATTAGCTGCATGGGCCTTCCTTGTGTTCTAAATGAGTTAAAGATAAGAGTATGAAACTTCAGAACTCTTTTGGGGCTAGCTAGTTCTGGTACAGGTTTACAGAGAATAAAACTCCGCCCTCTCCAGCCCTGAGAAGCAGCACAGGAATTTCAGTGGAAGGAGTGGACCTGATTACAAAAGATCAGATCAGACCTGATCAGATGTCTCAAACCAGTTTCAGCTAGAATGATCTAGGGTTCTGTGCTAGTCATGAAGCTTTGCCCAGATGAAAGACAAGCCTGCATAAATTATCCATTTGATGGAAGACATTTTGGGAGATGCTGGAAAAATGTGGATTATTAATGGGCAGAGCAGAGCAATTCTCAGATTACATATGGCTAAGACTATCAGCAGGGGAAAGCCCTAGACAGTCTGCTCATTAATGTTCTAACATTTCTCACAGTAAGAAGTTGCTTCTCAGCAGGCTCAAACTCTGCATTGTATTGAAAAAATAAGTTTCCAATTAAAATTGTCATTTTTCAGCCTTCTTTGGGTGGTCATCCTGCTGAAAAGCCATCTGAATTGTGGTTCTGGCAGTGTGGGGGAGCAGAGGGTCTACCATATCTCACAGTGAACACAGTTTGGTAGAACCAAATAGAAATTTTACCAACTCTAGATAAAAATTACCACTATGATGGGCTGATGCTTCTTGTAATCCATGTGGCTAGCAGTGGCTTGGACAGAGGGGTTGTCAGTGGTATTGCCTAAGGTAGGGAAGCTCTCTTCTACAGCTTTCCTCGTAGAAAGATCTGGACAGGATGTGAACCCACCCAGACCTCCTAATGAACTCCCACCCGACCAGTGTCACCTTTCAACATTGTGACGGCTTCCAGTTGGAGACTCGGCTGGTTTTAATTAAAACTTAATTTGCAAAAAATGTTTCATAATTTATGCATGTCATGTAATTCCTCTGAGAAGATGAACTTGGAGCCAACTTGCAGCCATATAAGGAGACAGTTGCAATAAAGTTAGGGGAGGAATGGTGTGTAGGAAGGGAAGTACCTGGAGAAATGCAGCTGAGGAAGGGATTGATATTTTCCTTCAGTTTCTTTTCACTGGTGTCAGTAGCCACTAAGGAGGGTCATGGGCTCCACTTCCAGTACACTGAGAGCCATATTTGGCAGGTCATGGCCATGAAGAGCCAGCAGAGTCAGCAATGCCAGAATGACTCCACAAGGAAAGTCTCACCAGGAGGAAAGGGGACAATGAACTTAGAACTTGCCAGAATAGAGGAATAGGCTCCCAACCTCCTCAGAACACAATGCATAAAAGACCTCTCAGCTGAAATGTCACAAAGACCTCAGATTCTACTATGAAATTATTGCTTTGTTCAGCAGATACCTTCAAAGAGGAGTATGCAGAAACCAGACAAACTGTTGGACCCCAGAGTAAGCAAAAGAATAAGTTAACTAGAAACAGGGAACCTTGAAGAAAGATGACCAGAAAGATACCCCAAGTCCCAAACCACATCCTTCTTTAATATGAAGAGTCTCAAGTCACTCTCTGTGTGTGCAGTGAGAAGAACAGGCAGGATTTTTTTTATAGAAAACAAAAATGAAGGGGCTATCAAAAAGGAACTAAAAAACAAGCTATGCACTACAAAGAAAGGGATAAAATACATTTAAATGGCTATATATTTAAGCAAAAACATCGTAAGCTACATATCTCATATAAAAAAACAAATAGCTAGAGTCGAGTTCAATTGCTGGCTATGATGTAGCACCGGTTAGAAATCTCACAGTTGGATCTAGAGAGATGGCTCTGCAATTAAGAACATGGGATGCTCTCCCAGAAGACCCAGACTAATTCCCAGGACCCACATGAAGGCTCATAACCATCTGTCACTTCAAGTCCCCAAGGGACCTGACATCTTTTGACCTCCAAGGGCACTTCATACATTTGATGCACAGACGCACATGCAAACAAAACAGCCAAATAATAAAACATGAAAGTAAAGCAACCAAAAGAAATCTCACCTTCCACAAAACTCACACACCAAAAATAAAAGGACTTAGAGGAAAACTGTGTTCTTTATGAATAACTCTACTCTTCAGCAAGTTTATAACACAAATCAAGATCAATAATGACCTTAATAAAATGTTAATATAATTTAAAAGACATATTAAACTTCTCAGTAAAGATGTATATTATTGGGGCCAGTGAGACAGGCTCAGTGGGAAGATGCACTTGCACATGGTGACCTGATTGACCTCCAGATCCCACAAGGTGGAAGGTGAGAACTGACTCAGAGTTATCATCTGAACCCTCCACACATGTGGCAGCATATAGATGCCCAAAATCACACAAGCACTCCCACCCATGTGCGCGTGCGCATGCACACACACACAGACACACACACATGTTTTTTTCTATATAGTTATAGAAAGTCTTTTTGTTGTTTTTGACTTGATACATCAGAGAATATATTCTATACTAAAGTCATGCTTTCTCACCACCAGGTTTCCTTGAGCCTGTAGGAAGTTCTCTAGGGCTTGTACCCATGAATAACAAAATTTACAAATGCAGAGAGAGTGTAAGGTAGACCAATAGCTGAAGGCTCTGAATACATCCTAAAATCTCCAACATGCTCCTAGGGTACAAACATGATCATCTACATTCTGCAAGTATCAAGACAGATTGATTCCAAAGTCTCATTTTGACCTGGTAGCATATTCAAGTTTTACAAACAAAAATCCAGTCAACTGTCCCTCAAAAATAACTTTAGTCGCCTATTAATGGACAAGGAAGAGAACACAAAGTAAAGCTAATTATGAAATCATCTGCTTGCCCAAGGACTGCAAGGGAACTGTGTCCTGCTCACCAGTCTGCCGATGTGAGAACGCTGGCCTACTGCAGGTTGATTTGGGTCACGTCTGGACAGGAGAAGCCTGTTAACATGCTGGGACTGCTGTCTCTCACGCTGTACTTTTCTCCCCCTCCCTATAAGGCTGGGGTTTGGCAGTTCTTAAAGCATGCTTTGCCAAACACATGTTCCTATAATTTGAAATCCGTGTGTATTTTCAGTGGAATTTTTTTTCTTATGGTCTTGATTAATTCACAATTAAATCTTGATTCAGAATAACTTCTATCCAATGTCTGTGTCTCCTGGTGCCTTCTTACCATTCTTCAGGGAGTTCTCTCACTCGAAAAAGCCCTGTCTTATCAGTGGTACTTACCCAGAACTCACTAGGCAGATGTGCTTCTCAAGTTTCATCTGAGAGCTATGAGGATCCAGATGCGAAGAAATGAATGCAACCAGTCTGGTTAAATATGTACATATATATGTCCTAGGTACAATGGAAGCATCGTTGTCTGACCAAATTAGCTAAACTCAATAAGGTTTCCTAGTCTTAATCAGGATAAACCAGTCCATCAAGTCCTTTTAAAGGTAAAACAAATGAATAGTCTTTTATCACTAGGTTTCTGATTAGGGTCACTGTGGAGTAACTAATACTAGATAAACCTGACACAATGAGAAAGTTGGATGGAGTACAAGACACACATGTTTCCTAGCCAACAATTCACATAGACCGTGATACTCAGACAAGGCACATGAGGCAAGCTCTAGTCCTTTCACAGGAACTATTTACAAGAGTGCAGACGATGAAGAAGGAGCCCATGAGAGCTTGGCTGGCTGTGTGCAGCTGAGAATGTCTAGATCAGAGATCACTGGAGCTGTACAGCAGGGTTTGCTGTGTAGAGTCATGAATAAAGAGAACTGTGCAGAGAAAGAGCTTTAGATCTATGAAAAGGTCATCCTTGTTGGCTTAAAAATGAAATAGGTATGTCTAAAACAGCACACCCTGGGACTACTCCAGTGACACTCTGGATTCTTAAGTTTCAACCTGCAAGAGGGGAAAACTTGCTTAATTGCCTGATATGAACACTAAGAACATAGGAAACCATGTGGCTTGTTCTGAAATTCAGCTGGTACTAGAGTGAGTGAGCCACCATATTTGTCCAATCAGAGCCTAAGAAGACTGGTACTTTAATATATTAAATGACTGCCAGGAAAAAAAAAGAACCTTAAAGCTTCTTAAGGGAAGACCAAGCCAATGCATTCTGAAAGCATAGTGCCTACTACCATCTGTCTCATTCCAGCATAGTGCCTACTACCATCTATTTATCTCTAGCCAATAAACACTACAGGCTCTGGAGACAGGAAAACAGGATTCTTCAGGGAGTAAACAACTGATTAACATTTAGATATAAAACTAGAAAATGATTGAATTATTGAACATGGACTTGAAAATAGCAATGCAAACATCAAATGCTTAAAGGAAAACATGAATATAATGAATAAAGAAAGAAAACTTAAAACATAATAAAAAACTAAGTGAAATGAGACCCCTATAGTTAAAAAAAATTCACAACTTAAAATTCTACCTATTTATTTTGATTTTGTATAGGTGTGTATGGTGCATGCATGTGTATATGCATTTGTGTGTATGTGTGTGGGGGGGTTGATCATGTATGTGAGTGCAAGTGTACATATGCCACTGTGCACACATGGAGACTGGAAAACAACCTCAGGAATCAGCTCTGGTCATCTATCTACCTTGTTTAGGACAGAGTTGCTTGTTCTTTGGCACTAAGTACACCAGGTTTGCTCACTGGTGAGACTTCAGGGTTTCTACTGTCTCTGCTTTCCATCCTACACAGTAGTCCTGGGATAACAAATGTGCTATTGTGCCTAGCTCTTATGTGACTCCTGGAGATTTGAACTTCAATCTTGTGATTACTCACAAGCATTTTACCCTCTGGGCCATCTGCTCAGCCCCTAGACCTTTGAATGTCAGTGCATGGATGTGACAGATCATACACTGAAAAATAAATAATAATAAATACCAATGGAAGAAAGGGGAAGTGACCTGAAAAGAACATGCAATATCCAGAATGACAAAGAGAAACAGATGAGTGGCTGAGATTTCATAAGAGCTTGGGGCAAGGATGGTACAGATGAAATATCTTAGTAAATAATAGGTATGTGGTTTAAATTTGATAAAGATGATTAATATACAAACATAAAAAAACTTAATTAACTTTAAGCAAAAGAAATAAAAATGATACCCAGGTACATCAAGACGTTGCTGAAAGCCAATCTTAAGTACACTATTTAAAAGCAATGGATCAAACAAACAGGCTATAGGATCAAAGTTAAGAACAATGGCTGACAACATCTCAACCAAAACAATGAGGCCAGATGAGAATAGAATGACTGCTTTAAGTATGTGAATAAAAACACAGAGACCTAGAAATAAATCTGTAGTGAAAATAGTCCTCAATAGGAAGGAAAAAACAGTGACCAGCTCACAGTCAATCAAAGTGCTCTGCAGGGTAAAGTAAGATCTTGCTGAAGAAAACTGATTTCAGGTTGAATGCTAAATCTCTACCAAAGAATGAGTAGCACCAGAAGGGAAAAGATACACGGAAACAGGGCGTTGTCTCATTTTAAAGTTAACGGTTTTAAGAAAAATAAAGCAGTGCCTGTGTGGTTTATGACACAGATGGAGGTAAAATGTAAGTTAACATGGCAGATTAGGATGGAGGAGTGACAGCTGTTCTACTATCTGCTAATCCGGCTACAAGAAAGTCCACCATGAGGGTTTAGAGATACAAAGGATTAACAGATACCACTCAGAGGATGCAATAAATAAGGAGACAGAAGCTGGCAGGGTGAGATTGCATCTTAGTGCTCAGAGAGTAGAGGCAGGAGCATTCCAAGGCCAGCCTGGGCCACTTGAGGCCCTGCCTGAAAAACAGCAATGATAACAAACAACAACAAAGACAGAAAGAAAAGAACAGAAAACCAAATGGTACAAATACATGCTGCTGTGTTGACCTTTGTAATTATATATGCTATCTTTTTTATATATAAATTATTTACAGTTATAAATAGTACCATATATAAGTGTGTGTGTGTGTGTGTGTGTGTGCGTGTGTACAGTGCATCATTATTGTACCAGGGTATTATTTTTATTGTTTTACTACCAAATATTCATAACACAAGTTAACTATAACAACACATACATATATGTATATATAATCACTTATATATAAGTTTATTCTGTTACTTATATAATTTTTAAATAGATATATATTATTCATATATATAAATGTATATACATACATATACGCATATACATACACATATACATATACAGTATAAACAGTTGTGACATACATACATATTTGTACATATAGCCTTAAGACTATAATAAACTTAAGGAGAAAAACAAAGAATAGTGTGTGCGTGTGTGTGTGTGTTCCTTATATACTAAATGCTAAATAATGTAATTGCATTAAATAGAAAATGATTAAATAATAATTAAATGGTAGAGATATTTAAAGTGAAATAAAGAAAATGGAGATACAAATATAATTATTTTAAAGATTGTCTTTTGAATAAAAAATATGTAGGCCAAAGGTAAAAACTAATAGAAAATGTGTATCATAGAAGAATAATCAAATGCCTACATAAGACACAGTATAAACTTCATAAGAAAGAATATTGCCAGGGATAAACACAAACATTTCATAATGACAAATAAAAATTGTCAATCTTCCTATCTGCTCCTAACATGAGATATATTATATAAAAGTATAAAAATTGTCAGAATAAAAACCTAGGACTTTCAGTGATGTCACTGGTTCTCCTTCAGTCACTGGGAAAAGCAACTGGTCAGAAAACCAGTGGAGGTATAAAAAGATGGAACACTGTGTGAACCAATTTTTATCTAAGCGGCATTTGCAAAACAAAGTACAGACTAATTATAGAATGTGCTTTCTTTCTAAGCCCATAGGAAATAGTCCCCAGGAAAAACCATATATAGTACAATAAATCAGAATTAATAAATTAACAATTACCTAAGTAACACACAGTACAGTCTCTGAATATGTCAACTTAACAGTCAGTGACGAAGACAAACCAGGGAAGGTCCAAGTACATCTGAAAAGCAGCATAGTCCTGAGCAATTTAATAGTCACAAAGCATCCTAGCCACTCAGAAAGGAAGCAGAGCTGGGAGAGGGGTGTGGCTTGGGGGAAAGGTCACAACAGCAAAGGGGCCTAATATCAACAGTCTGTGCATCTGAAAAAGGACTGGAAACGGCACCAAGGCCAACACAAAATTAGCAAAGAGCGATAAAGGATAAGACTAAAAATGAACATGGTGGAAAATAGAAAACCAGTGCGTAAGAACAGCAGCACCAAAAGCTAGTCCTTTGAAAATATCAATAAAGTTGAAACACGGAATCAATTCTACAAATTGCCAATATCAGAAATGAGAGAAGTCATCACTATAAATAAGAAATATCAAGAGAATAGTGAAAGGCTATTATGAACATCTTTATGCCAATAAATTCAGCAACTTAGAGGAGACAGAAATATTTCTTAAAATGTAAATCAGCAAAATTTACACGAGAAACATAAAACCTAAATAGCCTTATACCTATAAAAGAAATAAATTCCCCACAAAGAAAGCTCCAGGCTCAAATGGTTTCATTAGTGAATTCTAACAAATATTCCCAACATATAGCAATCTTACAAAAACTTGTTTTAAAAACATTTTTCTAACTTTCAAACTTTTAAAAACGTATTTTCTGACTGTGTACAAGAAGCAAGCTACAGACTTGTATCCATGCAAGCAAAAATCCTTAATAAAAGTATAACCAAACTGAATCCAGTGGTGTATTAAGAAAACATACATGCTATGCTCAAATCTGTTAATTGCAGGGATGTTGGGTTACTGTATTCTCATAATTGGCATCAATTGTTATAATTTGCCGCACATGCTGGTTGTGCAGATGGCCATGGCTCTTTAGTGATTCATTGATGGCTGTTCTACATAGAGAATAGAGGTCTAGATTCCCTAGTCTTACATGGGCAAGACTCTGGCGATTGCTTCAATCTAGACAGCATGAGGGGAGTGGCTATGCGTGGCTTCTCAAGACAAATTATTAAAATACCTTTACTTTGTTCATAATACTAGGAGTGACCACTCGGAGAGACAATGGTGCGGCCAGGGCATGTCCCCTCACACATCACATGAGAACCAAGTCAACAGTCAGTATCAGCACTTGACATGAAAACAAAGATGTCTCCAGGTGATACTAGTGTTCAAACATCAAGTCACCCCATACTTTGAGTCATTCCAGCAAGGGCCACAGATGCTGAGTACAGCCAAGCTCTGCTCACTCTGCCCTGTCTAAATGCTCACAGCAAGTTTTGAGCATGTACTGACATGAGCACTTAGCATCAACGAGTTTTACAGTGACCATGACCTCTACATAGCGGCAGTGGTCAAAATATGTGATTCCTCTCTCATTACAGAAGACAAATAACCCTGAGGGTGACTTACAAAAGTGGTGGGTGTGACAAGTATCCATTTTATCTGCAAAGCCACTGTACACCAGAGTCCTGGATATGGGAAATTCTCACCAGAGTTTCACCCAGAGCTCTAGGAGACTTTGGTCACACCAAGAGTGTGACATGGTTTCAAACTGGCCTCCAGTTTTTGTTGTTTTATGGAAGACACCTGAAGTCAAGGTTTAATATGCCTAGACCATGGTGCTGCAAACAGTTAACTATTAAGCATTTAGCAAGGACCCTCCCCCATGCCTCCATCTGTAAGGTTCAAGTAGTTCATAAATTTGGGTCACTTACACAAAAGTTGATTGAAACATGACCATAATTACTGCTTGCCAAAGACTGCAATGACCCAGAAAGTAGTGGCTGAGAACCAGTCATTCCTGCTTCCTGCTTCACTTTGCAGGAGCATTCAGTCTGTGCACTAAGAACTTCTGAACAATATGAGTAATTTGTTTCCTTCCCAGAAACTCAGAGATGTAGGGTAGCCAAGATGAGTTAGCCTTTCCTATTGTCCATGGTCTCTGTTTCTTCAGATTTTGGGGTCCTCCCCACTCAGTCTCCAATCCTTTCCTACCTTTTAGAAATCTCAATCAGTTTATTCTCTACAGAGAGACATGTCCTCTAGTGTCAGACTTGAATGGAATATCCACAGGAGGAAAGCTACAGGGCTTGTCTGGATTCACTGGCTGCTTTACCTGGGGATGGGGGTTGGCAGCATAGAACAGCTGTGTTTTGCTTACATAGACTTCTTTCAGCAACAGACTTGTGATTAATCTCTGAGGCTAATGCCATGACTTGTTCTCAGGCCTTGTAGTTGGACTTAGGATTATTCCATCCTCCCTCTAATCAAAAGATAGGCATGTGTCTCCTAAGACCCATACTCTCCATCCTGGTGCCTACACAACTGGTTCAGGAGGAGATGAGGGCAGGGGAGGCCAAAGTGCCAGTCCCCAAGTATTAGCTAGAACCAGGAAGCCTGAGGAAAGATGAGCAGGACTCCATTAGAGGCCATGCATCTGTGGATGTTGGCAATAGTTTTGACTGTTGAAAGCAGCTGAAAGGAGAAGCGAGACTTAGCTGCGGCTAGAGTCACACAGAGCAAAACAGTCAGCTGATGAAAGACAGGTTACCGACATCCTTTGGGTGCTTAGATCCAGCACACTTGAAGACAAACTGATACTTTGATGTTCTATGAGGATGAAGCTTTAGATGCTCAACCGTGTACATCTGGCAAAGCTGAATCCTTCTCATTGCCAAAGACGTTTGAGACACTAAGACAACCAACGCTTGACTATCTATACCAGCAGCTCATGATTGCTCTCTGGAGCCAAGGAATTTTATATGCCATAGGTCAACCAAAGTGACTTTATGTGTCCTTGGATCTGGTCTCACTTCATCACTGCCTAGGAAAATCCAAGATGGACACCTTAAATCAGCTGCCTGCTGGCTTGTTCTGATTCACTTTCTGTTGCTGTGACAAATACTTCATTTAAAAAATAGGGAAGGAGACAGTTTTACTGGTTTATTATCCTAGGCCCATCATTGCTGCAAAGGGTGCTTCTACAGCCATAGTCCTGAGCAGAGTTAAGCAGATGCACTCATAGTGCCTGCTTCCTTATAGTCAGCTAGCCCTGTCTACTCTTATATAACCCTGGACTCACTACTCAGACAATGGTGCCTGATATACACGGGCTAGCACATAAAACAACCTAATCAAGACATGCTCTAGGTTGTAATTCTCTTCCTAAATTGTAATATATTGTATCCAGTTAGCACTTAAAATTAACAAGCCTGTGCCCTTCTCATTAGAACTGTGTACTTCTGGGAAAATACCAGGGTGTCCCATTAACCCGGAGCATGCCGCAAACCAAGGATATTTAAAGCACTAACAAGTAACCCAAAGATGACAGCACATTATGGACATCTGTGCTGCATGAGGAAAGCATTCATGGACAGATGGCCATATCACCTGCAGAAGTGCCACCATCACTATTGTCTAGTGCTTGGTTCATAAGGAATCCTCAGGTATTTTCCAGCTGTCAGTGTGAGGATCAGGCACCACTTTGCACTGTTCAAAAAATGACTTTGCTTATTAAAATCTATCTCTTTTAAAACTAAAACTAAAAAAAGAAAAAATCTGGTTACTTTTGTGACAAGTTAATTCTCCGTCTGTCTCAATGTGATTGCCCTCTTTTTTAAAGTAGAAAAAAAAAAGGGGGAGAATTCAAACTGGCAAATAATGTCCTTTTAATTAAATAAACCAACAGTTTTCTCATTCTAATGAGCATAAACTGTTTGCAGAAAAGATTTTTATTTAAATTACCCAGAGCGATTACTTTAAATGCACAGTTTGGTTAAAAGCTACCATCATAAATAATTAATTTTTTGTTTTTTTTTTAAAGAATTATGCAAATTGAAACTATGAAGCTAAAAGTGGAAAGCAGCTAATCACAAGTGAACCAAGCTTCTACTTCTCCTCCTTGCTCCTCTGTCTCTACATGTCTGTCTCTACTAGGCTCTGAGTGAAAGGTACATCTACCCCCACCGAGCATGCACTCATCTAAGGAGCTGGATCTGATCACTCAAGTACAGCCCGGGAGCTGGGTAACTATGTACCTGAGCTGGATGAACTAGGTAGCTCCTGCCTGCTGTCAGCCTCCAAATAATGCTCTGTGCATATAGTTAGTAAACTCTTGCTGATGAAGGAGACACTGAATTGATTGATCATGACCCATTCCCAAAGTACCTGCCATGTGCAGGAATTCTGTTGAATGGGGAACACTTGGAGAAATAAACTTTTTTTCCTAGGAATTATTCATATTCTATCCACAACAGAAAGTTCAATGTTAATACAAAGAAAGATTAGGTGGTCTTAGGTAGACCCTAGGCTGGTAACTGGTTAAGGAAAATGAGTATTTTTGATTGTGTGTGTATGTGTGGGTGGATATTTGGGAGTTGACATAGCCTGAGACTCCACAATCTTTCGCTTATGTTTACCTATTTTCACATGTCTAACAAGAGACATATACCCAGCTCAACATGGAGAAAAAGCCCCTTCTAGACAATGGGCTAGTATTAGAAGCTTGCAGAGGACAGAAGCAAGTGCCAGCTCAGTTCAGTGTAGTCCCCAGAGCACATGACTCAAAACATACGTAACAGTGAGCTTGAGGGAGAGAAGCTGAGAATTGTCTGCTGCTCCTTCAGCTGCTGGAGTTCCTCAGCCTCAGAAGAGAGGTGCTCAGGGTGACACGAGAGGTCAATGTTTGATTCAAGAGGCTTGCAGGTGAAGATGGTAGAGGCAAAGATGTCAGAATCCCAAAATGTCCCTAGCCTGCAGACACTACCAAGAGGTATCCATGAGGAAGCTCCAAAGCTTTGAAACTGAGTACTTTAAGGGTTCTCCTTAAGCACAGACATATTAAGAAGGCTGTTTCAAATCACACAGCTCTTGTGGTGGTTTGAATACGCTTGTCCCATGGGAAGTGGCACTATTAGGAGGTGTGGCCTTGATTGAGTAGGTGCGGCTATATTGGAGAAAGTGTGTGTGTCACTGTGGTGGTGGACTTTTAGGTCCTATGCTCAAGCTCTGCCCAGTGTGGATGGAAATCACTTCCTGGCTTCCTGCAAATGATGGTGTCCTCCTAGCTGCCTTCAGATCAAGATATAGAATTCTAGCTTTCCTAGGACCATGTTTGCATAGTGCTGCCCTGCTGCTTCCCTCCATAATGATAATGGACTGAATCTCTAAAACTGTAAGCTATCCCCAATTAAATACTTTCCTTTATAAGAGTTGCCTTGGTCATGGTGTCTCTTCATAGCAATAAAGCCTAACTAAGACAGCTGTTAAGCTACCAAGTGAACATTTAAACCCCAAACCCTCTGTGTGGTGTTTTCACTAGCACAAACCATCCTTGTCATCTCCCCAACTGACACAGACACCACAGCAGGGCAAAAAGAAAAACACCCCTCATTGTGTGGGAAATCTACTTGGCTTTCCAACCACTCATATTTTATAACTTTTGAGGATGAAGACTCGGTCTCAAGACAGAGAGGAATAGCTTGGGCTCCTGAGCTGGCCTGGGCTGCCAAAACTCACCCTGCCCAACGTGGGTGCTTATGTGTAAGCCCTGGCTTACTTGAGATGAGTCACACAACCTCACTGACATAGCCTTAATCTATGTTTTAAAGGGGCTTTGGAAGAGTCTTTGGCAGCTCAAGCAGATGAAGGAGTAACAAGAAAATGAATCATAGGCACAGATTAAATTCCAAATAACCACTGACTTCATGATAAAGACAGGGAGAAAGCTCAGCAAAATAGTGTAATTTGGGCCAAAACTACCCACATTTTCCTAGCTTCCTTATAGAATATGAAATAACTCACTGATCTTAATTTTAACAACATGGATATTCTGGGATAGGAAAGAATTTTTTGTTTTAAGCAAATGACTTGAATGGACAATTGGGTAGGTACTTGAACTTTTTTCAAGAGCTCAGTTTAATCATCAGCAAATACAAGCAACAATGACACCTATCTCTTAAAATAATATTTATTTATATCTAATGATAGATTTAAATTTACATTTAAATATACTTTTGTGTGCTTTTGTTTTTGTGTGCTTTCGTTTTACTATGTAATACAGGCTGGCCTTGAACTCCTACCTTGACCTTGAATATTTGCCCCTTGAAATTTTGCCTCAGCCTCACAAGTGGTGGTATTACAGGGGTGCCTTACTATGCCTGATAAGTAAATCCAACTTTGCTCTTACATTTATCTAGAAATGTAATTTTGATATAGCACTTGGGTGCATACCTGGGCAATAGTGACTATCTGATACTTGCAGCTGTGATGTTTAATATCATATTGAGCTGCCCAGGCAGCAATAGGAAGAGATTCTTCTCTTTACCTATTACCTCTTATTAAGTTAAATACCAGATCTTGAGAGTTTGTGAGAAGCCTTTTAGAGCTAACAGGCTGTGACTGCTGACTGTGGGCAAATTAGTCCTCATGCCCCCGGTCATTACTATGATGATGACGATGTCTATATTCGTAATATCCCCAATTTCACTTGCCCTGCTTATGGTCATTCATAGAGGACCTGATCTAGTTAGGACAAGAGAGGCTCAAGAGAGGAGCTGACTTACTGAGAGCTCAGGCTCAGTAAAGGGAGACGTGTGGTCAGTTATTTGCATCAAGATTCTCATTTGGGAGAACTTAAAAGTAACTTGGAAGACATTCCTCCCTGAGTCCCCAGCGGACACCCATTAATAAGAAAATTTATGCAAATTCAGTAACCACTACCCTCAAATATGTCTCTTTGGCATGAGAAATATTTTGAACTAAAGACAGCTAAGAAACAGTAGGTGAAGAAGGAATTTTGTGGTCTCCCACTCCTGCCTAAAATCAGAGCATAAACTTCACCCCCTGAAGGCTGCTTTCTGCCCTCTCCCATACCAGGGCAAGGAGAGAGCACTAACTTGTCTCCAGGTTTCCCCATATGTTTTCCACTAAACACTATTCAGCTCTAGAAGCCCAGGTCACTTGTTCATTCATTTGTTTAATCCATTTATACCTCCATATTGTATTGTTCTCTGTTGAAGTAGTATATAGGCTTCCAAGCCTAAAGATTTGGGGAAAGAGGAGGTTTCAGTTATCCCCACTAAGCATCTATCTACATATGAAGCAAGAGATTTCTCTATTAGGTTTACCCATACAATTCATAAGCCTTAGTGACTATAAAGGTATTATGGGTTGTATATAAAGGTTCTTTTCCCCATTCTTTCTGCTACAAAACCAGTTTCACACATAGAAATAAACTGCTTATGTCCTGTATAACCAGTTTCATACATATAAACAAACCACTTATGTCCTGTATACGTAAGAGAAAAATGAAAGGCTGGGAATGATATAATTTTTTTTTAGACAGGGAACAGGAGAATCAAAAAATACACTTTGCTCAATATGTCATAATATCTAACATCACAGGTTGATTTAAAAAAAAAGCTATACATTTGGAACTGGAAGAGAACTTCCAGAGTACATGGGTTTGATTTCCAATACCCACAAGGCAGCTCATAGCATCTGTGACTCCACATCTTGGGGACTCAATAACTTCCTCTGGCCTCCATGGACACCAGATATATAAATTGTATACAAAACTTTATGCAGGAAAACTCATTAATATGCATAAAATAATAATTTTTCAAACTTAAAGAAAAATCTTAGTAGTGACCTAAATTAATGCATCATTAAGTCATTTTGTAAAGAGATAGTCTGACCTGATAAAGTATGTTAGCCCAATAGAATCCAATTGTTTATTATGCAAAACATTAAAGTTTCAGAGTTCAATTTCCCTGAAACTCAAAGCAACTGTCATTAAGTGTGTGGTGAGAGCTGCATGCTTTAAAATGTATGTGCAGAGAAACACACACAGAAAGAGACTTGTTTCAAAACATGTGAGGCTGGTAACATTGGGTTGTTTTCATCTTTCTTTTGTTGCTAACTAAAATTAATGAGTATCAACCACAGAGTTCTCTCAAATAACAATGTCTTCCATATCTCCACGGTGCAAAATATGGAAACCTAACAGAACAAGAGACAGCAAATTGAAGTCATACATTCACGAGCTCGTTCGTCTAATCACATAAAGAATGAGTATTGGGTATGCAGGCCACATGCAACAATAAATAAGACACAGGCCCTGTGAGGTGTTACAGTATGTGTTCCCAGCTTCAGTGTTTCATATGTAAAAATTTATGGTGTGCTTTCTTTTCTATTATGGGTAGATCAGATGGATATGAAATTGCGTACTGTCTAGCAAACGGGTAAAACGCGAGTGATGACCTCATCACGTTCATAGCTTTGTTACTTTAAGCCTATCAATACTCCCACATAGTTGTTTCTTATTTATTTACCTATTAAATTGCTATAAAGCATTATCCCCTGGGGCAGGTGACAGTGGTAGACATGGGCATGACTCTTCTGAAGACTGGAGAACTACAAAAGTAAAGACAGCCATGTTGTGTATGTGTGTGTTGTGGGTGGGGTGGGGTGGGGTGGGGTGGAGGGTAATGGAACCAATGGGAAGGGCTCATGGGGGAGGCTGTGTCTACACGGAGAATTGAAGGACTCCATAAGAATTAGAAAGAGAGATCTAACTATAAGAGGATTAAAATGTCATTCTGAGTGGAGGCGAGTTCACTATCAATTCATGCATTCTTCAATTTGTGTGGCAGCATATTGGGTGATATGAGTTTGCAGCCAAAAAGAAAATAAAAATTCGGGGCCATTGCCATGTAAAGTTAAAGAGTAAGCCAGGGAGATATTTAAAAGAAAATAGTCTAAGTGGGGGCAGGCAAGATGGCTTAGTGGGTGGAGGGGCTTACCATGGAGCCAGATGACCCGATTTTCATTCTGAGACCTCCATGACAGAGGGAGAGAGCCTCTCCTACAAGTCGTCCTTCCTGCCCCGACTGTCTAAGGTCACACTGGCTTGTCAAACTGAGTCTTTGAAGGTTGGATGCATTTATTCATACACTGTGAGACTTGCTGGACTGTTCCCTGAGGTGCGGGCATGCATGTGAAGATATTTAACACAGCAAAAAATTTTGGGCTATAGCCCTGTTTCTTCAGGAAAACTGTGCATATTATGAATAGGTCCGATTTCTGACACAGTGACAGCAGTTATAATTATGCAAATATATGGGATGTAATGATCACAGTCATAATTCCCCTAAGCTTGAATTCTTTTCTGATATATGGCCCATCCAATATGTAAATTCCAAAACTGTATATATTAGGAATAGTGTAAGATTTCTGACACAATGACAGCAGTTGAAATTATGCAAAAATATAGGATGTAATGGTCATAGTCATAATGTCCCCAAGCTTGAATTCTTTTCTGATGTATGACCCATCCAATATGTAAATTCCAGAACATTTAAAATCCTATCAAATTTTGGCATGAATGGAGACTTAATCCCAGGAATGATATGGTTCATTCGTAAGTGTGGAGAAGCCACTTTCTACTCTATCCTTTACCATAGCACAGAGAAGTCTCCACAAAAGTGATACATGTTGCAGAATTTAAAGATTTTTATCTTGGGTTGCCAAGGCTCTGGTAATACAATCCAGCTCAAGTTAGGTTTCAGTGGCTTCATCTCCCAAAGCAGGTGCAATGGGGCTTTGCAGAATTCGGTAGACATAGTATAACTCAGGCCTGTGGGTCAGAAACAGCATCTCTAGCTTCCCTGCAGGCTTTCTCAAGACCCTGGCACCTCTAGGAAGCAAACTGTGGGGTTAGATCCTGCATCAGAGCACATATGGGGATGGAGAATTCTGATTGGGGGCATCTTATCTAAGAGTCACCCACTACATAGATTATAAGAGCTGAATTTTACTTCTCTGTTTTCAGTTACTCCATTAACTTGGGCATATTGCTCAGTTCCCCTCAGCCCAGTCTCCACCATCTGAAAAATAGTTAATAAAATGTACCTAGTGGAAGCTGAGATACTCACAGAGGTCCTGGGTTATACTCCCATTATTAAGGATGTCAGCATCCTGATTGTCCTCACTGTGTGGCTCAGGTAAAGCCTGCACTGGAGGGAAGGATGCCTTTGGGTATCACCCCTCACTGTTGACTATCCATTCCCTGCTGACTTCCTGGTATCCTAGAGGGCCAGTATATAGTTGAAAAGCATGGCAGATTCCAGTATGACAGTTCATTCTTTTTGTAGATGTTTCCAAAAACCGCTCCTATAATGACTTCCAAGGTAACAAGGGGCAATGGCCTTGGTAGACTGTCACTTGCTCTTTTTAAACTCAAGCATAGCATAGACCTTCCAATAGGTTCGTGGCAGACACAGCAAACCAGGAACCCTGAGTCAAGGCAATTCTGGAAGGAAAGGCCATCCATGGTCTCATCTCACCTGCTCTTCTTATATTTATTTACTTACTTACTTACTTACTTACTTACTTACTTACTTATTTAATTATTTTAGAGGTTGCCAGAATTGGATAATCCTAGTGAAAGAAGTAAAAGAATCCCTAGTAAAAGCTATATATTGAACATCAATAAGTATGCTGAATTGCTAGTTATCAATAACTAGCCTTTATTAAGCAGTAGCTATATGTTTGGCATTTGTTATTGTTTTGTAGTTTGTTTGGTTTTGACCTTACAAAGTACAGGAGATCAGTACCACTACTCCCATTTTCTAGAAAAGAAACCTTGAGAAGACATAACACAATAGTGCTCTGTAGGATGGGAATCACCATGGAGGCTTCAGAATAGACATCTTGAGAGCAATGTATACGCAACTTTGATCTTTATGATTATCTACTGCTCTCAGTAAGAAAAGATGTCCTGATGGCTGGAGAGATGGCTCAGAGGTTAAGGGCACTTGCTGCCTTTTGTAGAAGCTGGGCTCAATTCCCAGCACCTACATGCAGCTCACAACTGTCTGTAATTCTAGTTTCAGGGAAAACTAGAATGCCTTCTGACCTCTGTGGGAACTCCATGCACACGATACAAACACAAACACACACACACACACACACACACACACACACACACACATACATGCACACATGCACGCATGCACGAGCACACACACAAACACACACAGGGAAACACTCATACACATAAAATAAGAATGAAATCGTCTAAGGAAAAGAATAGACAGTCTACATAGTATTTAACTGACCAACTGAACAGAGTTGTCAATGACTACTGCAGACATTATAAATGGTGGTTATGGGTAAAATGAAAGGTGTCTACTCTGGCTTGGAGAGGTAGTGGCTTTCTCCACATGAACCCGCATAAAGATTTTGGAAGATCTGTCTGTAGGACTGGTGTCTCAGGCATGGGCTTTAAATAATCTTCTTTCAGCTGAAGGTTAGGACCCTCTGTCGTCTGAATCCAAATGGAAAATGAACTGTTCCTGTGCAAGATGTCACCAGAACTCTTAAGATGAGCCTGGGCTTCATTGAGCTTCCGTAACACGTGGCATTGGCATTTATGCGCTAATATGTGTTTACACGGGTGGCAGAATCTATAGAGGCTTGTTTTTAAGGTAACTTGGTTATAAGATTGTGAAGAAGGACCTTCAGCTTCACTGCTCAACACTGTTACTACCAATGAATGCCAAAATAATGGGCAGTTATCATTCAGAGAATTGTTTTTTCTTGTTCACTGTAAGAATTTAACATAAATAAATAAATAAATAAATAAATAAATAAATAAATAAATCATGACACCTTTGTGTTCAATGGATGGACTGACTCTTGGCCTAGTAGATGTCTAGAAATGAATTAGGTCACTCAAGAGACTGTAACAGTGCTGGGCTAATAGTGGTCCTGCCTGTTTGTTGGCCAGCTGCAGATAGAGGAGGGCATTTGGGCTCACAAGAAGACCACAAAGTGCATACATTCTAAGCTCTCCTCACACAGCCTTGGGTTGGATTATCATAACAAGGGAAGGGGGAAATGGACACATTTGATCTAGATTCCGTGAAGTCTGCGGAAATCACTAGACCTTATAAAAATGCACAGCTCTGCCAGGACAGCACAAGCGCTGTGAATATGGGCCTTGTGGCCAGGCAGCTGCCCTCCCTCTATCCTCTTCCACATTCTCAGCCAACCAGGTTCTTTTCCAAGTTTCTTCTTGTTTGCATTCAGCCTTCCATGGTTAAAAAAAAAAATCTGTTCTTAATAATATTAATAGCTAAGATTAAGATTATTTTAACCTCTAAATAGCATATATTTAACAAAACCACAGCACTTTCTAAGTGGAAAAAAAAGGACCCATGCATTTTCAAAACAAAATAAGCAAGACGTTCATTTTTAAAGGGGTCTTTGAAGAGGATACAGTTTTCTTTTGTGTCTATTGTCACGCAGTGATCAATATTTCTTAACTTGAGGATTCTGTGCTTTTACATAACAACAAACTAATAGGAAGCAGATTGTCAAGTGGCAGGAAGGCAGATAGCTGCCAAAAGCCTATGACCTCACCCATCCAGGCCCTAAGTATCCTGTTGCAAAAGTCAAAACATTAATTCATTAAGGATTTCCTTAGCATCTCCTTTAGGAAACGCTCGACCATTCCATAGTGATATCAGGCTTTCTGGGAACTTTTCTTTTCAGTCTGGCCTGCAGTAATTAGCTTGGCCTGGATGAGGCCAGTAATTAAAAACAGATACTATTTATGTTTTGATGGAGAACTGAATACTAACGCTAAAGAGGTTTTATGAACCTAAATTTTTTTCTGGTCTTTCCTAATATTAAGTTTCTTTGGAGTTCACCTACATTAGGATGATGCTTGAGTAAGAAAAAAAGTCACATTCTCTGTTCCATCTATAAACCGTATCTATAGCACAAAAACAACTGTTAGGAGCTTTTCTATCAGACTCAAGCACTCTGGCATAAATGACTTAAGCAATCAACTCTTCTCTCAACATCTGTGTCACCCCCGGTTTTCCCAGTCCTTCTGCAGAAAAGCAGGGACTGCTCCTCAGCTGCTGAAGATGACATTTATACTAACCAGTTTCCTCAGAACAGAATTTACAAGAAAGTCAAACACGACAATATCTTGAACAGTATTCTCAGTACCGCTGTTCACATTGTGCTTGATATTCTGTATTACTCCCCCTTTTACTAGTGTGGGCTCATTATGAAATTACACATAATGTGGAAAAGTATGGCCCATAGTCCATGAAACAACTGCAATGAGTATTGAGCAGAGAGACAAGTGACAGAGCAAACCGTAGTCTCATGAGATAATTAATACTGGGTTATCAACCAAGGCCAGGCTTGAGTGTTAGAGATACAACACAGACTTTGTCTATAGTCTTCAGGTTATGGGGTGATAAAAAGCAAGAAAGAATTTTTAAAGAATGGGGACTTCCAAACACTCATTTCATTATAATTGATCATCAAAGCCCTGAAATGAAAACTTGGTGACAGGATGGATGACATTTCAGTAGAATCATGCAGTTGCCATAAATGTTTCTCCCTGGGAGAGGAGCTGAGCAAGGCAGCTTTCCATCTGAGAAAGAGAAGCATGTCCAAAAGCTCAGGGGTGGGAGAGTATTCTTGGGTGTAACATAACGTATGAGCAAGCAGTATCGTTGATATTCTGTGAATGAAGACTGGCACCAATGACAGACTTGTGCTCTCCACAGTAAAAGGCCTCAAGGCAATAGATAAAACAAACCACAGAAGGCCAGGAAATAAAAAAATCAATGCAAGAAATCATTTCTAAGGACTCCCTAGATGCTCATTACATGCCCAGTATTCAGATATTATTCAAAGATTGCAACTCCTTTTTAAATTTTTCCTTGTATATTAGCAGTGAACAGAAGTATGATCAACTTTACTGTGACAATGACGTGGCTGGTAGTAAAAGACCTTGGTCACTCAGGTGAATGCTACTGTCCTGGTTCTTTGAGGAGAGGATGTGAAGCCAGACTCTTCTTATTGAACTGGTGTATTGGACACAGAGTCATATGTGAGGATGGGATGAAGAACCCATTGATCACACTAATTACAAAGATGGCCTTGAGCAATGAGTGATATGCTCATGGTAATGTTGGGAAGGATGCTATTCTTAGTAACTTATTTCCAGAGATGTTCCAGCCTAGAAGACTCCAGTTCATGAGATTCACATGCCCCATGGGGATGCATACACCAATGGCCCCTGGCTCTGCACTGGGCACATTGAAAAGAGCTAGACACTAGCTCTCTCCTCAAGAAGTCTAAACACATGCAGACTTTCAGGTACAGTAGGAGTTCTTGAACATTTCCAAATGCATGCAAAAAAAAGTGATGGGCACTGCACTGTAGACTAGGCTAGGATCTCTGAGAGGAGGTGACAGGAGCAGATAATCATGAAACTGAAAACACAGGACATGTACACAGGTTCCAGGTAAGGTGAGACAAAGGCTGCTTCCTGGGGAAAGAACAGCATGTGCACATGGTCTAGATTGGAGAAAGCACTGGAATTGGCTGTGACTATGGCTGTGACCAAGTCAGAGGCAGAAAGTAGGGCCCAATGAAGAAGGGACATGCTTTTAAAGATCAGGTTGCAGTGAGTTAATACAGGCACCAGAAGCATAGACTTTAGTCTCCCCTAACATCTGAGCATTGTTATCCCTCTGTACTTAAAATCCTCCGATTTGTTGGTTATATTAAAAACAGTCCAGGTGCAGCTTGGTAACATTTTTCCAAACAAACCCTTTCTTAGAAGTATACGGAAATGGTCTTCTAATTAGGTTTCTCAATGGTCCTACCCTATAAGGTACAAGGCAGTGCTGTCTAATGGTTTCATACTTGAGATACTATGGGGAATCCAACAACAGGAGATACATATGAACCTGTCTTTTCCAGAGGAAGATATAAGGCAAGTGATGCTTAACTGGCTATACGAGAGAGAACCAGACTGTGCAGAGTTCTCCACCCTGCCTTTATCTTGGGCCATCTTGTGTTTGTTTCATCACTGCAGAACAGAAATCAATAACAAGTTCAGTAGATGTTCCCAATGCTCTAGTTGTTTTGACTATAAATAATAGACACTGATTTGAAAACATGTTCCCATTTGTCTGAATTAACTACTGCCTCTGCTCATCCTTTCTTTGCTTCAAACAAGAGAGAATTTTCCCCTGAGGAGCTGGCATTGAGCAATGTGTTTAGCTTGGAAATCTGACAGGAGTGCATATCACCAGTAGAGTAAGGTTGGAAGAAACCTCAATTGTCATATTGTTCACAAGTTGGATCTGAAAGACCATGAAGGCTAGAAAACACAAATCAGGGTTGTCCCTCCTGTCCCTTGTAAATAGAAGCAGGCTACGAGCCCAAGATTGCTGACAAATTCTCATCTATGCTATCTCTTAGGCAGAGTCACACAGGGATCACATTTATCTTTGCCATATCAATTCTTACAGACTAGGAATAAGAGAATTAAGCATACACATGCTTAATGGAGAAAATCCTGGAACCACAAGAGACATGAAGCTGGCAGCTGATAGCAAACCACAGGCTGATTCTCTCTGGGATTATTTTAATTGTTCTTCATGCTGGTAATAGGAGGAATGTGCTCATTGTAGTCTACACCATGTCAGAGCATGAGAATTGGTTTTAAGAAGATAATTCACCCAAATTTATGAGCCATGTTGGGGGGCTAGCAATACAGATTTGGTTGTGGTTTCCAAAAATATCTCTCAGAGTCCTCAGAAGGTTCAAGGGTGAAAGGCCCCTATCACCTATACAACAGGGATAGTATGTTGGGGGAAGGGAATGGCCAAGAAATTTGGAAGCAGGGAGAGGATTGGGAGAAATATCAGTTCGGGTCAGATCAAGCTATACCCTACTCTATGTTATTATATATCGTATAAAAGAGTGGTTTCTCAGGCTATGTATTACCCTAGAAAAAAATGTTTTTACAAGTAATTTTTTTGAGTCCATTCCAAGGGAGAAGAATAAATGTAGCCCTTGAGTGGACCAAGACATTGCACTATCTGGGAGGCACTACCCATCCAGTTCAGACTGATCAATTATCCAAGGAATAGAAATGGCATCACATTGTAAGTTTGTTAGAGAGACCAAAACATGGGGACATACAGGAATATTAAAGTCATGTCAGGAAAAGGAGACACAAGAGCTTACTGAACATACAGCTTGATGGACAAATGGGTGTAATTCCATCATCTGGACCTCTTAAAGTGATGGGCACCTGACACTGTGACAGCTCCTCACCACATCTGATACCTGGTGCGTGCCTCAGGAGCCCAGGACTCCCTAATACAGACTGGTTACCCTGTTAACACAGGCCTGCCTGTCCTCCTGTTGGCCTGTGTGGATGTAGCCATGCCTATCATTCCTGTTCCTGACCCACTTACTGCACCTGACCTGGATTAGCCTTTTCATTTTGGATTCTGCCATCTTGAATCTTCCTCTCAAACCTGACACTAGCACACTCTGTCATTGGTCTGGTTATTTTTCTTATCCATACAGACTTTTTCTCAGTCCACCTTTGAAGCCTCTGGAGCTCTGCTATAGCCATTTTAAGTTACATTTATTCTGTAACACACACACACACACACACACACACACACACACACACAC
>JANHMN010000001.1:182009990-182036329 GCA_030674055.1 Rhabdomys pumilio | reverse complement strand
AGAGAGAGAGAGAGAGAGAGAGAGAGAGAGAGAGAGAGGGAATGGAATGAGGTTATTGTTAATAAATCAACTTGAAAGAAAGAACATGCTCTGCCTCAGCCAAGCTATAAGGTGTGCAGATTCTTTGACAAAATGGCTGTCATTAAACTCCCTAAGCTTTGTGACCTCATCAATAAATCAATAAATTCTGGTATTATTGAAAGACACAAGAGTGTGCCTGCATTCTAGCACTCATGACAGTAGGGTTAAAAGGAGTTGAGAGAGTACAGGAAAGCAGACATGCTTGTGATGGTTAGAATCACATGGGGCCTAGCTGAGCTGTAATGTGCTGGAGATTAGATAGAAAAAACTGAGGTTTAGACATGTCATTCAGATCCAGACATTTGTTCTCATTCACATCTCTCTGTTAAAGAATTCGCAGCCCCGACAGATCTCTTTCTATAACGGGCTCTTTCCTGAGACATACCTGGTGGAATAAATGCCAAGCAGCCTGGGCTACAGAGAGTTACTCAGAAATGTAAACCCAGCTACATAAACGCCAAATTAATGGCTATAGTGTTTGAACTGGGATAACATATATATAAAGCCAGGGCTTGGAGACCAGGTTTTACCACTGTTGGGATGGGAGATAGAAGGTGGGGTGTCGGGGGAGGGGAGGACTGGTCTGGAGAGAAGATGAAAATACAGCAAAGGTTTGAGGAAGAAACCACAGACACAGAATACCTTTAGACACAGCCAATAGAGAGGCTGCTGCTTTTGATAGCTTTCTATCCAATATAGGTCTGATCCTTAAGGCAATGTTTCTAATAGTAACAGGTTTTGTACATTCTGTGGATCCTAGAACCTACAGTCAGTGCTTCTGACAGATAATACAAACACAGAATTGACTTTTGGTTATCTCTAGTAATCAAGGAAAATATAAAAAATATATTTAATAACTTTACCTGTTTGGCTTTCTAGTAGAGACAGATATAATTTCCATAGTTCTATTTCCTAATGGAATCAATCCATTTAATTCCTTGTTGTAGAAACAAGAGAACGATGCACAGCTCAGAAGCTGTATAGATGACCCAGTGGTTAAGAGCACAGATTGCTCTTGCTCAAGACCCGAGTTCGATTCCCAGCATGCAACTGTCTGTGATTCTAGCTCCAAGGGTTATAATTTCCTCTTCTGACCTCTATGGGCACCAGGTACACACAAGTGGCAGGCAAACATTTATAAATATAAAAATAAATAAATATGTCTTTAAAAACGATAGCCCAAAGCAGAGATTTTGATACTGCCATTATCGGAAGAGGACACACAATCACTTAAAACACTACTTGGGCTCTGAAGTGCTGAGACAGAGTTGAACAGTGTTCAGAGCCTCTTTGGGTATTCTGAAGATTGCTAGGGCATGGGAGTCTTCATCTCTCCAATACTACAAAATTAAATCACAGTGGCTCTGCATTTATGTGCTTTGTAAATGAAGCGTACACAGAAACACTTGAGTAGATTATGATTCTCACAACTTTAAACTAGAGTACCATGATGAATAATAGCACACATATAATAATGACCTGGGCATGGTCATTGGTTTGTGTTTCTAGAGACGAATTTCTCTGCCTGACTCTAGGACTTCTCAGCCCTCCTTCCAATACCACATTTCATTTGGGTCTGATTTCTTCCTACTCTGAGATTCAGGCCATTTTGCCCTTGTATGGAGCTGTGAATCAAATAGGCCTGTCTATAAAACATTGTCTTAGGTGCTGGAAGAGAAAGGGCCATAAGGATAATGAAGGTCAGTGGATAGAAGAAGCCGTCACTGTCAGAATCCAGAGTCAGTACAGGAATTAAGGCAAAAGGAGTCAAGAAACAAAGCAAAGTAACAAGACTGATGCCCAAATGCAGCCATACTTAAGGAAAGAACTGCAAAGACAACACGGCTCTAAGAACTAACATTTCCCATGTTCCTGTGAGTTAGAAATTGACATGACATCAGAGTGTTAGACAAGAGTGTTACCCATTCTGTAGGTAACCAGGGCTTAATGGTCTCATCCATTTCTGTCTAGCAGAGACAGAGGCTGGCCTTTCACTATCAACAGGTGCAACTTATAGAGCCCCAAACTCATAAATAGCAATAAACATCTGAAAGTCAAAAGGCTCAATCATTTTCAGTGCTAAGCTTTTCTGGCATTGACTATCATCCATATCGAGATTATATCTTTTCTCAAGTTAAGTTTATACTATTGACTCATCTTCTTACAACATCAGCTTCAAGGGAAAAACAAACCAGGCCCTGTAATACAAATGAAATCCCAACAATAACAACAAAACGGATTTAAAAGAGGAATCTAGTACCAAATAGAGGAGGATGACATTTGGGTGGCTACAAGTGCTTCCCTAAATCAGGAACACACAGCAGCATCTACTGAAAAAAAATTATAATAGTAATCTGTTTTGATGGAAATAAAGTACTGTAATATTTATTGCCTGTGCCAGAGTTCTAATGACTGTGGGGCCAGAAGTGAAGTGTCACAGCATGCTCCACATGTTTTTACCACAGTTTCTAAAGGCTCTGGAGGCTATTAAATTTAATGAACCCATCTGCTCTGAAATAGAGGTCCCAATGTAATCAGCTTCCTCCATGCCAAGTAATGCAGATGGCAATCTCTGTACCACGACTCAGCAGGATGTTTCTCCTTACGTGTGTGTCTCTCTGTCCCAATGATCGCAACTTCTTTGATACGCACTGTTGTCTTGGGAAAATACTGTAAATTCCATTTCCAACCTCCAACAACTTCCTTACGATGGCTTTGACAACCCCCTGAGTAATTGCTTCTAGACAGTAAGAAGTTGTAGCTTAAAGCAATCACCCGAATGACTCCTCAATAGCCAAGGTGCTATTCCTACATGGGAAACTGAAACAAATGTGCAACTGATCAAGCCCAAGGCATTTTCTCCAAGTTGGACTTAGTGGGAGGCGAGGAGGAGGGATACAGGTCTAATTTGCCAGTGCAAGTAAATAGGTTTGAAGTTCCTGCAGATTGCCTACTGAATTGCATTGCCAGCAAATGGAAAAGACTGGGTGGTAGGGGTAGGGGGCTGGGTAATGAATTCTCATTATTTTAAATGGTTACATTCCCACTGTTTTTGAAAGATTTCTTTGCTTCCCTTCTGTGTGTTGCCAAGCTTCTGTGCAAACTCCCCTGGAGGGGGTTATCAGGGTGTTGATGCTTCCTGGGTTTGATGCTGCCTCTGCCCTACATGGCAAGTTGGGTAGCTTTCCTGAGCTGATTAAGACCCAACTGCAAAGCGCGAATGATTTGCTTATGAAATGGAACAAATTCCACTCATAATGATTTCTCGTTCTGCACCTCCAAGATAATGGCTGTGCATGACTCGTGTGAAGATGAGAAGTCAGCAAATTCCAGAATTCTGGTGTTTGCTGTTTTCCAATTAATACATAAGATCTTATTAGATTAAACATAATTAATGTTGTTAACATTCATTCATTTATTTGGTCTTCATCGGGAAAGCAAATTGAATGGAGCAGCTATGGCAGACATTGAATATTTAATCAGAACAGTAGAAAAAGCCAGGAGGACGAGTCATGAAAAGAGCTTTGCCATTCTGATATTAGAGCCAGGCTTGGTAAATGCAAAAAAAAAAAAGGTCCTAAGTACTAGAATCCAAACCTCCAAACCCAGGCTTTGTTAATGGTTCGGCACATCCCTGACCGTGTGTGTCCAGACTTAGGACATCATGAGTCCATGTGTAATGAACAAGAAAGAAAGGAAGGAATTTCAGGAACAGGCTGCTGTGAACCATGCTGCCAACTGTTAATCAATTACATAATCATCTTTGTTAATGCTGGGTTCAGTTACAAAGCCTGTCAGGTCAAGTGGCCAGGAATTCCATTTGCCTTAACTGCTTAAAGTCAGGTAAGTAGAAAAAAGAAGATCTAAGATCATATAAAGGAAACCTGAGGGATCAAAGGAGGCTAGCCTGGTGCATCCAATGATGTGTTTATAAAAAGATAAAGAGATATAGAATATGTCCTATGGGGGTGTGGTGAGGTAACAGGGAAGGGGATGTCTCAGCGGGCCCATGCCGAGGCATCCCTTCTCCTTGAGGAACCAACCACACGATCAATGGTGTAGTATAGAACAGAGTTTATTCAGGGCATGGGGAGGGAAGTTAAAAGGTTAGTAGAGGCAAAGAGAGGCAGAGAGAGAGAGTAAAGAAGCAGAGCATGTGGAGAGAGGGGGGAGGGAATGGTGAAGGGGTGAAGGGACAGAGTGAGAGCAAGAAGGCAAGAGAGCAAGAGATAAAGAGAGAGGAGGGGGCAAGCATCCCCTTTTATAGTGGGTCATGCCTGCCTGACTGTTGCCAGGTAACTGTGGGGAGGAGCATACCTGGCTGCTGCCAGGTAGCTATGGAGTGGAGTTTAAACAGAATGCTAACACCTAACCTAATTCAAGAAGCCATTAAGGGGAGGTTGAGCACAGAAAGAGAAACTCTGCTGGTCTGGAAATAAGTAAGCTTGTGCAACTGTGGCAATGTGGCAAAAAATGGCAGGTAGCCTCTGGGTGTAGTCTCCAGACAGCAAGAAAACAGGACCCCAGTCCTATAGCTGCAAGCAAAGGAATTCTGCACAAAACCTAATCACCTGATCCATCCTGGGAAATAACTCTGAGCTATATAATACAGTCGTCAATTAACTGTGGTCTTGTAACTATACAGTTACAAGTTAACAATTGTAAACAGTTAAATGTGTAGCTATTTGTTACCTGGCCATGGGGAACTAGCAAAGATATCAGATGCTACATCTCTATACTAAGAAGGTTTTTCAGAACTACCTACTTGAGAGTTTATTTATCTGGTGGATTTGCAAATATATAATAACAAGCACTAGGGAAAAAACAAAAACCTTGCTGATCTGTCATTTAATCAAGTCCTGGGTTCCAAGCTTTATGTGTAGCAAAAGGCTCTTGAGGAGGTGAGGCACACCCATCCTGTCATCTTGCCATATTGAGCTTACTTAGAGTGAGCCATGGTGGTTGGGGCACAGAGTATTAATTTTGTGTGGAGCAGAAAATTTCAGAGGTATTCCTTATGCAACTGCTTGTCCAGGTAAGCCCCAGGCCACTGTCCTTTCTTCTGAAGTCGAGGGTTATGTTGTGGAAAAACCTTGAGTGGCAATGGGCCCTCCATGAGCTTCTCTAGCCAGGTTGTGTCTCTAGCCAGAGAAACAAACATGAGCACCACATCTGCTTCCGTGGCACACAGCATTCATCTGTGTCTCATTGGTAATGCTCATTTTACTGACCTACTCAGGATGCTGTTGGGACAGTTTCCTACACAGTATACTAGAGAGCAGATATAGTATCCTATCGTTCAGGTACTACTATTTACCTCATAATTAATTAAAAATGATCTCTGGAGAAGCACTTCGAAACAATAAAAATGTCTTTCTCATCACCAAGCTTTCCACCTAGATTTCTAATCCATTGACAATGTTGGCTTTAAATCAGTGTGGTTGTCCTAAACTACCTTGGCTGCAGAATGGTGATGCTCCAGCTCCATTAGCCCCTCATTTACCATGTGGCACAGCCCTTTGGATTACACTCCCTTCCTATGGAGTTTATCTGTTTGCTGTTTGTCTGTTATCGTTAAGAATACATGGATCACTGTTTTACTCAACAGATCATAGTCTATCACTCTTGTATGTTGCTCTGAGTTGCAAACTGTCCCAGGTTTGATCAACAAGAGACCCTTAATGCTAACTATATGCTTTTGATACAATTGTGTTGTTGTTTTTAGTATTTCCTTATTTTCTGGTATAAAATAATCATTAAGAAGAAAAAGGTACCTTAACTACCCAAGCTTTGAAATCAGCAACTTCTCTAAGGAATCCCGGTTCTTTTTCCTGGGAGAAGATCTGTCTCATGGATGCATTCATTGCTATGTAGCTTTCAGTGAGTCTAACCTCTCAGTAAACATGGTTGAAATTGCATCCTGCAGCCTTTGATCCAGTCTAACCCCATAGGCACCTGCCTTGCTTGAAGTGTTTCCATGTGTTCACTTCCAACATCCTCCCAACACAGACTAAGAATTGTTTACTACAACATACGATGCTAAGAAGATTTAAATTTGTTTCATTCTTCTCCCTAGATATTATAAAGTAGTATTAAGCATTTTATTCAAAAATTTAGTAATAAATGCCCACTATATCAAAGATTAATTCAAAAAGTTAGTTATGTTTTCTTTTCCCTGTCTAATGGGTCAATTTGCTATTTAATGAGGATAGAGTTGCTTTTTCTTTCAACTTGTTAGCACCCTGTTTAAGTTTTCTTTGTTTTATTCCTATAATTTTAACATACACGCAAATAAGTAAATAAGTGCAATAACATTTTTGTTTGTTTGCTTTAGAGTTTTGTTTTACATTTGAGCTGTCCAGATGGCTCAGCATGAAAATGTACTGTTTCCAAGCATGATGGCCCAAGTTTGGCCCCTAGGACCCACATGGTATAAGGAAAGAATCAACTTCTACAAGTTGTCCTCTGACCTACACACATGTGTGATGGCACATGTACCCCCCCCCACACACACATGCACATGAATATAACAATTTTTAAATTCAAAACTAGGTCAGGGATACAGCTTAACAGGTAAAGTGCATGAAAACCTGATTTCAGCTTGCTAGAAAACACACAAAGCCACACCCAGTAACCCAAGCACTTCTACAAATAGATGGGGCAGAAAAAGAAAAATCCCTGAACTTATAGACTTGCTAGGCAGGAGTATGTGGTAGAAAGGGACAAAGGACTCACACTCAAATAAGCTGGAAGACTGCACTTGTTCAACATTGTTCTCTGACCTCCTTCAGATGTGTGTTATAGCATGCATGTACTTAAATTCTCTCTCTCTCTGTCTCTCTCTGTCTCTCTGTCTCTCTCTGTCTCTCTCTCTCTCTCTCTCTCTCTGTGTGTGTGTGTGTGTGTGTGTGTGTGTATGTTTCTCATACACACATGCATAGAATATAGACATGCAAAGATATAACAAAACAGAAATCAAAACTATGTAAAAAGGGATGTGTCTGAGATTTCTGACAGTTACCCAGTTCTGTGGACTTCTAATTCCCCTATGCCTATGCACATTTCTCATTCAGCCTTCTGTCCTACACAGCATGTCACCTGCAAGACCCACTCTTGTATTTTGCTGACTTTTCTTCACAGTATATCTTGCTACTACATAAACATCCTATGCTGAGCAGCAGAGACCACCCTCACTCTCACTGCTAATAGTCTATGACTCACACAATCAATCTTTACATGTTTGGGGAGTGAGACAATCTCCAACATGTGGAAATCACACACAGTCCTAATGAACAAATGTCTCTATGGGCTTCTATCTTGATGGAGAGTTATCTTCAAGGATAATTGCATGCATGACTGAGGGGGCAAAAAGCAAATTGAACAGCACCTCCTCCTCCATAGAAACTGTCTCCTTCTGCATTTGTATAGTGATGACCTATGAAGTTCTCCCTTGCTGGCATCCTCACCAGGACAGGGCATGGCTAAGCTTCCAGTTCAATCATTCTGCTGTTGAGAAATGGCATCTCATTATAGTTTAATTTGAATTTTCTTACTATGGGTAAAGGTGTGTATTTTTCCATATAAAAAGTCATTTTATTATAGTTGAGACTTGCCTATGTCTTCTGCTAATTTCTTTCTCTATAGGATTTTTGGGGAAGAGTTTCGTCAGTTTTACAAAATGTTTTATTACATTATCTAATTGTTTATTTTTGTGCATGAGCATGGGGTCACTTGCCGTGGTGCCATGTATGAAGGTCAGAGGATAACCCACGAAGCTCAGTTCTCTTTACCTTGTGGGTCCTGGGCATCAAAGTCAGGCTAGCAGGTAAAGAGCCTTTACCTGCTGAGAGAACTTTCTCTGTCTTTTTAATTTATGGCTGTGTTCTGCTAAGATGAGATCAAACACTAAGTTTCCATATGCTATCAGGCTGTTTATTTGGCCTCTCTGATCTATTGATCTGCTCAGGTTCCGCAAGCATATGCTTTAGCTTTAGATTCTTGTCCCATACTTTTTACATGAGGAACGAAAACAACAAACAGTCCTAGCTATGTCTTACTTGAAGGCTGAGGTGGGGTGAGCTGTTGTGGTGAGCTAGATGTGTCAGGGTGTCCCCAGTTTGGCTTTCATGTGTTGTTATTGTCCTGTGTGTGCCTGCTGCTGCCAGAACTATAGCAAAAATGAGAACAAGAGCGCCCAGAGAGAGGAAAGTAGGCCCAAGACAGCCATGGAGACAACTACGAAACGCAGCTGTGTCTGTGCATTTGTGATTAATGAGATGTGAATCTCCAGAACACTGATGGCTGTACAGTCCTCCGAGACCATTTACAATCAATAAATGAAACACACCACTCCCAGCAGACTCAGCATCACTCTGAAAAATCACCCTAAAATTACACAAAAACACAGAGCTGTAGAATGATTACTGGGTGACTGGCAAAGTCCCTCCTTTTAAGCACACACTAGAATCCAACTTTTCAGAAGCTCATGACCAGAGTTCACATGACTATTCTTACAGGACCCCCATATAACCACATTTTTTTTGTCTGTCTATGGAAGGGAAATGTAATTGTATCCTCTATGGTGGGCCCATTTGTTATCAGAGTGAGCTTCAGTCACATCTTCAACTGCGACCTAATGATCCGTCACTAGGACTGGGCCTCACACACGGCAAGGGCTGAGTCCATGAGCATGCTTTTTGTCACTGTCTGATGCAGGAATGTGATCATATGTGGGCTATTGGGAAACCGAAAACAAAAAGGGAGACTGGTTGATGTTTTCAGAGGAGCAGGTCCTATTCATGGTCATCTTCCATACAACCTTTGCCTGCCAAGATAAACAACAGCAATTGTATCTACAATCTGGGAAGGTGTCACTCAAGCCCACAACTGATGGAGAATGATATGAAACTTGCCCTGAAGCATGAGGACAAACCCAGTCTCTCCCCGAGGGTTCCTATAGACTCACAGTGCTGTCGATGTATGCTTCCGTCCACACTACATCATGTTCCTGGTCAATGACTTTGGGTCGGCTGAGCACATGGAGATATTCCATGACATTCTCCTGCACATCAGCCAAGGTGGAGATCTGGGTGAAAAAACCTGCCAAAAAAAGGACTGGGCTTAGAAACACACAGAGAGCATACATCAAGGAACATACATTGGCCAGAGGCCAAATTTCCTTCTTTGTCATTGTGAAGTGTTAGATCTCATCCCTCCCTCTTGAAGGGAGCTTTATCTTCACAGACAAGAGCATAGTCACCAAAAGGAATAGAACTTAAATTAACCCACACAGAAACAGTTGACTATTTATAGTCAAGGACACAAGGCTATGTCCCAGACTTTATTATGGACACGGGAATCAGAGTCTTCAGTCCAGGCAATTCTATGGTCTTTTTCTGTCCTGGTTTAGTAAGCATATTTCCAAGGAGAAAACTATAAATCACAAAATTAAAAGAGATCCCATTATTATCATATTAATACTAGTATTGATATACTAAAAAGTGCCCCCAAAGTTTGCTAGTCCCTTACCAATACCATTTATTGTTTTCTTCTTTGATATGTCTTCTTTTGTTTTTGAGACAAGCTTGGTATTGTTTGCTATGGCACTCTGTCTGGCTTTGAATTTTTTTCAAAGCAGTTTTCCTGCTTCAGCCTCCTATATATTGAACTAGGATGGCTCACCTTTATTATTAATATGGACAGGAGGAGTATTATTGTGTAATGATAACCTGACTGAAGTGGACTAAAGACTTATGTTTTGCCCATGTTCTACCAGCACTGAGTGGATGTTACAGGAAAGCACACAGGCTGTGGGTTTCTTGCTTTCACTTGTTCCTTCTATGTCTCTTGGTTTATCCCCATTACCTCCAGTGTATGCCAAGTATTGCCTTGTGTGTGCTTGAGGCTGGCATTGCAGATCCTACTTTGCTGTGACAGTCAGACCGACAGCAATGGCTACCATGAAAGAACACTCTGAGCATCCAATAGTTGTATAGGTGAAATTGTCTGTTTGATCTGGAGTTAAGGGCATTGATATGTTCCTCCTCAACTTAGGGCCTGATGGGCTTTGCTGCATGCTAGGAGGTTTATAAGGGAAAAAGAGCACTGGGCACAGGCAAGGCTCCTCTGAAGGAATCCATTTGTTCAAGTCCGTGGAACGCTTTCTTAGTGGAATAAACAGGATGGACAAGCACTGTCTTGAGCTATGCAGACAGGAGGAAAGAAGCACAAAAACAGCACAGTCACTATGAAGCTAAGATGTAATAGGGGTAGCTGATCACATCTGGCTACCCTGAGCCAGGGTTTCTGGAGATGAACACTGAAGAATAAGGGGGGAGTTCGTGGGGAGGAAGGCAATTGCAGAGCGTGTCCGGCAAAGTCAAGGGTACAAGGGAAGCATCTAGATTACAGAGAATCAGGCCCCTTCTGGGAATTGAAAATAGTTCAGAATGATCCCAATTAAAGAGTTGAACAGAGAGCAGAAATGCCTCAGAGATAGGCCCAGCAGAATGTGGGGAGGAGTTGAGATCTTGTCCTAAAGCAAGTGGTTATGGAAGGACTTTAAGTGGGAGGACATAGAAATTAATGCTGCTTCTTATTGTCACTAAGAAAGGATCCATTCCTACTTACTGTATGAATCAGAGATGGCTTAAAGGGGCTCTAAAGCCAGATCTGGTGTAACATGTACACAGCAATTACTGACTTTCCTTGTGTCTAAACCAAGTACTCAGTAGGGAAACACAGCCCTTCTACTGTCTGAGAAGAGCTAGACCCACCAAGAACATTTCCATACAAAAGCCAGCTGGTTTGAATTTGGTGTACCAGTCCCAAACAGGTTGGGACCATGTGGCTTCTGGGTTCCTGATGACAGCTCTGCACAGTGCTAATTAGCATGCATTATCACTCCTACCTGCCCCACCCTCCTGGCCATGACTATAGCAGGAAAACAGGGCCTCAAAGGAGAAGTTGGCATGCTTGTTATAGTTTGAGATTCCCAGCACAGGACCTGTGAGTTCTCTTGGAGGTCTGGCCCCCACTTGGGGAGACCCCTTGGTAGATGGCTTCTAGGTGGTCCAGCTAAGAGGCATGGCAGGCATGAAATGTTTTATAAGGGGCTGCTAGAAGACAAGGAGAATGCCTTACCCAACAGAAGTCATCCCTCCAAAGCCTGGAAGCTATAATTCACTTTAGAAGAAGAAAGAAAATATTTAATATCTCTGCTATTAGCTAGCCCTTGCATTCTAAGAAAAGAATCTTAGCACATAGTATAAGCTAAGGAGGGGTATCACCATGTTGGTCAGTTTGGTGTTCTGGGTCTGGATGGGGATACTTTGATGAGTGTTTTCACTGTGGACCCATTCCTGTGAAGACAGCCTCTCTTAGAAGAATGCTTGATTGCCTCTGCTTTCACATCTAATTCTCAAAGCAAATGTCGAAGCTCTCTGACTTAGGTTCTCCACAATAGAACCAAGAAGAGATGAATATTCGAGAAAGAGTGAAGGACACAGCTCATCAGCTTCGAGAGATCGGAGAGGTGTCAATCACACATCTGGAAAGGACTGAGCTGAAGAATGACCCTCTCTCAGTCCAAGTGTTACAAAGCTCAGTTACCCAGAGCTTCAGTCCTGAGTAAACCAGTTAACTGATAGCTCTTGTAGAGGAACATGGGAATCCAGGATGAAATACAAAAAGCTTACTCTTGGTTTTCCTCTCCAGCCCCCACTGGCCTTTCCCTCAATAGCATCCTTCCCAGCTAGGTTGAAGCAGAATCATCATCTTAGACTCCCATCACCACCCCTTGCTCTACCCCTGGTCCCATATCTAACTCACCAGCATGTTTTCTGGACCAGTCTCTAAAACACACTTAAGACTAATGTTCTTTCTCTTAGCATTTTGACCCTACCCCAAGATTCCATAATGTACAAGTAAAAGTCCATCTGCAGCCTCCCCATGACTTCTCCTCTTCATCTAAAAGTATAAAATATATTATCATCTATCTGACCAAAGCACTGCAATAGCATCCACATAGAGTTAGAACAAAATCTGAATGTCTTACTCCAAGAGCCTTCCTCCATCATCCATCACATACTTGAAAGCCACCTTGTACACTGTTATTGGACATTAACCCTTTTCCTGTTCTTCTACACTCAGCTGGACCTGACTCTTCTGCCTTAATCTGCCCAGAGCCTTTCACTTCCTGCTCATTTCCCATCTTATCTAGTCTTCCAAGATGGATCCATTTTAACACCAATGGCTTGGTTGGGGGAATCTCTCCCTGAGGAACTGGCTCGTCTGAACTTGCTTTCTCTCTGGGTATAAAGCCACTCTGTCTGATCTGAGGCTGGACCATGACTTGCTTGCTTACTATGTTTGTATCACTGGGATGTTAGTGCTGTGGTATATTATGAGAACTGGTGCTTGTCTGGTAGGGAGACACTTTCCAAGATGTGGGTATGTAGGACAGTGCAGAAACCCTCACTGAGGTCTTCCCAGGACTCACATGGCCATCTGCCTTGGGACTCAGAACAGCCCACCTCAGGTGCTCATGACAGAAGGAGCAAAGAGAAGTATGGAGAGTTAGCTGTAGACAATTCAAATCCAGGTTAATTGGGCTCCAAGACCCTTATTCTCAACCTAGAAGGCACTCTTTCTTGCCAAAAGACAAAACAAAAAGACAAAAACAAAAGAAACATAGGCTCCCCATAAACACCTCCTCTGGGGTGCATCTAGGGGGTCAGTTGGGTATTATAGCTGAAAAAGGTTGAAGATAAGAATGAGCCAACACAGAGCTGCCCTTAAAAGTTCCTTGGCAAAACTAAGTACTATCATACAAACACAGGGTGTGGCTCCAACTTATATTTCAATATAATAAGAAGAGATATAGGTCTGTAAAAGGTAAAAGAAACAGCTGAAATCACATATTGATATATATGATATATATATATATATATATATATCATATATAATTATAATATATAATTTATATATACCATATATAAATTATATATATGATATTATATATATATATCATCAAAGCTTACACAAATTTGGTCTCAGTCCATTGGAACCTGAAACATTTCTGAAAGAGTCTTTTCTTGCTTTTAAATGTTTTTCTGTAAGGTTTAGCTAAGAAATGTATGGTCTAGTTAACAAGTGATGGATAGTAGGAAGTTGCTAAGGGTCGAAATCTTTGGCTGAAACCGTAGACGCTTCCCTCAGTTCCCTTCTGTAATCTCTGAGCTGGCTACCTTCCTTACTGCCCTGCTGTTTTTTTTCCTAGTGAATTCTAGCTCTTGAATGTTTATTCTTGTCTTTAATGTGCCTTTTTGAACTTCATAGATCATGTAAGAAAACAGGATCAGCAATCATTCAGTAATTACTGAGTAATTAATGCTGAAATTAGCCACCTATTACAAATGGTCTGCTCATTTTTCTATATAACATCAATTTATTTGCCTTGCTCTCTTGAAGCATTCCTTCTGTGAACTCTGGGTTACAACCGATCAGTGTGATAAACCATATGCAGCCCAATACTTTGTATTCCTATGATTTTATTCTGACTTCAACATGTTTTCAAAATGTCTTGCTTGAAGGTGCCTTGCCATAGACAAAGGATTCCATATTGCACTTCACAGTGACACCAGATGCCAGAGCCCCTAAAGTCTGTCTTTGTGAGCAAACCCTGCTGTCTATCTCACATGGCCAGGTTCTGTCTCTATCACTGCTGAGAGATGGTTTTGTGATGAAGCCATTTTCCCAGGTGTGAGATAATCATTGCCACCATGAAGCAGATTTGCCGTGGTGACTTACATAAGACCTCGGCTTTCAGTTGGTTGTGGGTTAGAACTTCAGTGGTGTAGGTTTTCACCCAACCCACTGGTGTGTATGTTTGTGTGTGCATGGGGTGTGTGTACTTCTGTGTTTATATGTGTGGTTTTGTGTATATGGTATGTGTATATTTTTGTGTATATGATGTATGTTTGTATGTGTGTTTTGTGTGTATGGTGCATATGATTTTTGTATGTATGATATTTGTGTGTGTTTATGTGTATGGTGTTGTATGTTTTTGTTTATGTGGTATGGTGTGGTTGTGTGTGTGTGTGTGTGTGTGTGTGTGTGTGTGTGTGTGTGTGTTGGGCCAGGAGAAGGGTGTACTTTTCAATGATGCAATTCTCCAACACAAAATGGTTCTTTAAGTAACCCCACTAAGATTTTTGGGTCATTAGATGGACATGGATGGAATCACTTCTTTGGTCAGTACCATGTCTCTATTTCAGATGAACAGGCTTCTCTTTATGTCTCTCCTTGAAGTGATAAAGCATGGGTCTTGCTACTTCACATATTTTCAGAAATTATCCAACCTTTTAAGTATGAAAGGCTGAAAACCAGAGAGCCTATGTTTAGGGGTTCTCTTTTTATAAACAAAGATAATTATGACACACAACTCCTAGGGATTCTCTCAGGGTTTACAGAGATATGTCATGTAAGTACTGTGTACCCTACCTGAATGCAATCAGGAATCCTAATTGCTACTAGCAATAGCAACGGTGATCTTTGAATCACATGCAAGTCTTCACATCCTTGGTTTAACCAAAACAACTATGGCTTTTCTCCTACCTAAGCCCATAACCATTCTTTTGGCCTCAGAGATATGAAGCATCTTTGGGATTGTGTAACAGTTGGAAAGAGATAGTGAGATTAAGAGCTATTTCTTGGTAAAGGTCAGTGGTTGGATTTCCCTGAAGGGCTTAGGCTACCAGTTCTAGTTCAAACAAGGAGAGAAAAACCTTTAACCCCTCAAAAAGGGATAAGCTAAACACACAACTGGGGGAGACACACAAGGCATTTCCTTTGGAGCACATGATGACTGATAGGTTGAGAACTCCAACACTGAGCAAAGCCTATGTTTGCACAGCTGGGAAACACTCCATTAACTCTGATTTCGAGGGGGAATCATCTAGTGCTCATTTCAAATGCTGGCACACTGCACATTAGAAAAGGTTATCGCCTCTTCATGGGATATCTGGACTCGCCAACTATCTTTGCTGCTGTCCCAGTTCACTTGTTTATGCAAGGGTGTGAATTCAGCGTTTAAACTGCCCGGCCTGTCTCTCATGGCAGGGGTGGTTTTAATGTCTTTAAAATGGCATCCTGCACTGTTTCATTAGAGTTGCTTCCCTTAGGGCAGGCCCTACTTAGGTATAAAATGAAACAGACCAATCTGCTCCAAGTCTCTCTGGATTTTGCCAGCTTGTTGAAGGAGGTAGAGAACTAAGGCCCATGATTGTTCCCCAGGCATGTATTCTAAGGACAACTGGATATGAACTGTTTCCATGGCCACCAGATTTCTAAGAAAGACTTTCTGCTTGAACAGTGGGTTCTGAGTACCAGGGATCAAGGGATGGCATAATGGCCCTCGCCATTTTTCCCTCCCTCAGGGTCACTCTGTGGTCAAGCAGCTCAACCTGTCAGCAGGCTTCACTTTGGCCTTTCCCTGGTTTGCTCAAGTCCTGGATGCTGACAGTTTATTTCATAGAAGAACTTAGTTGCGTCAGGGCAAAAGCATGTCATGGGGGTAGGTAGGGCTTTGGACCTCATGTCACTTGAGCTGAAAATGTTATGCTGTCTCCGTCATGTAAGAATCCAAGACCATAAACAAAGATTTAATTAATGACCATAGATGAATCCTTGCTCATGACTGACGCCAACATGAAGCCAGTGTTTACATGGGTGCAGAGGAGTGAAACCTGACACTGTCATAGTGAATGTGACTTTGAAGATAGACAGACAGTGACATTCTGTTCCCCAAAGCCATCAGAGGGAGAGCTGAATCAGGAAGGTAAAACTGGCAGGAACAAGGGGTACATAATGGAACCCACTGTCAATCTAGCCAGCAGTTATCCCTACAATCGTGGATTTTCTGAACCTATAAACCTTACAGACTGAATTCTAGAGCTAGGTCCTACCTTGACTAAATTGACTTTACAAGAATATCCCAAAGATTATATAAATGATAACTAAAACTAAATTATGATATAATATTAGTTGATTAAGACAAGGTTCCAATTTGAGGACTTTTTGTCAGCTGGACAACATAGAGTCAAAAGCAATCACCATGGTCAAATGTCTTTTAGCTGATGAGAAAGAATTGCAATCTAGTATAACAAGGATAAAAATAAGGGGAAAAAAAGGAAAAAAATTTTTTCCATGACCACAGAATAAAGAAAAAAAAATCTGGGAAGCACAACTCAGTCTTTTTCAAATGTCAACAAAGTTCTAAGATATACAGAAGGGCCTCTGCTGTCAGAGGGAGTCTGGGGTTTACCTAATGCCCCATCCCAGGCCTCCTCTATTCCTGCTGCATTTGCTCCTGAGATGAAGCTGAGCTGTGACCTGGGATAAACATCATGGTGTATACTTTTCATGAGGCAAGCCTGTCAATAAACAAAAATAATCATACTACTTGTTAGTTCAGCGATTCAAGGAAGCAGTAAAGCTCTTCCGTGAAGCCATTCATTTTTTTGAGACAAGGAAACTAACATTTGCCTAAAAGACCACTCCAAATAGAAACAGAACATCAAAGACAAAGCTAAATGAAAGACATCATGGGAGCACAATTATTTGCCTGGCTTCAGCAATCTCCTCTATGCCTTGGGATCAGCGTTTTCCCTCTGTGAGCTTACCTCTGAACATGCCTGACGAATCTGAGCCAGGCTGGGTGACATAATTATTTTTCTGGAAGAGGGATTGGAAGATAGCCTTTAGATTTGCTAGTCAGTATCCAGGGAAGAAGCTATCAGTTCTACCATGTTTCTTGCATAGTACATGCACAGTAGGCAGGATCAGTATGAGAAGAACGTTTCAAACTACACACAGACACAAAGCAGGGATGATCTTTCTCCATTTAAAAAATGGTGCAATCATGTAAAGAAAATCCACGAAGAAAAAGAAAAGCAAAAATACATCTCCCCTGCTCTTTCATGAGACTCTGCCTTCCTTCCCACTTAATGGTTCTGAGCCACTCCTTCCTTTTTCCAGAACATTCCCTTTTTGTGTAAATTACAGAGAAACAACTTTGGTTGCTGGCAATAAAGTACATTTTTCTGAAGTCATCAAAGTTGCAGCTGAGACCTGTAAAACTTTCATCATGTCTTCTTTCTTCCACTAAAATCCAAACACTACCATGCTAATGCATTATAGCTTACAAGACCAGTGAAAGGCTAGACCACCTAAGTCTGTCAATTCCACCCATTGGAATGTGTATAAATATATATATAAAACAGGACACCCATTTTTATTAGTATGCATAATTAATTTTACTTGTGTCATAAGCTGTGATAAGAGCACCTGCTCTGAGGAAAGTTCAAGGCCAGGCTCTGCCAGGTGCCCAGGATGACGTCAGAATCCGAGGCTGCTCTCACAGAGCCTGTAGTCTCAGAGGGAAAGTAAGGCAGATGAACAGTTCACTGATCTCAAGGGAATAATGTGGGCACTTACGTGCTAGGAACAGAGCTACTAGTCCAACTTGCATGGCCTTACTTTCTGCCTACAACTTTCATATTGGGTGGGTATTACTCCACCCACTTTCTGCAGGTGATGGAGCTCACACTCATCCCAATAGCAAGAAGATGATCAATTTAAAGTCCAAATCCTTTTTGGCCATAATGGAAGAAGTTCTTACTAAACTAGAAAGCCCTGTCACTTCCAGTCCCATTCTTTGCCCCAAGCCTTGTGTCTGATACACCGTGGGGACTGATAATAAATTTGCTTTATGAATACAGAAATCCATAAATGATTAAGCACCTTAGGAGCTAGTATTGAACTACTAAACCTAGCACGCACCATTTTACCAATCCTTCTACTTAATGAGAACCAACAGAAGAATAGGATACAAAATTACAGTTCCACGGGAAAATTAAATGCAAGACCTCTATTGTACAGTGTAGAGACTACAGTTGATAACAATGCCTACATTTTTGAAAATCACCCAGAGTCTATTTGAAATGCTTTTATCACAAGTGGATGGTAGGTAGGTTATGCAATCCATATTAACTGCCTTGATTTGGTCATTTCACAATGTATACACATCTCAGAACATCATGCTCCATACCATATGTAGAGTTTGTATTTGTCCATTAAAGAACTATTATTACCTCTATGCTGAATATTAAATGTCTAATGCAAACTAAGGTTAATTAATTTCACTAATCCTGTGGCCAAAGCTATACCATGGAAAATATCAATCCACCAATTTCAATGGCTTAACATACAGTCTTGGCACACATCCAAATGTGGTAAGGATGCTGAATCCCATCTCAGTTCCATCTCAGTCATGAAGCTACAGAGTTCATGGAAGAGACTATGGATGCCCACAACAGCTCCCAAAAAGCTTAGCCTCAGATTTAAACCAGGTTGAATTCCTTCATGCTACAAGAACCTGTTTTCAGGGCGCAGAGGAAGACTGGGAATGGTGTTGTTGATGTGGATGTTTGGAGCATAGTAAAAGTCTCACATAGAAGCTCTTCCAAGATTACTTAGCTACTAAGAAGCAGAAAAGAGGCTTAGCCACTTGACTGTGACCTCAAAATTATAGAAGAGCTGTTACATATCCCTCAATGATAACTTAGAAATTTAGAAATGGATTTTTATCTTAGAATTCTAGCATCTTTGTCTGTTCTAAATCATATGCAGAAGCAAATAGGGTATAAAACTACAGGTAAGTAGGATGGATGTTTTATTTACTTGCATATTATTAAATAGGTGGTCTAGTATTCTTATAGTACAGCACGGTGACTATGCTTAAGGTTTGTGTATTTCAAAAGAAACAGGAGAGAGGATTTTGAATTTGCCCACCACACAGATATGATAAGTGTTTGAGGTGTTAGATATACTTATCACCACAATGTTTATTATATACATGTTTTGCACATCCTTTTGAACTCCAAGAATATATGAAATTACTATTTCTCAATAAAAAGATAGCTATCTTCTTCAAGGGCTCCCTCTTTGTCCCATATATGCTGCTAATTCCACACATTCAAGAGCAGCAATTCAGAGTCAGAATACTCACCTTTGTTAGCACAGGCCATCCACTTGAGATTGTCTGCAAAAGCAGCCTCCCGTCCAATGAGGTAAGTAAATATTCGAACCTAAAAAGGAAGATGGACACACGGTGAGCAGTACTCAGCTTGCACCATCCTGTGCAGACCACATGCATGCCTCACACACATGTGCTTTACCTCTTTCATGCTCCATGCTCCCATCTGCAGGAACATATTTAATACATTTGAAAGTACAGTCAGCTAGAAATGTATTCGGGGGGTGATGGGGGTGGGGCCTTTGATCTTTGTAGCCATATGGCATAAATGGTAGTTGTTTCTCAGTGTGCAGTGCAGGGCAGAGAAGAACGGCCAGAAATGGGAGGCCGGCAGCAATGTGGGCCTGGCTTTGTTCCATGAGTGGAAAAGGATCATCCAGGTCTAGACCAAATCCACAACTGTTTTCCTCGTTCCCACAGAAAACCCAGACTGTGCTGTTCCAGGGAATAAAAACACCTCTGTGAGATCCTTGACATTTCTCCCTAGCAGAACGCATGAGCTGTGGGAGCTCTTTCACTATCCATAGGGGCTGGTTTGCCTTTAAGTCCTTAACTGAAACAAGAGGCATTGCCTGTGGCCTGGAGACCTATGGAGTCCCAGTTTATATGGAGTCCCAGTCTAGTCATCCTAAGACTTTAGCTCTCAAAGAGCAGATAACTTACATTTTAAAAAGACTATCTCATTTTGCTTTGTTTCTCTCTCTCTTCTCACCCGTTCTCTCTCTCCCTCCCTCTTTCTCTGTCTTTCTCTCTTCTCCCCTCATATCTCTCTCTCTCTCTCTCTCTCTCTCTCTCTCTCTCTTTCTCTCTCTCATACACAGTTCTTTGAAACAAAGCACTACTATCTTTTAAATAGTACTAGATAATTAGAGGGAAGTAAGTTGGAGAAGAAAATTGAAGAATAAAAAAGGCTTAAGCCCCTTTGACAAAACACGTTTGTAATGATGGGGATGTCTCCTGTCCAAGACAGTCTTCCCTGGTACATTTCTTTGAAGAACGTTAGATAAAGGGATCTTAACACATGGCATCAAAGGCCTTACCAGCCAATGTCCCCTCAGCTCAGTCAGCCTGGTGGGATACACATGACTATTGCTCCTCTAGGTCTTTCCTACAACTGTGACTAACTATTATCTTTTGTAGTCTAGTCTAGAAGGGGACTCTAATGGAGGAGGTCTCCTTTTGTGGAGAAATAGAGGTCTGGGCCACTGTGGCACATAGAACTTGGAATGTTATTATCTATTCCCTGAATGAAAGAAAATCTATAAAAGCTCACAGCTATGAAATGGAAGTTTTGTTGTAATTCCAAGTCTCTCCTAGGCTGGGCAGTAGAACATGAAGGCTGGGTTTGGGTCGTGGTCTACTTCTAACTGAAAGAGGACTTTAAATGCATTATTATGACAATGAAGCTCCAGTCTGTCCTGTAAGCCTGACAGACAATCTTTCCGTTTCTTCATAGTTCCTGTGCAAGGTATTCCTGGGGAGAAAAAATAACTAGAAATGATAAAGATGCAAGTTTTAGCCAGTTGGTGTTTTCCCTTTAAAAAAAAAACCTAAATTTTAAATCAAAGCCAAAACTTTCTAAAGTCCATCAGTTGGACTATGGCCCTACATCCTGTGGGTGACAGCTCTCTTGAGCTTCTAGTGTACCACGCTGCCTCCCCTCTCTTGGAAGCGCTGCCACATCATCCTGCTAGCGAAATTGGGGAGGACAAATGTGATTTAAACAAACAAACAAATTAGAGGATTTTAATCTCCTTGGGAAAAACAATAAAAAGCAAAGACCTAATCTTAACACACGAAAATAGTTAGTGGTGGCCCCTGCCAGCAGCTGCCCGTAGTGATCACTCTCTCTTCCAGGACACTCTCTATACTTAGCTTAACCTCTCTGATTTGGGGGGAAACTGAGGCCCAATTACGTACAATGATTTTTTTTTTTTTTAGTTTCCTCAAGTTGTGCTCACATAAGAGTACCTCTGACAACCCTTGAGCAGTTGAGTCTATCAATACAAATGATTCCAAAGAACTCTAAGCCCACAAGAGTTCATGGTCCCTGGGGTTCAGGGTCTGAGTCTAGTTCCCTGAGACAGGTCTCATGGTCTTCATACATTCTTGACTTTGGTTTCAAATTTAAGTTCTTTAAAGGGTGAACACTAGACTGGTAAAAACTTGCATCTTTATCATTTCTTAGACTAGCAATAAAGAATAAGAGACGGCTCTTAGGCTGTGAAGCCAAGCATTTCATCTTTGCAGTCAAGAACCTGGAGCAAAGCTGCAAAGGTAGGCATGGGTGCCAGCCTTTTGGCTGTTCAGATAAAAAAGGTGGAGTAGAAACAGTTCTCCCTCGGAGGTATGGTTAAAACCCAAGAAAAGTGTTTGGGTTGCTTGGCAAACGTGTACAATTCCTGATTTAAAATGTGGCAACCTACTTGGAAAGCCAGTAGGATCACGCCAAGCTTCAGATCAGCCGTGATTGCTTAAGAATTGTGCTAACAAGCCCCGAAGAAGTGAAAGCCAACACAGCGATCCCTGCCATCACCACCAGTAAGGTCTCCATAATCAGCACCCTCCATGGGTCAGGTACTCTGCTGAGGGATTTGCAGGCATTCTATTTGTTTTGTTGATTTCTATTTTATTGTATCGCTTATGAAAGGAAAACAGAGTCATGCTCAGTATTTTCATTTATGTACAGGGTTTGGCTCCCAGTGGGCTGACCTCTTATCTGAGTAGAAGCAGCAAGGACCTGACTCGCTACATCTCTGCCTAGAAAATAAACATAATCAGATGATATTGGGCTTATGCCCTGCATTTGCTCACAATAATGCCTTTCAACTGAGCACAAAAGGAAAAGCATTTTACTTCAAAGTGTAAAATATTTCAGAGAGCAATTTAACAATATCAAGAGCATTTTGTGCTTGTAATTCTTTTGGCCCAGTAATTGTACCTCTAGGCATTTATCTTATAGCCAGGATTACAGGCAAAATGCCCACGGAGGCTAACAGTCAATAGGTTTGACGGGAAATGGAAAAACACTGAAGAATACCGTATTGCAAACACACAGTGCGACGAGTACACGCATGTTCACCTTCATTACATCAGGGTCAAAAGTCAAATCCTACATGTTTCCTGAGGACCGATTGGCTAATAATCATGGGGTGAGATTTTGCTTTTCTAAGGGAGGCTCACAATTTTTACTTTATAAACTTGTATGCTATTAGAATGATTGAATAAGTTTAAAAAATAAGTAGCTATTGCTTTAACAAATAAAGCTCATTTTATTTTTAATTTATATCAAAGGTATGTTTACTGGGAAGCTACCCTTGGACAGGCAAGTTTACTGGCCCCAATGACCTAGGCCAGGGAAGTCACCATGGGGAAACAGGGTCGGGGGTGGGGGAAGAGGAAAGAAAGAGGCAAGCTCCTGCAGAGAGAAAAGAGAAGAGGAGAAGAGAGGGGAGAAGAGGAGAGGGGGAGAATGAGAGTGAGGAGAGAGAGGGAGAGTGAGGAGGAGGAGGTAGAGAAAGGGAAGAAGAGAAGGAAGAGGAGGAGGAGAAAGAAGAGGAGGAGGAGGAAGAAGAGAGAGAGAGAGAGAGAGAGAGAGAGAGAGAGAGAGAATTAAAGCCCATTTTAAATGAGAAGAAAGTAACAAAGTCCTGAACAATATTCTGGGTGAGCATAGAAAGAATAAAGTTGGAGTGAAAGTTAAACAGAAAGTGTCGATGAGAAATGAGGACTGCTTTCCTCTACCATTCCTTTAGCAGAGTACCAAACTTCTATGTGCTGCCCAGTCAAAGGCTCTTCATTTCCTCACCAGCAGATTCTCTAGACTGGTGTGTTTGCTTTCTAATTTTCTATTCTTCTTTTTAACCTTTGTAATTTTCTTATTCTTCTCTCACATACTAATTCTGACCACAGTGTCTCCTCCCTCCACTCTTCCCAGTGGCACCCCCACCCCCATCCCACTCCCCACCTTCCCTCCATTTCCCTTCAGAAAAGAGCAAGCCTGGCAGGCTATCAACGAAGCATGGAACACATGGCATAGATCAAGTTGCAGTAAGACTAGGTAAAAACCCTCCTATCAAGGCTAGACAAGGCAGCCCGATAGGAGGAAACAGTCAGAGACATCACCTACTTGCACTCTTAAGACTCCCACAATCTTGTACCTCACTGGTACAAATAGGAATAATTATGCTCTAATTGTATTTTGAGAGAAAAGTTTTATTTTAACAGGAAGGGTGATATGTAGGAGGAGCTAAGGGGGAAGGAGCACCAAGAGGAAGAGATGGAGTAAGGAGAGAAGATGAAGTAGATGAGAAGCTAGGTGATGAGAGAGAGAAAGAGAGAGAAAGAGAGAGGGGGCATGGAGGCAGACGTTCACATGTCTCCACCAGTCAAAGATAGTTTATATATCTAGGTTGGGGATTGGGTTACACTTCTGATTGAGCATTACCATACTTATAAAGCCCTTGATTAACATTTAAAAAAAATTGTATAAAAGCAAAGAGGAAAAGGGGGCACGGGATAGGGGTTTTCTAGGGAGGGGAAATGGGGAAAGGGGATGGCATCTGAAATGTAAATAAAATATCCAATAAAAAAAATAATTGTAAAAAAAAATGACTCCCATAAAATCACCTAACTACACAACTATAACATATATGTAGAGGACCTAGCTCAGACCCATGCGGAGGGTCTAGGATTATTGCTTTAGTCTCTGTGAGCTCTTATGAGTCCTGTTTAGTTGATTCTGTAAGTTGTATTCTGATCTTGACACCTCTAGCTCATATTTCTATATTTCTTAAGAAGTGCCAGCAAATTATTGTTTACTGGTTTGCTGTGAGCTCAGCTTTTTTTTTTTTTTTTTTTTTTTTTTTTTTTTTTTTTTTTTTTTTTAACTAAGGAGCTTTTAGCAGTCTGGGGAAATCTTAAAAGCCAAGTGGACAGCATATACACTCATGCAAAGGAGCCATCGCACCTGCCAGGCTAGCTACCAGGATCCATTTGACACTCCCACGAGCCAGACCTCTATGTTCCCTAGACACAGCCACAGAAGGCTCATCTCATTGTCAGGTCCCAAATGCAGAGCATAAGAGGGTCCAAGTCACCCCACTAGTTAAGTCTGTTCTCTCATTAAAGTGTTTTCTACAACCCCAATTAAGCTGAATAAAGTCTTTGAATGTGGCCTTTCAAAGTCGATTCATTTCATTTAAAGGAAATCATCGATAAACAATTTCAAGCCATTCTTTTTCCAGAGAAGTTGCACTTCTATTTGATTTGTGCAGACAAATCCCATCAGATGCTCTGAGGGAGCTGAGCACAGTGATGCAGGCCTATAATCTTACAACTCCAGGGACTGAAACAGGAGGATGGCAAGTTCAAAGATGGCCTTGTGAGGAAAAGAAAGGGGGGAAGAAAAAATGAGAGGAGGGAAACTACAGATGGTCCCATTCCCTGTGCATCAATGACTCCTAAATGCTTATTTTTGCAGCCATTGAAAGAGAAGGAGGGGAGGGTCATAGTAGGATTCCAACAGGTCCATGGCACAACCAGAGAGGAAGCCGCTGGCACCCACATCAACAAACAAAAGAAACAGCTTATCATTCTTCACCCATGCCTTCTGAGTATCTGCTACATACCAGGGACCACTCCATAAACACAGAACAGACTAATATCATGAAGACTACATTGTCTTGGGAGTAAAACAAAATTTATATATAATGTTCATATATTTGTTGGATTAAAGGCTTATGGGGAAAGTAAAGCAGGGGAAGATGACGGGGGATAAAGGGAGATGTTAAGATAGAAAGGAAGGAAGGGAAAGCTGTTCCAACAAGGTAACACCTAAACAAGAATGGACAGAGGTGAGGGAGAGAGGGAGTAAGGCACAGGGCTACAGAAAAGGATGCTCCAGTATAGGGCATAAGCTGTAGACACTTGTGCTCAATCTGGCTGTTCATTAGTGTTTCTTAATGTTCTTATAACTCTCATCATCCTCATTCTATCCAAGAACCACACAGAACCTTGAAGCACAGATACCAACTTGAAACTCTCTAGCTATACTGTAATGTGCTATCACATGCGGGAACCGCAGTCCAATGAGGTACAGATTTCAACAAAGACCCTAAGAGCAGACTTCCTAAAGGTTCCAGGTAAAAGGGGACAATGGCTTTGGCCAGACTTTTCAGACAGCACTGAGTATTAAAACCATGAGAGGCACAGGTCGAAAGCTTAGCTGGCAGCTGGCCACCTGCAACCCAGGTCAAGTGTACATTCACTTTTCCTGCAGTAGGTTTGTCATAAAAGAAATCTACCAAGAAATAGGTCATAAAAGAAATCAACCAAGAACTCAGTGGCCTGAGTGAAGGAATGTGGGAATTAAGAAACTGCAAGTCCTTTCCAGAAAGCTGTGTCTACCAACTGCCAAGTTGTGTCTATCTAAACTCCGAGAGCTTTACAATCCAGTGGGTGCTGGATCAGGATGACATTTTAAAGAAGTTGTGTCAGTCTCAAAGGCAGGAACAGCAGACTTGGCAAATGGTGAACCCAGCCAGCTGACTACATGCTCTTCTTTCCCAGGAAAGGGTGGGTCTGAGAACAGCTCTTCAAACTCCCTGGTCTCCATGCTCACAGGCCAAGCAGCTCTGTGAGATCACATCAATACTTTTTTGCTCCAAGATGCAGGAGGCATAGTAGGGGACAGTGCTTTCACACATATGCAGTCTACACTGCCATAGGAAAAGGCAATCTTTGGTTTTAGGCTGTGTTAATGATGCTTGCTACCCAAACAGACCAGGACATGCCCACTTTGATAGGTCCTAAACTAAAACTAGGGGTCAATAGACCTCCAGTCAGGCAGATGGAATTTCTAACACACTCTTCATCTTTGCTCACCTCTTTGGGTTGCTCAAAGTGACTAGTAACTTCAGAATTCACAAAACCCGACATCTTTCTATCTTAAAGTCGTTTTGATGTTACCAAATGTTTTCTTAATTGGCACTGTGGCAAAGGCTTTCCCTTGATAACTCCCATTGCTATTTTTCTATTTCTATAATTTCTGATGCCTAAAAGCATTTCTGAATCAAACCTTTAATCTCTAAACAGATGATAAAGGATGGAACCAGATTATTCTCTCTCTCTCTCTCTCTCTCTCTCTCTCTCTCTCTCTCTC
>JANHMN010000001.1:181990024-182009980 GCA_030674055.1 Rhabdomys pumilio | reverse complement strand
GAGAGAGAGAGAGAGAGAGAGAGAGAGAGAGAGAGAGAGACTTCATAAATCACTGCCAATGTTTATCTTCCTGAAGATCTTGTGGGAGAAGAGACAGACTGAGAGAAGGGAGAGAAGGGTGACTCCACAGGAAACAGTTGTATTGGACAGACTGCTTTTTTAATCTTGAAGCCATCATGCTCATCTAAAGGATGAGAGAGACACCTAAGGTAATGTTGTCTCAACTGGCAATAAAATAGGCTAAATTGAATTAGATTACAAAAGTAATAAAATGTCAACAAATGAATATCGTAGATCATTATGAAGAATGTCCTGCCACGTTAGGGATGCTGCAAGTGTGTGCACAATCTCTTTCCAATTTCTACCCCCTAACCATAAATGCCTGATACCTCATGTGTGGTAATGAATATATCTCAATTCAAAATTAAATGTCATTTATGGTCTTCTGTCATGGGGAGCAGATAAGATGAGTTTCTTAGCCACATATTTTGTTAAGGCAAAGAATATACTCAGGCCTAACAGCGGGTTTCCTACAGCGGAATAAGAAGTCAAGCTATAACATCTTCAAAGAAGGGTGACACAAGTTATCAAACTATGACTCCAGTGGCCTCATTCTGGGGGAGAGTAAGTGTGTTAACTCCAACATTCTAGTCTTGGGGTTTAAATGTTTATTTTGTATGTGTGTGTGTGTGTGTGTGTGTGTGTACACATATGTATATGAGTGACTGTACAGCTAGAGGCCAGAAGTAGAGCATAGATAGCTTCAATGATGGCTGACCCGTCTAGTTACTGAGCCAAGATCCTCTGATGAACCTAGAGCTCATCAACTCGGCTAGTCTGACTAGCAATCTTGTCTTGGAGATCCTCTGTCTCAGCACTCAGAATGCTGGAGTTATTAGTGGGCCCTGAGTGGAGGGATGTAGGTCTGGGAATTAAGCTTTCCAGAAAGCTGTGTCTACCAACTGCCAAGTTGTGTCTATCTAAACTCCGAGAGCTTTACAATCCAGTGGGTGCTGGATCAGGATGACATTTTAAAGAAGTTGTGTCAGTCTCAAAGGCAGGAACAGCAGACTTGGCAAATGGTGAACCCAGCCAGCTGTCTACATGCTCTTCTCTCTCCAGAAAGGGTGGGTCTAGAAGCAGCTCTCCATGCCTTAGCTTTTATGTGGGTGGTTGGATCCAAATTCTGCCCTGAGCTTTGTCTGGTCAGTGCTTCATCCACTGAGCTGTGTCCCCATTTCTGTACTCTTAATGCCCTTTAGATCCAAGGCTTGATAGGCCTAGCAGATAGTAAACAACATCTTCAGTGCATCTTCAATGTGCAAAAGTATGTCTTTAATATGCAAACCCAACCACCCTATCCACAGCCCAGGGTGACACCCTGCTTTCATCAGGTATTCACATTCCAGGGCCATTGCCTGTCTGCCCTAATCAGCCTAGACCCAACAATGACATTTCTTGACACAGCCCTGTCCCCCAGTATCTAGTAAAATTATCTGCATTATCTAAACCTGAAATCCCACTTGCCTCTTTCTCCCCCGTGAACTCCAATAGAAGCTTCAGTGTTCTGAATTCTTCTCCTCCTGCCCACTTATTTTGATCTTGCTTCTGTACTTCTTTGTGTGGCTCTTTATTATATGGCATGGCCATATAATAGTAGCTTATACAGTAGGAATGAAATAAATATTTTCCTTTATGACAGCCATTATGATATCTGTAAATCATACTGTCCCTGTCTAAACAAACTCTTGGTATCTCTAAAACAACTAGAAGCTAGGCGACTCTGATTCCAGGTAGGTACCTGGAGAGCCTGCAGGATTTGAGATCTTGGGCAAGGTATTGAAGCCCTTTGTGTTGCGACACATGCTGCTGTGGTTAATAGTAAATTAAAAGGCATAGTAGAAGGCAAAAGGACAGGGCAGGAGCCACATGACCTCCGGTAACCCCCAGTTGCATCCCACTTATGTGTCAGACAACCTACTTCAGCACACTGAACAAAGTCATGTAAACACAGACACCTTCTCCCTGGCTCCAGAGGTTGGCTTGAAGATGAAATTGTCTTTCAGGGATGAGGAAGAGGATTCTTCCCCCTAGAGAAGTGTTGGAGCATGCCATCACTGACGTTTGCCATTACTAAAGACAGTGGAATAACATTTCCTACCACTAGCCTTGTAATGACCACAGCTGCTATCAATCTTCAGAAGGTCTAAGACATGAGCTACAGACACCACCCCCCCACACACACACACACAAAAAAAAAAAAACACATTCACAATTTCAGCTAAGGTTCATTAGGTTTGGAACCCTTTTCCCTAAATCTCAGAATTAATTTCTCTAAGGACCCCAGATTAAGGACTCTGACTTTGACATCTCATATTCTGCACTATAAATTCCTCCCAAAGTGTTTTCTGTGGGCAATTAGAATGGAACCTCATTCTGAGGTGCTCATCAAAGTGAGAGAGAAGTCCATTGGCCCATATGCCCATTCCTTGATGGCAGAGTAGCAGAAGTCTGCCAACATCAGATCCAGAATAGTCACTGCAAACAAGGGCTTTGCATGAAAGGAACAAAAATGATATTCCAGGAACTGAGACGGAACAGCGTTGCTCCAAAGCTTGAGGGTTTTTGGTTGCACTGCACATCCCTGAAAGGACACATTTAAAGAAGCTGGTATGGAATGGATTTCCATCACATCAGTTCTGAATCAATGGGAAAAAAATCCGTTTACAAAATGGTAAAGGTTCCACAGACTCGGCAATGGGCAGTTTTACTCATGAGAAATCATGGGGTTGTGTTGCCTCCGAGCAAGGCTGTGGGGCACTGAGCTGGGTGCACTTACCTCTTTCTACTTATGACACAACTCAGGAAAATTAGTCAAATCATTGAGACTACAGAGTGCACTGAGTACCATCGAGGAAACAAGTGATACTTCAGGCACCTGCAGTCTTGGATGCCCAGGTTTGCTCCACCTCCCGTAAATTCAGGGCTGGCAAATTATTTGGCAGGGGAAATATCTGAATTTACTGCCAACAGAACTTTCTTCACTGGCCACTCATTTTCAAAGCTCTATTTTTCTGGCCTGATCTGCTCTATCAAACAGCTAGTTTTGTCTTTCTTATGTTCAGTTCACTTAGGTTAGGCATTTATTTTTAACATGAAGATGGGTTATAAAAATATTTTTTAAAAATCTAGAAATAAAAAAAAATCCTCTGGTCTTAGTTATTATGCTTCACATTCATAAGTCACAAAAATGGTGTCTTTCCCAGGCTGCCCACAGGGTGAGAGCTGTACGTCTCCTCTGAGTATTGGCATTTGATTCTATATGACGTCCCTGCAAAGACTAAAGCCAACGGTGTAACTTATGTAACTGCCTGCTTCAGAGGTTATCATTAGAGAAAAAAACTCATTGTAGTTGATAAAGCACGGGGTCATCCGTGAAAGGGGGCATCCGTGAAAGGTGTTATTCTCCCTAAGCATGTAACGGCGGGCACATAGAATTATCTCACCATAACAAAAAGAAACAGGTGACTGGATACGTGGGCTAGCAGGATGCAGCGTTGTACCACTAGGTTGAGTTGATTGCTCCATACACCTATGTTCAGAACCTGGGCCCTGGGCAGGGAGTTCAACGCTAAACATCATTTTCTAACTTGTGGTTAGTATCACAGAACTCACCCTCGAAAGCTGTTGTTGACTGGAAAAGCAAAGGAAAATATCAGAGGGTAGAAGATTGATCCCACAAAAGGCAGCATTCTTTCTGATTATCCCCCAAACCTTACCCTTTAGGAGGAAAATATGCAGCAGGGAAAGGCCTGGGGGTATGAAATTTAGAGGAAAGTCTTGGGTAGGTCATGAGATCCCAGACATAAAACCTTCTTTAATGATGTTCTTCCAGAGAATGGGTTTCCTTTTCCTTCCTAGGTCAGAGTTCAATACCAAATAAAATCCTTGTGGTTTTTTTCCTTGGGATCTGGACAAAGGCCAGTATCCATTTGGACTGTGTCCCCTCCTCCATGTGCCATCCTGGTGATCAGCATAGCTATGGGTTATAGGTTGAAGATATAGGAGCCTGGGATTTTTCTTGAATCATTCTTGGCCCCTCTAAGGACAGCAGCTGTTGTGGATTCCAAGTTAGCACAGTGGCTTCCTCCCAAGGTTCTTGTCATTTCTAATTTCCCTACTGATCCTCCCTGTCACTAAGAATTAGTTCAAAATAGCAGTTTCTGCTGTCATCTCACCTGCTGCCTTCTGGGGCTTACTGTCAGGAGGAGAGTCAAAGATGTGTCAGACAAGTGCGAAGATATTGCTGAAGACAGCACTGCCCCATTTTCCCCATGACACCCAGAAAGCCAGGCAGGAGTGGAGAGTCTGTTGGAGTCTGTTGGCAATCTATATGTGCTGAGTGTTTGAACAGCTACCTCTGGCACCCTCTAAAGATATCACCACACCCATTTCCCACTATAGAAACATGCTTTCCACACTGACAGTCCTGCTGCGTTGTAGTAGAGCCACTACTGGGAGGTCAATGAGGAGAAACAGTAGGTAGACAGGGAAGGAAAGAAGTAGGAGTTTCTGAGGATTTAGGGTACCAATATCTCCTTTAGGGGAAAACCCAGTGGGGATTTCACATCTCATCTTCAGTCGGTATAGGTAATGTTTTGTCCTAAGAAACTAGTTGGTCTTTAATATTGCAGCTATCTTGGGGGTCCCTGTCATTGGCAAACTTTGGCTTAGACCCCTGGTGGTCTTGCCATGTCTGCCCATTTTCCTTCCTGCTGAGCTCAGTATAAATGATCAATACCATTTGATTTTCTGTCTTACCACCTACCTACCCCCTTTCATTAAGTTTCATTCACTAGATCCCAGCTCCATCCTTAGTGGCCTTGAGGATGCTGGAGACACGATGAAGTTAAAACACTCATATGGTCTCCACTATTATGGGACTTGTAAATTATTTAAATACCTTTCAGAGAATTAAGGCCAAGCAATGTTGAAAACAAGTGTTTGTGTGTGTGTGTGTGTGTGTGTGTGTGTGTGTGTGTGTGTGTGTGTAAACACAAAAGGACTGTACTCATGTCACTGGATGCTTCTGTTATCTCAAAAGTCATTATTTGAAGACTTCCCCATCAACTTTTAGTCTCAACTTTGTAATGCACACTGGATTCATGGAACTGTTTCTCTTCCTAGTTGAAGGCCACATGCTAGAAACCCAGAGCATCATTGCCTAGACCCTGTGACTCTCCTATAAACTCATTATCACCCCAAAGGGCTTGGTTTCCAGAATAGAACACACACAGCTGTGGCTGCACGGTCTCTCCTGTAGTTCCTAAGGAGGATTCTGAAACTACAAAGTCATCTGTCCCCTGCACTTGTGAAGCAGACACTGAGGAATGCAGGAATGGTCCCGACTTTTGCTCTATGTCCCTCTATATGACTACTCAGATGTTATTCTCATACATAAGTGGTAGAAGGGACATTGCGACAGCTGAAGACAAGGAAGATCGGGTCATCTGGGACAAGAGATCATCTTGACCTCTAAGAACCTTCTTCAACCAACAGAGAAGCTATGAAACAAAAATTGATGTGACAAGCGCAGAGCTGGTGGGAGTCAGTATAGAAGGGGCAACAAAGCACAGAAAGCACAAAGAAAAGCCACTTTCTACCTGGAGAAGACAAATAAAGTCACAGCTTACCTCAAAAGCCAATGTCCAGCCTAGCTCTGCACCATCATAGCTTCACTTGCTTGTGTATTATTCTTATGGAGTCTGAACTCAAAATGTCCCTAGTTATCAAGACCTGGGAAAGACAGAAACTCTGTTCTATAGTTGAGCTGACTTCCTAAAGTATTTCCCTCTTCTGGGAGTCTGGAGACTAGTCAAAGCTACAAGTCCTGGTGACTCCAGCAACTTTGAAGTCTCCCAGTCTGTGATGGCTATTCTTGGCTATCAACTTAACTACATCTGAAATTAACTAAAATCCAAATGGCTGAGCATACCTGTAGGGGATACTTCTTAGGTAACTCATTTGAAGTGGGAAGAAATATGGAAATACAGACAGAAGATACATAGATGATAGATAGGTAGGTAGATAGATAGATAGATAGATAGATAGATAGATAGATAGATAGATAGATGGATTCATTCTATAACTTCTGTTCCTCTAGAAACCTCAGCTATTATAATATAGGATAAACATTATTTTCTGGGAGACTAAGTTAGAGTACATGGCTCTAGTATCCCACAGTAACAGAAGGATGAACCAAACTCTATCACGGTCTAGAAACCTACTCCTTAGAGCACTTGTCAGGAGGACAATGGATGGACAATAGAGGACTTGTCAGAGAGAAAATGGGATCGAATGTATATTTGGAAGTTTTTTATTAAGATCGACACTGGTGATCTGCATGTGTTCTACTAATACTCTAGTCAAAGTCATTATGCCCTTCGCTGGATGATTAATTGTGAGTCTTGTGAGGCTCCTTCTGTAACTGCCCAATCTTTGAGTCTTTGTCACATAGCTTCCATCTAATGCTCTCCATGTTTCCTTTCATTTAGAATAAAAATGAGCCTCTGCTATACTCTAGCCTAGGATATATTTGCATCCCTATCCTCTTCTCAAATTCTCAGTCAACTTCTTCCTCTGGGCTTTTGTCTAATTGCTCTACAGCCTAAGGTTCTTTCCTTTCATGGGGCCCTGTACATACTGCTCACACCAAAACACACCAGTCTGGCTCTCTTCTTCCTACCCATTAGGTCTCATCATCAAACTTTCCACATCTTTTGAAAGACTTGGGTCTTATTTTATTCTTAAGTGTGTGTATGTATGTAGAGGTATGTGCACCTGAGTGCAGGTGCCCAGGGAGCTCAGAAAGAATGCAGGATCCTCTGAAGTTACAGGGGGTTCTGAGCCACCTAATGTGGGTACCAAGAACCAAATTCTAGTTCTCTGCAAGGATAGCTCATCCTAATCACTAGGCAACCTCTCCCAAGCTCCCCTCATGGTCTTCATCTCAGCTTATATTATTTTTCTTCCCAGTATTGACATATAGTTATTTTTTATCACCTAGCTTTGTCCCATTCCCCACATGCGAATGCACACACATTTAATAGAATGAAACTTCATGTTGTTACTACAGTATCCGTTTTGTTCAGTGTCTCCCTAACTTCTGATTATCCCTAACTTCTAAGTATCTGGGCCCTTGCAGATATCCCCAAATGTTTTGCAGGTAAAGAAATCACTGGGATTATACACAAACTACAGGCAAAATGGGAATAATTCATCATGACATATGGAGATAGAACATTTTAAATATCTATCCTATGGATACAAATAAAGTAGCTCTCATCCTTCAGCAAAGAATTTTCTTTTTATGACAGAGAGACTGTTACAGAAAGCCACAGCCGGTCAAAACTATCAATAGTGTGCCTAATCTCATTGATACATTTAAAATGCAGCCCTTACATCTAAGTCTTATGGAATATGGCAGAAGAAGGGGGAGAACAGGTCTAAGGAGTCAGGATACCTGCCATGAGATAGTGTCTTCTATATAAGACAAGGATTCAACACCTATGGAACAAGATCTCCACGATGAGAACACCAGTTCATATGCCAGTGTGGACGGAACATATCTCACAAGACCCTACCCCTAGATGAGGAGCCACAGGTAATGAATGGCTGCTGAGTAAGAGAGAGAGAGGGAGAGAGAGAGAGAGAGAGAGAGAGAGAGAGAGAGAGAGAGAGAACAAGAATGAATGAGATAAAATAGTCTTCTTGAGGAACAAGCTCCCTAATGGATTATCTAATCCCAAATGATTGGCCATAAACATATATACATAAATGCCTCCCTGAATGAACTCAGCAGGCTCCCTCTCCCTTTCCCTCCCCTACTCCCCATCTTTCGCTCTTTGTGTGTATGTGTATGTGTGTGTGTGTATGTGTGTGTGTATGTGTGTGTATGTATATATGTGTATGTTATAATTAAAGTGGAGATCATCAATTTAAGAGAGTGAATGAGAGATGAGTAAGAGGAATTGGAAAAGGTAAGGAGGAATATGAAATTCTCAAAAAATTAAAAACTACGGAAGCTTGTACAAGATATAAGTCTTTAACCTGAGAAAGATGGGGGGGAAATGACAGACAGACAGACAGACACACACACACACACACACACACACACACACAGAGAGAGAGAGAGAGAGAGAGAGAGAGAGAGAGAGATTAAATGTGCACCAAATATTAAAAGAAAGGTTGCTGGGATCTGCACCATGTCTATCCGCATGCATAGTATGCTTTGAGGTTAGCAGGGATTGAGGTTTAAGAAGGTGGAAGTAGGACCCTATCCCAGGTCACACAGTATGTGACAGATAGGGGACTCTTTTAACCTATATGGACTTTGGAGCTGAAAGATGACTCAGAAGTTCTAAGTACTTGCTGCCCTTGCTAATCCCTGGAGTTTGGTTCCTGACGCCTATATAAAGTGGTTTACAGCCACCTATAACTTTAGCTCCAAGGGACCCTACGCTTTCTTTCAAACACACACACAGTAAAAATATAATCCCTTGCATATAAGGGATTTCAAAAACATTTTCTTCATTGTTATACCAGGGCAAAAGAACATCATGCTGGGCAGAGAACATGCACCAGGAGCTTTCAGAAGCAGAAACACACAGAAACAACAGCAAACAAAAGACAGAACAAAATACCAACACCCTCATAACCACGGACATAAATAAGAGTCTGGGGTACTCTTCTCTTGTTACTATTGTTGTCAAATTGGAAGTGTTTGTTAATGGTGAGGGTATACTGAAATGGCCTTTCTGTTCTAGGAATAAATCTTAGCAACAACTTCCTAATCCTGATCTGTCAAATAATCACAATGCTCGGAAACATTAACACAGCAATTCTATTTCATGAAATTCATCCAGAAAAATAAAAACACACTGTGAAATAAAGACTTAACATAAAGGACAGAAGTTTCAGCGTTGTTCATATTAGAGAAAAATGACCAAAATATCAGAATGCCTCACTGAAGGGAATGGTGTTAGTACTCTCACCCAGGAACTTTCCTGAAGCCATCGCAAATAATGGCTAGGCTGATTAACATCACAAAATAAAATTTAAAAAAGGAGACTCTAAATTCTCATGCATTCTAAATATATATTTTTCATATATGTACATATGCATATGTATGAAGATTAATGGCATTTAAAACTGTAATCTCTAGAGTTTTTGGGTAACTGCCACTTCTCAGGGTCTGCTTATTTTTATCATAAACACATTTTCTACATTTAACACATAAAGTTTTTTATACAAAACATGTTTTATAGAGAAAGGGAAAAATTTCCATTCATTTCCATTCAGTAAAGAGCCACAAAGCCTCTCTCATGTTTTCAGCACTCACAGGTTATAATGATGACTAAACCTTTATTTCTAATTGATTCTGAGGTTGGAAACACCGTGGAAGGGTTTACATCCAGCTGTATAGGAGCAGAATCATGGAGTATAAACAAGTCTCACTAGGATGTTCTATGAAGACTGAGAAGAAGTGGTACCACTCCATAGCTCATCCACAACAGATGAAGCCAACTACTTAAGTGGAGGAGAGTTCAGAGCTATGGAGAACAGATAAGTCATGATCAATATATATATATATATATATATATATATATATATATATATTTACAATTGAAAACTCTATGGAATTTCAAATCTTTCCTCAGTTCACAATTCCCTTCTTTGGAACATATCTAGACTAAACAGACATCTTGAGACCAACCTGCATCTCTGAGTGAGTCTGAGAGTTTGAGGTACCACATTAGAGGTGCCCCTGAGAGAGATCTATGAAAGACTAACCATCTACCTTTACTGTCCTAAGGAGACTAGAAAACAAAATGGAGACCCACATCACATGTTGGGAGGATTTTCCAGATTCCTTGCCTGTAGAAGACTGGCTAAAAGGTAAGTCTGACATTAAGAAATCCAGAAAAAGGTCGACCCCACAATGGGATACCTCTGTGGCTGGTTTGGGTTGATGCAGTATTATTTTCCTCTTCTTTATGTGTCAGAGAAAAAAATGCTTATGTGTTATCTGTTGATCTCCATGCTAGAGTAGACAGGGACTATAGGCAGGGCTCAAATAGACCTAACTGATGAGTGTCCCCAGCCTCCTGCATATATAGATAGTGAGTTTGCCAATCTGATAATCTTTTCTGTATGCTAATCCACATCACAGAACTCATAAGATGGATAATATAATTTAATACTCCTGATACACTTACTATATGTTCATTCCTTTGATGTGTAAAAGCCCAAAGTGAAGTCTATGGAGGTTAATGCTCTAACAACCCACTATTATCCCCTATAACAGGCATTTACTGCAGTCAAAAGCCATCCTGTAGTAACTGGCAACTAGAAGCCTGCAAAGCAGATGGAGGTGACTCTCTAAGAGCTTCCCTTTCCTTTGCACAGATTTGCAAGGATGCTTCACAAAAACGAAACCACAAGAGCAGTGGTGGGATCACAAGTCCAGGGATGCTGTTCAGGGGTTCAGGGACCAGGAAACCATCTGTGGATGTCAGAGTTATCCTGCTATAGACCTTCTATGGTCCTAAGAAATGTTTATTATCATTTCCCACCTTTGCCTTTTTAAGTTCTGTCTCCTAAACAGCAAACTTTGATGATGTTACCGTGGTTCTAGGGGCAATCCTGCATACACTTGTCATTGAAGGATGCTCTTCCCTTGTGGAAGGCCTCAGAGAGAAGGGCTGGCATGAGGCTGACTTGGGAATCTCTAATACACACATCCTGACTTATCTGAATCGCTTTTTAGGAAAATAAACAGAGTTGAACATGGACAGAGGACAATAATGCATTGTCCTCAGTGTGCAGGAATCTGGTGTTAGCTATGACAATGTCAAACTTGATGCATCAAAACACCATCCCTTACCCAGTTGGTCCAGCCTTATAAGAGGGAAGATTTCCTTCAAGGGAGAGGTTAGACATAAGTTATCTCCTTCAAAACAAAACAAAGCAAAGGAGAAAAACTAGAGCTGGAGAAATGGCTCAGTAGTTAAGAGAACTTGATGCTTTTACAGAGGGTCCTGATCCAGTCCCCTATTCCCACACAGAGGTTTATAACAATTGTTTGTACATTTGGGTTCTGGAGGGCTTAATACCCTCTTCTGGCCTCTACTGACACTGCAAGCATATGGTATACTTAAATACACTTAGGTAAAATAGTCACACAAATAAATTACACATGAATAAATAAACAAACAAATAAGATGATGAGTAAGATATTTCCTTAGGATAGTTTTCAAAAATACTCTTGTATCAACCAAAGTCTAATCTAAATTCTGAAACTTCAAAATGGCGGCTTTTGATGCAACTGTTAGGATAAAAATCATTGGGTTCTTTGTACTTTATGAATATACCATAAGTTCCAGCTGTTTGAACTTGGGCAACATGTTCACTGATGAAATTAAATCGACATCATCTCCCTTTATCTTGGCAGTTCAGAGGAGTGGAGGCCATGGCTGCTCTGCCTGTTGGGTTACCATAGTGTGAAATTCATAACACTGCCTTCAAGTTTATCTTTGATTAAAAATTAAATTTAACTTCCCTTTATCATTCTCCAAATTCCAACACCACGTATGCATGTCTGAGTTCCCCAAGTTAAATCAAGATGGACTAAATATTTAATACCCTGTTCTAATTAGCTACAACTGTTACCTGATTTTTCTCTGTAAATGAATTTGAAAGGACCCAGGAGGCCTAACGTTAACCTTCATCCACTCTCGTTATAGGAGAGAAATTACAGGCTCTAATTAGATGCTTCAAATTGCAAAGAAATAGAATTTTCATAACCAGCTTATTAAAATCCTAGGGCCCCTTTGGGATAGGGCAAATTGCTTCTACCCTGAGCCGCTTATCCTGGTACGGCACCACATAGAAGATACACGTTGTCTGCCTAACACAGCTCATATTTCTCACAAATTAATGAGTACGCAAATTATTCCAGCTGCCCTGTTGGCATGGGGAAAAATTGAAAATCTATGACTGCCAAGAGATGTGGGAAACTCAGCTGCTAAGTAAAATCTGCTTAAGGGGACACAGCTGCCTGCCGAGGTGCCTATTTGCATTAAAATTACCAAATCCATGAACACAGAACAAATGTCCCAAGATAGTTAAGCAGTGTTCAACACTTGGGTTAACTCTTTTATTGTTCTAAGGCCCTCAAGGTGTGAGTGTCCCACACAGTAAGCCAAGACTTGAGGCTCTTAAACCAAATGGCTTTTCTCCCTGGGACAGATACATAAGCATCATGGTGGGAAAGCCAAGGCAGTGGTCTCTTGGGAGTTCCCACTGTGGGAAGCACTGATCCCTTTTGCTCCCACTGTCTTCTTAGGATAAGTCAGTCAAAGCTCTCATTCTTACGGAGATTAGACATAGCGACTGAGACCAGAATGGGGCATCGCATGCACCTCTGCTGGGATTTTCTATTCTGGCATCTGACCTTTCTGCTTCTTTAAGGGGCCTCATAAAACTCTGACCTAAGATGAAAAAGCCACGATGCCCCCAAAGTTCAGCAGTCAATGAATAGTATGTGAAAGAGAGGCGCTTGGCCAGCCCATTCGGTGGGGCTTATGGGGCCTCTTAGTAAAACAGTGTGATGTCAAAAGACAAGTACAATAGGAGAAAGAACAACCGGTGATAAGTCCCGGGGGAGCAGTTCAATAACACACTTGTTGTTTTAACCCATAGTAGTACCTTAATAATTAGCACAATTGCTCACTCCCCAAATTCTAGATCTAAGAGATATTATTCAAATCCCTCTGAAATCCCTGGTCCGGAGCAAGTTTAACCCATAATTTAGAAGCTGAACTCTCATTCAGACCTACATTTTAACTATGCACAAGCATAAGGGACACCGTCTCTCAAAGCCAGTCTTCCATCACTAAAGAATATATTAGTGAGGTCCACCTTCTCTCATTAGGTTTATAGATGTATTTTTAAATATATATATCGCTAGTTTTATCCCAACTCTCCAGCTAATTATAAAGACCTGTTTTGTTTGCCATCCTAAACATTCTGCCCTGGGTGTTTTGGATTGTCCAAATTGTGTGAAATGACAGAATGACGTCATCCAATAGATCCGGATCAGGAGAAACAGATGACGGTTCTGTAAACACTTTTCACCCTCCAACATGTAGCCTAAACAGAGTACTTCCTCTCCCTATAAGAGATGGCAACAAATGAGATTTTCAAAACAGAACGGGACATGTGAACATCACCCGCAGACATTTGAAGATGATTAAGGAAGCAGAGACACAAATGAAGATAAGAGTGAGAATGGAAAATGTTGCTTTGAGAATGGAAAGAAAGGGGCTCTTGACATTGAAGAAACCCAATGCAAAGTCAGTTTCAATTACACGGTAATATGGTTGATCCACACCACTGCTTGCGCATTCTTGCCTCTATGCAAGTGTTTGTCTAAATACCTGAGTATTTCCTTTCCAAGGGAGACATTTCTTGCCTTTGAACAGCTGGCTCAATTAGAGTCTGAGGACCAAGACATTTAATGCATAGTTCTTCAGTCCTGGATCTGTCTAGATGCAGACACCAAAAATTCACAAGGGCGAGTGTTACACTCTCCCAACAAAGAGAAGAGTCTCCTGAATTCTTTTTTGTCATTTTTGTCATAGACCCTTTTGATGCTTTTAGGGTGACTGAGCCTTTGAGAAGTTCTGGGTTAAATGTAAAGATAGCACAATGTGACCTCAAAGAGAGACCAGGAGTTAGAAATGACTGAAAGGCATGCTGACATCTTATCTTGCCTTGGAAAGTTCAAGGCAGAAGTACAGGTGCCCCCCCCCAACAACTTGGAAATACATGGAATATTTAAAATTAACTCTGAGACAAGAGTTTAGGAAACCTGTTTAATGAGGAGGATATAGACACAGAATTGATTAGCACTTGAATGATGGGTGAGTTGCCAGCATCAAGGTCTCTGTTCCCTTCAGAAGTCAACATGAATTCCATGGCGGCGTATTTTTCTGATTATTAAGAAGCCATATTAGCCGGTGAGTATGAGACAAATGTGTATGCAGGCATGGACAGTCATTTTGATATGTAGCCATCCAAAATCACATGCATGACTCTCAAGTCTGTTCTTTTCCTTGTTGTTATATTGGTTCTTTCAGAATAATTACCAACCGACACTGTATGGTAGATCAGATGGTTAGACAATCCTTAAAGCATCTTAATGGTGCTATGTCTTGATCTCTTGACAACTTCAATTTAGAAAAGCAAACTAAAGGATGTGTTTAAAGGAGATTTCAATTAATTTTGATCCTGTAACCCAGTAATGCTTGTCAAAAGGTGTGACACTGCATAGTCAAGAGACAGGCTTGCCGTGGTCTGTTAAATATTCTCTTTTAATCTAATTTATTCCCCAAAGGGGAAAACTCTCCAGTGTGACCACTCTAATTAGGGATGCTCTCACATCTACATGCTCCAGCTGACCTTCTGAAGAGAGCCACTGAATACTGAGAGCTCTGGCGAAGCTCCACAGGGAAAATCTTACTCAGTATTTCACGAATACATTTTTTTGAGCGTGGTCATAGGTTCTACTCATGTAGACTCCATGGGAAACCTTGGTTGTTTCAAGAGCTGCTTTCTAACTTACTCATTATGATGTCTTCAGAACTGAGAAGAGCAAAGCTGAATATTTAAGTGCAGAGGTACTAGTTGGTCTTTAATATGCTGAAAATGAGTGAGCTGTACCCATTTTTCTTTTTTCTTCTTTTTTTTTTAGGTAGAGACTAAGTCGTTTAAGCTTCTTATATATATTTAGTAAATAAATAAATAAATAAATAAATAAATAAAATGCCTCTGTGAATATTTATTTTTAAGATAGAAAATATACCTATAAATCTGCATTCATAGAACTTCATGTTCTTGGGAGAACAACTTCAGGACCACACTGTGAAAGAGCCAATGCTCTTACTGATAACACTTAGAAGTGGGAAAGCATAGAGAAAAGCATATCTATACCATGCACTTCATTAACATAGCTGTATCTAGAAGCTTCCCACCCAGTGACTGTGCACAAACACCACTGGCAGATAGAATCCAACTTTCAGAATGAGACATCATCTTTTCATTTAAAAGAATGAGCTGAAAATAATACCATTTGAGGGCAAGATCAATCACCTATCCTTATATAAATGCTAATACTGTGTATATCTCTTTAACACAGACTAACAGGCAGATAAACATATGGACCAATGAACAGGTTAAGATATCAAATCTCAGGGTTGGAGAGATGGCTCAGTGATTAAGAGCACTGACTGCTCTTCCAGAGGTCCTAAGTTCAATTCCAAGCAGCCACATGGTGGATCACAACCATCTGATATCCTCTTCTGGAGTGTCTGAAGAGAGTGACAGAGTACTCACTTACATAAAATAAATAAACCTTTTTTAAAAAAAAGAAAAGAAATACACCAAATCCCAGCATGAAAAAAATGACAGGGAGAAAATCCAGCATCCATTGCTGTTAGCTCAATATATGGCTCAATGTAGAATTTTCCATTTTGTAGAGCAAGTAAAAGCTAGATTGCAAACTAGAGTTAGTAGAAAAAGAGAGAGAAAATTGAGCTTGGGGCTATAGTTTCCCAATGGAACAGGAAGTACAGAGAATAAAGTTATGAGCTGCTCTTACCTTAAGACGTTTGGTAATGTCCAAGTTATATACATGTTATGAAAATTGAAAATTCATTAAGATTATATTTCATCAAATCAAAATGGCTATCAACTAGAAAACTCCAAATACTAGAAGATGAAATGAGAATAAATTCTTATATTCTTATTGTTGATAGGAATGTAAATTTGACAGCTACTATAGAAATCAGTGTAGAAATTACAAAAAAAAAAACATCTAAAAATAAATGCTATATGATTTGGCTGTACCCACACATGTATTCTCACAGAACTCTAAATAATCCCATTCCAATGATTCTTGCAGATCCATGTTTAACACAACATTCACAATAGACAAGATATAGAAGCAGCCTAGATGTCCATCATCACCAGTCAAGATGCTCATGATAACCAGCCTAGACGCCCATCATCAGATGGATGGATGGATGGATGGATGGATGGATGGATGGATGGATGGATGCATAGATGAATAGATTCTTAAAGGAAATATACGATTTATGCAATGGTGCTTTATTCAGCCACAAGAAAAAAATGAATGGACAGCATTTTCACGAATATAGACAGAACCAGGGATTGTTGTGTTAAGTAAAATAAGCCAGACGTGGTCAAGTGCTAAATATTTTAGATCTAAAATTTGTATGTATATATGATTTGAAAGTAGAGGAGGAACTAAATGAGGGAAGGGGAAGACAGCATCCAAAAGGAGCAGGAAGAACAAGAAAGGTATGGAGAAAGCAAATCAACTATTATATATGTTACTACAGATGTATGTGTGTTCATGATGTTTTAGATAGGCATGCATTTCTTTATTTGTAAGACATGACAAAAGAAAGCTTGTGGGGGTTAAGAAATGGACCAATAAGAGATGAGAGATAAAAGAAGGTAACAGAAGGGGCAAATATGAGCAAAATATGATACATACATACACACACACAAACACACACATATATGTGTACATATAATATACATTGATGAAGTAAACAAAGCCATCAACAAAGGTACACATTTGAGTATCACAGTCCATTCCACCCCACTGGCATATGCAGAACATCAACTCACTAGCTGTGAAATACCTTTTATTTACTAGTGTTCAAGGGTCACTAACCAGAACCCATTATACGCTTATCATAAAGTAAGCCTAAATGTATTTGCAGGGATGATTACCACATAAAGTGTATACACTATCTCTGTGAAGTAAGCTACAAGTTATAAAAGAGAACTAGAAAAGCCTGGTGTTGGAACTGCATGTGAACAGAAAGATATGCTTTAAATGATTCCTGGGACAAATGTGCACAGTGAAAATTAGAAAACAGTTTGAAGTCAATGAAAATGAGAATGTAATCTCTAAAACTGAAGCACACTAGAGGAGCTGGAGGGAAAATAATGTCCCTTGTTAACAGAACAAAAAAGCACATGAAACTCAATCATCTGATGCTTCATGTTTTTTTGTTAGTTTTGTACATATACATACCGTATACACACATATGTAATATATATGTATATAGGTATATGTATATATGTGTATATGTATATGTGTATATGTGTGTGTGTATGTATGTGTGTGTATACATACATATACTGAAAAATGTCAAACTTCACCCAAAAGAAATGGAAAGAAGGAAGTGAAATAATAGAAACCAATAACAAGAAGAAACAGATATAAAATTCCATGCCAGTGCCAAAGGTTTTCTTCTTAAAGAATCACAAAATAAATTCACAGCAATATGTATTTAGGAAAGGTTAGAGAAAATGCTGTTATTAGCTGAATTAAGAATGAAGGAGAGCACAGTCCTGCAGATTTCTAAAATGGCAAGGAGATTTGAGAGTATCTCTAGACCAATCAATATGAGAATTTATGGAAAATGGACACTTCGCAGTGAGTACAATATATCATCCCAGCTAGCTCAAGATCGAAAATTAAAATCACAATAGTCTTATATATAGTCAAGTAATTGAATCCATAATGAAAAATAATCTCCCAATGTAACTGCAGCCCCCTGTGAGCTTACCATTGGATTTTTCTGCATGATTAAAGAAATAATAACAATTTTACATGAGGCTTTCCAGAGAATATAAAAAGAAGAAATATTATGAAACTCATTTTGAAGTCAACACATCCTCATAAAAAGTGGAAAGCAAATGGGTGTCTCATTCCATATAGATAATGCCAATAACCTGCAGGCCGAGATAGGAAGACAGTGCGATCTAGCACAGCCTGGACTACATGGTGAAGCCTTCCCTCAAAAATCAAACACATGCACAAACAAAACATTTCAACAAGGCAACATAAAACAGGATATTTCACAACATGATTTCCCTCTGACATAAACATACAGATCTGAAAACTGTAGCAAATTAAATGCAGCAAGACATAAAAACTTTACATGTTCTGAAAAAATGTGATTCCTGCCATGAAACCAAACAATGTAATCACTTGCATTAAAAGACACAGACAAAGAAGGGCTGGAGAAACAGTTCAACAGTAAAATGGTTGTTTACAGACATGAGAGCCAGAACTGAATTACCCAAATCTGTGATTCAAGAGCTGTGGGGGCAGAGACAAGTTAGGTATCTGAGGCTCTTTGGCCAACTAGCCTAGTCTTTTTTGCATAGCCTCAGGCCAATGAGAGACACTGTCTCAATATAAAACAGAAGAAAACAGACAAAAGTCAGGTAGAGGGTGCTTGACAAGCAAGCTGACACTGTCCTCTGGCCTCCGCAAGCATGCACATTGATCTATATATACACATGAATGTGCAAGCATATATAATATATATACATATATACACACATAGACATCAAAACATACTTAAAAACCCTAGTAGATTCAGAAACACTCGATGAAATTTCACACTCAGACAACAATAATCTTTTCAACCTGGAAACAGAATTAGACCTCCATAGCCTGAAAATGACTCCTGCTTTCAAACAAAGCAAAACAAAGGAAGTGACTCAGTGGTAGCTTTCCCCTGAGGTCACACAAGATGAGGATAGTCCAGTCTATGTAGCCCTGTGCTGGAAGATACAGGGAAGCTAAAGAAACAAAAGCTGTGCAGAGTGGGAGGGAGATGGAAGACACCATCCCATGACTGTAGACAGAGAAGTCGACAAAGAGTGTCTGCACTATGATGTCATTACGTGTACTTGACAAGTTCATTATAAAGATCAATATAAAAAGTCTACTGCTTTAGTACACAGCAAAAAATATTTTAAGAGATCATAATTTCAGCAAACCTTCTCCAACGCATGGTATATAACCTCTCTAACCTCAAACTATACAATACAAAGGAAAGAAAAGGTATAGACACACACAGTTCATGGGTTGGAAGGTTTAACATTGGAAATATATTTCAGATTTCTTCCAGTCAATGTTTGCTTACAATCCAATCTCAAGTTCCCAGAAAAAAAATTTATAGAAATCTTAAGTTTATTCTAAAACGTAAGTGAAAAGAAAGTACAGGATCTTGAAATACTCAGTGTCCAGTAGTGGAATGTCTTCATCAATCCTCTCCTCTGGGGTTCAAGGAGCTATGGCATCCCAGCCAATGGAGATGGATGTCTCCATCAATGGGACACACACACAGGTGAACTTACAGAGATCGCAGCAACATGCACAGAGATCACACAGGTTCAAACCAGATGGGGTCTCAGTGCTGAGGTGAGGTCTTAGACATGGGTTCCCATCCCTAATCAAGACACTAGCTGCCATTGACATTTACTTGCAAAGGAAAAGCTAGTCTTCTCCAATGGAGTCTCGCTAGGTATATAAACCACACTTAAATAGATGGTTAATGCAAAATGAACTCAATGGCATTTTGTAGATGTTTTGTCTCATATTGCATTGTTGGGACATTTTTACTGGTCCCAGTAAAAATTTTACTTTGCTTATATATTATGGTTTCTGATTTGTTGTGTTTATGGGGTTTTACCTACTCCTACCCCACACTTGTGTATACTTGTACATGTGTGTGTATGTATTTCTTGTGATTGTTTTGCCTATTTGTTTTTTTTTTTTTTTTGAGAGAAAGAGGGGGTGGAGAGACAAAAGCAAATGACATAATGAAAGAAAATATTTTCAGAATTTATACATCTAATAAAAGGTTGGTTGCTAAAGCAGATAAAGAACTATTAAAAATTAATTAGTAAGAACAGAACACCAGACTTTTGAGAAACAAAGAAGTGGTGAGTGTGTGTGTGTGTGTGTGTGTGTGTGTGTGTGTGTGTGTGTGTGTGTGT
>JANHMN010000001.1:181929356-181990014 GCA_030674055.1 Rhabdomys pumilio | reverse complement strand
TGTGTGTGTGTGTGTGTGTGTGTGTGTGTGTGTGTGTGTGTGTGTGTATGTGTATGAAATTTTATTTTGTGTTTTCATAATGATAATGGGCTGGTGCTTATCAGTTTTTGTCAGTCTGTTGAACATTTCTCTATTTTCTCTTGTTTTGTGTCTCATCCAGAACTCCTGTCTCCTCTCTCTCTCTCTCTCTCTCTCTCTCTCTCTCTCATCTCTCTACCCTCTCCCTTTGTCTCTCTCTTCTTTTCCCTCTTTCTGTCTCTCCCTCTCTCTGTCCCTCTCTTTCTCTCTCTCCTTCTCTCTCCCTCCTTCCCTCCATTTCTTTCTCCCCCTCCCTCTCCCTTTTTCCTTTGTCCCTCCCTCCCTCCTCCTTCTCCCTCTCCCTCCCCCCTCACTCACACACACACTACTTCCTTCATTTATCATGTCACTTAGATGGTTTCCAGGCTATGACTACTGTGAATAGGGCTGTAATGTACCTTAGAGTTCTGGTATCACATCAAGCCTAGTGAGTTCACCCTTATTAACCTAGTGATCTTCTAACCCATGCCTAGGTATCAATGACCTGTGGAGGGGGAGAGCCATGATGGTAAATGAGTTCAAGACATCCAAGAATGGCCTTGGTGAAATGTCACTGTTGTCCTTGGTCATTCAACAAGTCCAGTGACCACCATACCAAGAAGACTCGGCAACTTTTATCATTTACATAGTACTCTAAATGAAAACTATTGGCCTCACCAATTTGTATGTTCTAAGGATGATCCTTGCTGTCAACAGTGAGAAGCTAAAGACTCTTGGGTTTTACTGAGTCCATGAAGGAACCTTGAGGATATATGTGAGGCTGAGCAAGGTGAACTGTTCTCTGAGAAAACTATACCACTAACCCTGCTAGCTCTGTAGGTTGTGCCACATTCTGGAATATAGCTCCACTTCCCTCTATTTAGAGTAGAAAGAGTTTGGGATTTCTTGCCTTTCCTCTAAACAAGTCTTGAATAAATTCATGCTGTCACCAGTCTCACACAGATAAACATGGGCTGTCTACAGACAATAGAAGCCTTGTTCCCAGGCACGGTGACATTACAAGATCATCTTGTTTTCCATCGGCCTTTTCTTTATCTGCAGTTCTTCCCACTGTGGGATGAAAACTATCCAAGACAAGATATTCCTCCTGATGCCTCTAGGGTCCACAACATATTTCTTTTCAATCATGAAACCACAGCTTTTTTCTACGTGTCCTTTGGCCCACTTGTCACAATCCACTTCAAGCAGCAAATCCAGCCTCCTTACCACAAAGATTCAGAAAGCATTGTCGTTATGTGTAAGACATGAACAATGGCTACATTCTCCAGATATGTTCATCTCATGGTTATACATGATACAATCTGGAGGAAGATTTAATGGAATAAACATCCACCTTAAGATTGACCTGCATGACAGCAGAATCCTGAAAACAATGATCAGAGCCCACATACTTCTTGGCATTCGACCAGCAGGCAAATAAAACTCTCAGCTGTGATCACTTCCAATGAGGTCTTCTGTGTGTGTGCAACGCACACTGCAGCTGTCCCTGACCTACACAGATTGCCAAGCACTCACGATGGGCCATGGACTTTACCTGTGGCAGCTCGCCTAGCTCTAGTTCACCTTGAGATACATGTGGCTTTTATCCATATATGAAAAATGGATCACCAAAAATATGAAGTCACCTTTTTAACAGGAGCAGAAAAAATCCAATTTGTGACTCTGACCACACACTGCATTTATTTTCTCACACAGGCAAATCAAAGGTGATGCAGGAAAAGTGGCTTGTAACCTCTTCTATCAGTCATGTTTCTATGAGGATTCTGCTTTATTCCTGCTATATGTAACAATGGCTTTGCACAAACCACATGTTTTAGGGGGAGAATAAGATACTTTCAAAGGCATCTCAGACCTTGAACTTTAGCTTCTAAAAGCAAGGTGGAATGTCTCTTATTTGTCTGAATCCCTTTTATCATCCCTCCTAGCACTAGACAATATAGCATCCCTTGGGACAAAACCATCAACAGCCAAAACACCCACATAAAAACAAGTTTGTCAAGTCACAGGACATCATGGGTTCAAAATGGACAGTTAGTGAGCATCTGATTATGAAACCAGCAGCATCCCAAACCCTATAGACACAGTCTCATTTAGGTATCACAATATTCCTATGGAGCTGTATTGGGTATACTCTGCATCCTCTCCCCTGCAATGTCTAGGAATTTGTGATTATATGATACATAACAAAGAGGGATTGATGATGTAGATAGAATTAAGATTGCTAATCAGGGATCTTAAAATTAGGTCCAATAATTCTGCCAGGATAACCTAGCCAAAGAGTGATGGAAAAAAGAAGGGAATGTGAGGGTCAGAATTTCTCTTTTCTTGAAAGACCTAGCCACTTCTGCTGGCTGTGAAAGTAGAACAGGCCATTAGACAAGTGTTATAGGCAATAGCTAAGAGTTATTCTACTCAAGAAGACAAACTCTCCCTGAAGAGACTCCACCAATTTTCTGCTCATGTCTTGACACTAACCCAGGTTGGCACATCAGGCCTCTGACTAAGATCTAGAAGACAATAAACTTGAGTTGGTTCAAGTCACCATACAGAAGTCTGTCTATCTGTCAGAATAGAAATAGGAAATGAGTAGAGGTAGGTATCATAACAATCTCCATTTGACAGATGAAGAAATAGGGTCATCAACATTCTGGATTTGTGCTTAATATTAGCTAACAAGTAACAGAGTTACAATTTGAGCCAGGGTATCTCCCAGACCCTGTTCTTAGCATATTATGCCTTCCTCACTTTCCTCTAAAAATTATGCTGATCATTCCTTTCATTAAAACTGATGTTTAGAGGTTGACAAGATGGCTCGGTGGATAAAGGACATCCCTTCACAAGCCTTTGGACCTGTGATGCATCCTTAAAATCAGCTCCATAAAATTGTCCTCTGACATCCATGCACTATATGGCATAAGTGCTACCATATACATCACACCTATAATGATAACAGGTAGGAAGAAACAAATTTAACACTGATGGTATAGTATGAAAATGGAGGGTGGGCAAGAGAAATGACTGGCTCCTATGCCTAGTACTTTATATCCTCCTATACAATCTTTCCAAGTGGCAGGCACGTCATCAGTACCTAGCTGATGGAGCAGCAGTTGCAGGTTATTGGGAACCAGGGTCCTATGTGCCCTCCTTCTTGTCTCCTGCTGCTGAGCTTTTAGCTACATACTGATCTTCATCTCATCTTAGGTGCAGACATCCTCACTTCTCTAAGCCCCACTTAAGAATCACAATTGGTCTAAGTTAATCTTAGAAAATCTATTTTATTTATTAGCAGGTGGTTCTGTCATAAGCATGTTACCCATTCCTGGTCAGTAAGGTGAACAGTGGTACTTGTTGCTGGGTAGGAAAAGATTTTGACATGAAATGCATAGGAGGTGTCTACTGCTAGGTCTTCAAACTGCAGACCCCTGTAGAAGGGGCTAAGGTGGGAGGAATAAGGAGAAGAAGAGGAGAAGGAAGAGGAGGAGATGAGAGGGAAAAGAGAGAGAGGAAAAAATGGTGGCAGATGTTCACATGTGTCCCGCAGTCAAAGGTAATTGGTATATCTAGGTTGGGTATTGGGTTATACCTCTGATTGAGTGGGCATGTTGTTATTGATCATTACCAAATATATAAGCCTTTGGATAATGTAGAGTCTCATTTAGAGTCTCATTTGTACCGAGCCTGTGTGGTTGGTGGGATGGTCAGGGCAATGCTCAGCCTTGTGGACACAGCATGGAAGATTAGTAAAGCCATTTCCCAATGTGGCATCTTGTGGGTGGCAGGGCTGGTGTTTCTGGCTGGCCATTTTTAGCTGCGGCATGCATGTGGCCTCTGGCCATGGAACATGGTGGCTGAGCTAGGCAGAGCTGCTGCAGCTTAGATAGTCAGCTTGACCAGCGGGTGTTTTAAAATAACACCAGCAACAGACCCCCACCTTGAACCATGATGCCATTATCATTTATGTGGTGAAAAGGCCAGAGACTCTCCTGTAAAAACACTGAGTTCACAAGTTCTCCAGAATTGTTGGAATTTGAGGAAAAGTTGAGTCATCTTAACTTAAACTATAGGTCTTTGTGGAAACTTGTTACTTGACTTACCTAGTGAGATAATAGGAAGTTCTCATACTTGAGAACTCACGAAAGTCTAAAGTTCACTCATAGTACTGGTGATCAGCTGCAGCCAAAATGCTTTTATTTTTTACACAAGAGAATTACGCTTTCGAGGAATAAATTTGCTTGAGAAAAATTATGTTACTTTATGGCATTAGAATTTCACCCCCTGTGAGTTTACAGCTTGGGCTTTTTCCATTAGACTTTCCTGTGTTCATTATGTTATTGCAAAGAGTTCATTTACCTTGCATCAAAATATGTTACACAACCACAGAAGGATAGCAGACAGTTAACCAGTTGTTCAGGTTGCCTAGATTGCGATTAAATTAGCTTCTCAGATGTGCCTCTGACTTTTAAGCATGCTCAAGTGCAGGTAAGGAGATGTAAGTAAATATTCTAGGTAAAAGCTTCTCAAATGGTAGCAAATGTGTAGTAATGCCTCTAAGATCCCTGAACATACTTACAATGTTCATTAAGCTTTTAATGTAGCTAGCAATTAATATTTTAATTACTGGTTAAAAATTACTTTGCTATGGAGTTTCTACATGAGCCTTGAATCTAAATGAGGTCTTCCATTAAAGTCAAGCTGTTGCCTGGTACATTCCCTATTCCTGAAAACTAATAAGGAAGATATTTCCCACCATCCCTTGGAGATACATTGGGTCCATGTGGCTAGAGTCTGGCCATTGGAATGAACAGAAGTGATACATTCACTTCCTAGCTGGCCAAGAAAACATCTCTATGAAAATCTGAAGCCTCAGGCTTTCTCCTGCCAGTCATAAAGTCTACATATTTTGGTTGGTGACATCAAGGGCACAAGGAGGCTAGATCCCCATGTCTGGAAATAATTACACAATCTGCACCTTATTGCAATGTTTTAATGAATAAACCTTTTCAAGGTCATTTAAATGGTGTTTAGTATTATTCCTGCTATTCAAAAACAGCTCAGCCTTTTCTTTATATCTTAGATAATTTGCTATCCAAGTTTTCTTGCAATTGGCTTGTCAAATTCCTGCATCTTCAATAACCACTGTTCATCTGTGTTACCCACTGGTACCAAAAGTTCATTGACTGGTCAATAATACATGTTCTATAAATATTTGTTTAATGTATGAATAAATGGGAGAGATATGTATGTGTGTTGCCTTTTCTAGTGTTGTATGTTTAGTAGTTTTATGTAAGTCAAGTAATGAACAATCTAAAACCGAAACCATCTCAAAGAATTGGACTGTTGTATTAGATTGTGCACACAGAAAAACTGTAGCCCACTGTCCATCAAGGCTTCACTTTTGTCTAATATCTTCCTTCCAGTGTCCCATGTAGTAAAATTCTGAGGTGGGCAATCCCCCTAATGAAGGGCTTTCACATGTTACCTTACTCATTACTTAATTTGTGTGCTTTGGGGTATATGTGTTTGCCTAAGAGTAGTTGCATGTACATCTGTCCAGTGGCCAGAGGTAAACTGTAGGTAGTATTCCTAAGGAATTTCCATTGTTGCTTTAGGCAGGGTCTGCCTGGCCTGGGTTTGTAGTGTGAACTAGGCTAGCTGGTAAGGAAGTCCAGATATCTGATACCAGTGGCTTTTCCTTGTGATCAGAGACCTGTGACCTGGATTAGAAAATTCAGTAAGCCACAAATCCAGAAGTTTCACTGGTTGGGTTTGTGTGCTATTTACTTGACTCACAGCCAGAAATATAAGGCCCCTGGGCTTCTTAAACTATATCATATTCATAGCTCTGAGTTTGGGCTTTGAGTGAAAAATTACCTGGTTAGACCATAACCTTCTCTATTGTTCAATGAGGGCAGTGCCTCACATGTTTAAACTAGGTGTGTCCATAGTCTCTGTGGATGCGGGTAAACCTGATGTCACATACCTCAGTCATGATGGCTGGAGTGGTCTAACTTCAAAAGGCAAGGGAGGATGAAATCATTTGGAGGAATCTTTTATTGGGTGAACAGTCCCTTTGACAAATAATAATTCTGTCTGATTTTTCCCTTCCCTGGTGACATCAGCAAAGCACAAATTCAGGAGATTATGGGCCCAGAACCACTCTTCCTTCCAGAGTTCCATGTGGTAAGATTCTGAGTTGGACAATCCCCCTTAATGAAGGGCTTTCTTTTGTTACATTAATTATGACTTTTTGTACTTAGAAGTATATATGTTTGCATGAATGCAGTTGCATGTACACATGTGTGTTTGGAGACCAGAAGTCAACTTCAGGTGGTATTCCTAAAGAGCCCACACTGTTACTTTAGACAGGGTCTGATTGGCCTGGGCTTGTAGCATGTAGGCTAGATAGATAGTAAGGAAGTCCAGAGAACTACCTGAATCTGCCTCCCAGCTCTTCATTATAAGCAGGGCCATCAGAGCCAGCTCTTTACATGGGAATTAGAGATCAAATTCAGGCCCTCTTGTTTGGAAAGTAAGGATTGTACCAACTGAGCTCTCTTTCCAGCCCCTCAAGGGCTTTCAAATTGTGTGTGTGCACGTATGCACCAGCACCAGAGTAATATATATAGTCCAACCAACTATGCATCTAAATGGCTTTAAACCATCAAGGACCTTTTATGATGTGGCTTTGGGTAAACCTTGGAAACCAGCCACATACTAATGAAAGAACTGCAAAGAATAGCTCATGGATGAAGGAATGAGAGTCCTCTTCCATCTGTAGAAACAATGTTTGTCATAAACCATACACAGAATTTTATTTCCACTTATATCCATTCACATCTTAGGTTGTTCTTTGAGCCCTAGACATATGTCAAATCAAGGATATAGATATATTTTTTTCATTGAGGCGGTAGATTCACGGCATTAGCACGCCAGACGTCATCAATGTCCCTGACCTTTGTCTAGAAATTAAAAGGTACATCTAATATATTTAATGAACAAACTTCCACATAACACGCAGGAAACACACATGACCAATTTTGAATTACACCTTTCCTCTGACCTCTAAAATGTTAAGAATGCCCCCTAAGAACATGTCTGGACCATGGCCAATGAGGTCTGAATTTATTACATATGCTTTGGGGGTAGGGTTTTTGTCTGTACTCCCACTAAGCTAATGAATTGTTCAGCCTTCATGCAAGTGCTATAATGACAATAATTTTCAGGAAGTTGCTGGTCCTTGCTGTCTTTCATTTGCTCGCCCCAAATACACCTTCTATGCATTACTTAGATTAAGGACTTTGTGAAGGAGTCCTTTGAAAGAGAAAGAACTTGGGCAACCGTGCAGCAGGGCGTGAAATCCCAATCTGGATGGTTAGCTGTATTGTAGAATTCATCCAGGAATGGAGAAGCCCAGAACAGAGGTAGGGAACAGAGCAGTGAAGTTCACAGTAGCTGATGGAAAATTTCCCAACCATATCATGACAGTTGGCCTATGCAGGGCTCCGAATGAAATCCATTATGTTGCCCCACAGAGCATGGGATTCTGGCAGACTTAGTGAAAAAAAAAAAAACAAACAAACAAAAAAAAAACGTTTCTCTCTGTGAGTTTTAAAAGTTATCAAACAGCCTCCCACCACTCCTCAAACAGAGACTGAGGACTTGAAGCTAGGGAGTGTCGGTTCCCACAGTGGACCCAGCAATCAGTTGTAAGAGCATTTTGAGAGGGAATTAAACATACACTAAAAGATAAAGTAAAATGTAAAGGCTACTGGAGTCTGTCTGGCAACCTGCTACTAACAAAAGTCCACGCACAAAATTCTGAGAATTGATATCATATTTAAATAATGACAGACTTTTAACCATACTACCACTAACATTACCAACCCTACACACCTTACAAGATTTTCATGAGTGAAAGTGCATAGAATTTAGATGCTCAAATCTTGGCCAGCACTGGAAGCACAGTGGCTTCACAAATTGACTCCTCGTGGTGGGCAAGCTTGCTGAGAGCTATGACTTTGAGGAGAACATGTTCATTGACAGAAAGGCACACTATACCTGTATCAAACTCCTGTTGAAGGGTCATTGCTGGGATGGACTTAGTAGGTGTGTGGCTTTGCTGAAACTACAGCTCAGAATTTAGAAATACAGGAAGGTATTGTACTGATGCTAAAGGAAACTTTATTTGGACACAAAAAAGCAGCTCACTGGTGTATCTCCTTGGGTATTCATTGAGCCAAAAAAAAAAAAATGCTCAACTAGCAAAGGCACCAGACTTAGATATAGAGATGAGACTCCAGTTGATTTGGGCTTACTGTATGTGAATAGGATGCTGTCTCACAGGAGACAGCAAATCCAGAACAGAGGGGTCTATCTGATAAGATCTACATGAAAAAAAAAATACAATCTATGACCATCATCCCCAGGGCTCCATCATCCATAGCATTGTGTCATCCCTAACATGGTATTAGTCACTTTCATGTTGCTGTGATAAAAATTCTATGACAAAAAGTAATTTATGGAACAAAGAGTTCAATTGGTATATGGGTCCATTGTAGTGGGAATGGCTTGGTAACAGGCCACAGGAAGTCAGCCAATCATATTGTATTCACATACAGGATGAAGAAAAAAATGAACAGGAAGTCTGGTAAGGCTATCACTCTTCAAAGCTTGCTCCCAATGGCATTCTTCCTCACCAAAGCTAGATCTCCTGAAGGTTTCATGACCTGTCGAAACAGCACCACCCACTGGCCAACGAGAGTTCAAATACATGAACCAATGAAGACATTTCTCATTCAAACCACAACAGCATCACTCAAGTACTTACTAGGCACAAAGTCCCTTGGCAGGTATGGAACAAGACAGGAGGCTTCAGACATAGCCTCATCTCAAGTCAAAATTCCTTAAGTGACACCTATAGAGTATTTGAAGCAACTTATTTCAGCTAACAAAAAAAATATTCTATTGTTTTGCAAATACATCAATTAATCAAGACAGTGTTCAATTGTTCTGTAATTACATCAATCAATATAAACAATTAACTTAAAGTTTTTATGAAAGATTATTTGAGAGGCTCAAACTGTTGAATTAAATGACGAGAATCCCACTGAAACACTGACTTCAGATATTAGATATCAGGGTCAGTGAGACAGCACGATGATCTAGGTATGATCGTGGAGCCACACGTTAGAGGAGAGAAGCAACCCCCACATGTTGTCTTCTGACGTCTACATGCATGCCATAGAATGCACATGCCCACCCCAACACAATACATACATACATACATACATACATATAATAATATAAAGTAATAATATAATAATTAAAATATATTAGATAATAAATATTAATCAATAGGACCAACAAGATGACTTGGTAAGTAGAGGCAACTCCTGCCAAACCTGATGACCTGAATTTAATATGAGAGACACACATGTTAGAAGGAAAGAACCAACTCCCTCACAAAAGCTGAAATCTGTCCTCTATGTATGCACCATGGCATGCATTTGTGCAGGAATACACGTATATAACAGTTGAATGAATGAATGAATGAATGAATGAATGAATGAATGAATGAAGCAATGTTTAAAAAACATTAGATATCAATGTGAAAAAAGATTGTTTAGTTATTATTTAAAACCCTTGACCTCTGACTTTTCTATAATGATGTCATCTACTCACTAAAAACAAATCACAACAACAAACTTGGTACAAGGGGCTGGGAACACATACTGTGGAAAAAGCCAAGTTGGAGTTTTTAGAGAGTGAGGCATCTCATGAGAGCAACAGATCAGTTGCCTTATCTTTCTAGTTCAGTGACATCACTCCTAAGATGCCATCAGCATCAGTGTCACTTCAACAGCCAATGCACCTGGGAAAGGAAGCCACAGCAGCCTGGGAGAAGGACGAAGAAGTGGGGATTGAAACAGGGCCAAAGACTTCAAATAAATATTGCCTACCACGAATAGTCCTGCACTCCAGACAGTGTGTGCTCAGCACATTAGAAAATCTCAGCAAAGCAACCTTGAAGGCAAACCATAGACTCTTTTTGAAGATTGAGCCACCTAGGGAACAATGTGAGAGGAAGCCTTTTACAGGGGACACTGCATGCTTGTGCCTGCACTTCCACATTTCTGATGCATGACACAAAACATTTGTGATTGTTTTCAGTTCCATTCCACTCAGGAATGCTTCCCATTTGGGTCCAGGGGCAAAGTGTCCGGGGATGGGGAGTGGAGATTGGAATCTGCCAGGCATATATATCCACAACTGAGTTTGTATTGTCTCTCTTAGATGCTAATTAAGCCCTGAGTTCCATCCCAAGCAGCGCATTGAAATAAGAGACATTAAAGAGCAGCTAGGGAGTCACAGGTTTGGGTCATCGCTTTCAGTTCGGTGGCTTTGGTTTGTGTCTCTTGGCTGAAGCAGTGCTTGTTGAAAGGCACCCTCTCCAGGATGACTGTGTGCGATTTTTGATCTCTGCCATGTGAGTGGTGAAGAAGACCATTCTCCGGCATGTCAAAAAAGAAAATCACTAGCTCAACAAATTTTTGTAATGATTCCATAACTCATGGAGATCCCTCAGCCTGCAGTGATCTACAGGCAAAGACCTACTTGGCAGGTATCAAAAACTCAGAACAAAGAAATACAAACTATGTATGGGTTGGGATGTGGAGTCTCCCCAATAGGAGATCTTAGCTAGCCTTATAAAAGTCAGTTAAAATGTTTAAGGAACATACTTGGAGTACAGCATTTCTAATGTGGCTGTCACACTACATTTAATACAGAAAAGATGTATTTTTAAATGATCCGGTTACTCCGAGGGCTTTGGCTTATAAAAGCCTTTTTTATTGAGATTCTAAATTCCAGTCTGAATAACCTTTCAATTTGTTCCAGTAATTTTTCCCCCCTCCTACATTTGCATTGGCAATACAGCTGGAGTCATTTCAAAGCCCGGCCCTAAGCACTGAGCTTTTTGTACCAAGCCTCCCCCTTCAGCATAGACTGTGGGTGCCAGATTTGACATTTCTATGAAGCTGTTTGCACAAGAAAAACCACTTGCTTTTCAAAGATGAGATTAAAGAGAGCTTAGCAAAAGAAAGAGAGCATGTAGTGTTTTCATCCCTGTGGTGATTTACCTGGGGGTTGAGGTAGAGGTTTGAACTGAGAATTAAGTCACTTCTGGATTCCAGGACTTGTTAAAAGCACTGCAAAGCAACATGGCTCTCTGTTCACATGTCTGTCTACAAATCATATCCCCTGTTTTCTTATCTAATCATTAATCACATTCTTTGGTTCTCCACTGTGTGTTCTCTGACTCTGTTTTCCAACATAATGTCGAGTGTCAATGCAGAGGCAGGCCTGTAAATCTATTGCTCTTCAGGAAGCGACTCCTCCCAAAAGACTAATAGGAAAGACAGACTTGGCAGAGAAAAGAGGACTATGAAGGGATTTGGGGTCACACAATGAAAACCTGGTAGGAGGAGTGTGGGTGTTTAGTAAGCTTTTTTGGGGGGGAGCTCAAACCAAGTAAGACATCTTGGGGAATACTAAAGGGAGCCTATGAATAACAAAACTTAGATATCCTTTCACTTGTAGATACAGCAGTAACTCTGAAGACAGCTTAATACATCTCAAGGTCTAGAGACTAGTTTTTTACACTTTGTTGAGATAAGATTGAGTCTCTAAAATCATTATTTTGTCTTTAGTTTTTGAGATGGTCTATATTACGTTTTTTAGTCTACCCCTGAACTAATGAACTCAAGCAATCTCCTTGTCTCAGCCTGCCCAGTACCTGGGACCAGAGCCCCATGCCATCCCACCATAGCTAACTGAGCCTGTAAAAGTCTTCATGGTATATTCTAGTTCCAAATGTGTACAGTAAGTATCACGTAGATAAATAATATACAATCCTTGTTAATCTGTCCAACCTAAGATGTAGTGGAATTTTTTTGAGATAAGTTCTCCCTAACAGTCTGAACTGTCTTCAAACACATGACCCTCCTGCCTTCCCTTACAAAATACTCGAGTTCCAGGTGTATGCTGCCACTGTGACCAACAACCCCAAAAAGATTTATAAAGCCCTTTTTAAGTTGTGCCTATTCATAACATATTTACCTCAAGTCAACACATCTTTGTGAACAGCAGGTAGGTGTGCTGAGTAAAGAGAATAGGAAGGACTCTTGGCAGAATTCCTGAAAATCTCGTGTGGCCCTCAGGTCTCCCACACATAGTTCAGTCCCTTTCATTTTCATATAGGTCGTTAGTTTCAAAGCCATGACAACCCTAAACAATTCCTCATATAATTTGTTCCTGGTCTATTTGTAAACATCAAATAGCCACTTTCAGTGGTTACACACAGCTCAGTTGGGAAAAATTAAGACAGTTTGTAGGCCCAGGGATGGTTTTTAATGTTTAGAAAGGCAATTTTGTTTCATTTTTTCTATATTTTGTGATTTTCATTAATAGACAAATTGATTATCTTAGGAGTCACAAGGACCCAATAAAAACCATGAGCAGAACCCAGTTTGCTTTATCAGTTTGGCCCAGTTGCATCTGGCTGCCTGTGCTTTTGGGTTAATCATCAATAGCTCATCCTTTGGGAACACATGCTGGATCCTTGAAGAGGCAGCTCAATGGCTAATAGCTACAGCATAGAACCTAACATACTTGAGTTAGATCTTTGGTTCATCAGTGACTGGGTCACTAAATTAATTCACTTAGATGAGCTACTGAGATTGCTTAGTAGTCAATGTCCTTCCTATGTTAGCATGAATTCAAGTCCTTAGAACCCACACAAAAGCCAGGAATGGTGACAGATGCCTGAACCCTACTGAGAAGAAGGCAGAGACTGGAAGATTCTAGGAGCTCAAGAGCCATCAAAATCTCTGGGCCCTAAACTTGAGACCTTGTCTCACAAAATAAGGTAGAATAGTAGAAGACACCCAGAGTTGACCTCTAGCCTCCACATGTATATGTATAGGTGAGTATGCTCACATACATACATGTACACTTGTGTATACACCACACTTACATGCCCCATAATTTACCAGACAACTCTCAGAAAGTAATGTGCATAGAGCATAACATATAGGATAAAATCAGCTAAATAAACATTTCACCCCTTTAGGGTATTACTTTATCATTTTTCTACCAATGGCTCTTTATTCAAAGTCATACCCATTAAAGACCTGGAATCCTGAAAGATACTTGAGGCATTCTCTGGAGCAGTATTCTCAATAGAATTGCTTACCCTGGCAAGATGTTTGTGCCACAACAGGGAGCCTAAGAATACCTGAAATGTGGCCAGTGAAATCAATGAATTGAGTCTTTAATATTTCTTAATTTAAAGCAACTTAGACTTGTATTCAAATGCCCACAAATGGCTCATAGTCACCTTCTTTAGATGCAGTCATTCTGGGAATAATAGGCAAATGGGTTAATGAACATAAAAGTATGCAGCAATAAATAATAATAATAATAATAATAATAATAATAATAATAATAATAATTACAACACCAACAACAACAACCAATGGGAAAAGCTAAAAGTGATTACTTAGCCCTCACCACGAGCATTTGAGATGGTGCGTGTGACTGTGAAAGTGAGGCTGAGTAGGGAGTCAGACTTTTCTGAGCTCAGTGATGCCTTCTTTCAAACTGTAGACCCAGGGGAATCTACTTCATCCCTGGAGCCTTAGTGGCCCTTGACTGTGAACAGGAGATACTGAGGCTTACACACACACACATAAACACAGGATTTAAATTTCATTAAGCTGGTATACTTTGCTTATTTATATATTTGCTTATTTATATAAACTGTTAAACAAAGCCCTTACTATGCAGCAGAACTCATAGGAGTAGGAGAAAAAGCCAAATTCATGTAACTTAGTGTAGACTCATCCACATCCATATCTTTAATCTCATGGAAGCTCAATGTTACTATTGCTTTATATAAACTATGTTTATGTTTACATATGCTTCATGTGGCTAAACAGTCCACACAAAGGATAGCATGAGAGCAGGACTCGCATGCAGTGTGGTAAAGTTCCAAATCAGAAGGCTGCTACCATGCATTATAACAGTCAACAGAGTTTTAGGCTTTTATTAAGAAACAATGCTGTGAATCAAACCAGGAAGGTTAGACATAAACATAGGGCAGTTATACACAGGGTAAAAGTAATCACAGCGAGAAGAAAGGGAAAGCTACCTTTCAGTAACTTGCTCAAAAGGACATATAGATTGTTTTCCACAGAAGAGAAAGACTTTAGATGGAAATGGGTAAAATAATCCTGGGATGACATAAGCCTGCAGTCTCAGATAACTTAGGGGGTGAGAGCTGAGGCAGAAGGATCACATGACTCCAGGAGATTGAGGCCAGCCTGGACAACATAATAAGAGCTGGTCTCAAAATAATTAAATTAAGGGGTTAGAGAGATTGCTCCGTGGCTAAAAGCATGCACTGGTCTCGCAGAGGACCCAAGTTCAGTTCTCAATGACTCAAAGTTGTCTACAACTCCAGCTCTGGAGGACCTGACACCTTCTGGATGTTATGAACTCCTAAATTCGCAGGAAAAAGAGACTCATGCAAACATAGATTTAAAAACAATAAAAAACAAATCTTTAGAAAATAATAGAATGAAAATATGATACCAGTAGGGTGCTCTTCTATTCCATCAAATGAGGAGTTTGCATCTCTTGACCCAGGTTGAGACTAGGAAGAATTGGGGTTCCAAGACCTCAAGCCCTTCTCCTTCCATTTGCCCAGGCTTCTGTCCAGTCTTCTCCTTCAGTCTGGTTCCATCCTACCTGCTATGCCTCCCTAACATTCCCTTCTCAGGCCAGCATGGGGCTCAAAGAAGGAACAATGTTTAAAGTGGCAACAGATGCCACCAGCTGCAAGTGCCTTCCATGGCTGATGTATTAACACCCTTGAGTTTGGTCCTGCCCGAGTGCCTTTGTCTTCTTTCATCTGAAGTGTTTCAGGCAGGTTAAAGTCTTCTGGGTTTCCATTGAAGCAGACTGTCAGCACTCCATAAGCAAGGAACAACATAGTAATTATGCCCTCCTTGCCTACAAACCATTATGGTTTCAACAGTCTTCTACTTCAGTTAAGATCCTTGCTGAGCTGCTTACAATTGCATGGTCACTGGTAATTTGTGCACATTTTTACCCACATACACAAACATCCCCTTACTCTATACATGGGCATACTTGAGAGACAACACACACACAGTAGGAGAAAATTATATCTGAAGGCCATTGCCCATGCATCAGTGTATAAAACACTTCACAAGAGATGAAAAGTGCCAGGCAAATGTTATTCTTTCTGCGTTGTTCACATTTCCCCCAGTCACATTACGTCTCCTTCCGCAAATGTTCTCATCATGTTTTATTCTGACTATACGAATTCTGCTTACTTGAACATTCTCTCCTCTTCAAAGACGATTGCAGGCAGGAGGCATTCCATTTTAATCCTTCACTTTGCCCTCCCGAATGTCAAGCATTTGTGTTCAGTGTCTTCAAAATCAATAGGGACCCAAGACATATCGCAATGAATATCAGATTGTTCAGAGCAGAATATTAAGTATGCTTTATGTTTTTCTAAGGCGGGTTTTAAAAAACAGGACTGGCAACAAAAGCAAGTTGAAAGTTTATGAAAACAGACAACCCTAGCTGTATTGCATTTCCCTTTGTCTGGAAGCCAGCTCTTTTGAAAGAGTTCAAAGCAGAATGGAATTGTGGCTCGTCTTCTAAGCAAACAACACTGTCCCTGCATGTCAGCGAGTCTCCCTACTGCCTCCCAGCTCCTGATGGCTTACCTCTCTCCCTGCAATTTGCCATCGACATTCCTGAGACTCCTCCTCGGTTACAAATCTGCTGTGGATGCTATTGCATTCTGTATCCACAGGCAGCTTCCAGGGAAGCAACTGCGAGTAATTGATTTGTCGCTAGGATCTAACAATGGCTCGAAAATATTGTTATTTGGATTGTGTGCAGTTGATTACTTTAAATGCAAGTAAGGGGAGAGAGTAAAGCGATAGTGACAGAGGGCTCCAGAAAGGGACAATAAACTTGATTTTCTGTTTGTGCAAAATGTTGCTATGATAACATGTTGAGTACAATTTTAAAACTAATGAATGACAGGCCAATGGGGCTGATCACCATGCCCACTGGCAGAAAGAGACTCTGGAGAATAAGGAAAAAGAAGAACAACTATCTGGCAAGCAGAAAACTGGAATTAACTGCTCCATCTTAAGGATATTTAGAAAAATGTACACTACCCCCAGCCTCCCTGCTAACACACACACACACACACACACACACACACACACACACACACACTTCCCAGAAATGGCTTTGGCATTCATTAATGGCTGGTTTGAATGCTGGGAAGGGATCGAGGAAGACTGGCAGTCTCTTGCCTACAGTCTTTCTGCTCTGACTCCTTCTCCCTGGAATGCATGAAGAATAAGTTAAGTGCACACAGGGCTTCACTCCCTTCCAGAACACAGCAGTGAGGGGCACCTTGTAGCCAGGATGGAGGAAACAGTCCTAGAAGGGGTCAGGAGCATGGGTAACAATGATGGGTCCCTTGGTTTCCCAGAAGGGCCAGATGGGTGCTCCTCTCTACACATCGGAAACTCTTGGTTAGGAGGAATGGGAGCTATCATTCCCCAAGAACATGGGCAAAGAAGAATCTTCTTGCTGAACTTGCCATGTGAAATGCAGATACCTTTCTTTTTGCATATATGGTGTATGTGTGTATATGTATACAAGAGTGAGCATATGCTCATGTGTGTATGGTTACACATGTGTGTGAAGACCTGGGGTTCCTCTCTTGTGTTTGAAAAGTATTAAAGTAGTGTCTTTCACTAATCTGGGAGCCGGATGTTTGAAATACTATGGCTAGCCAGTTCACTCTGTAAATTCCATCCTTCAGCCTTTATGTACTGGGACCGCAGGTAGGCTCTCAGGCCCATCTGCCTTTTCTGTGGGTTTTGGAGATCTGTACTCTGGTTCTCACGCTTGCACAGCAAAAAGTTTCTCCTCAGCCCTGGAAAGCAGAATTCTTACTGTCCTGGGAGTCTTAGTGGGATTCACAGATGATTTCAGGACACCAATCCACTCTCCCCTCCCCTCGCTCATCACACCTTCACACTGTGTGCCAGAAATGCTACTGAGACAAAGAAGGGAACACCTCTGACCTCCAAGGATTCCAGCAGTTCTCCCCTACAAGTCCTTACTCTTCCAGACACTCAGCAGCCAGGCCAACACTTGACTTTCACCCTTTCCCGAGGGCTTTTCTAAGCAGGAAGTAGGAAAACCACACACATTTTAAAGTGAGACATCTCAGAGTCAGAGGGGCATGGGAGACAGTCTTGGAGTTGGGGTAGGGAAGATTGTTTTAACCCAAAACTTTTTGATTGTTGGTGACTGATAAAACCATTCTTGGGAACTAACCTAGCCTAGTGAAGGTTCTCCATGGCAGTGGGGCTCAAGTTCTGCTCTAGATAAGAGACTCACTTTGGGAGCCTGTTTATGAGTAGGCTGAATATGCAGATATCTGGAACTGATCCCAGGGGCACAGAGAAAACAGCAAGACTGATGTGATCTGAGTAGAGCTACAGGAGCCACAGAAGCAAGAGGCCTCAGGCATTCTTACCTCTGCTGGATTTCCAGAACAGGGGAACTCTATGTCAGGCTCTATCATCATAGTGCTGCATAACTCAGGGGACTGTCTCACTTGAGCATCTTTTAAAGTTTCCTCTGGAGGACTAGAAAGCTGGCTCATCAGCTGAAGACACTTGTTTCTGAAGAGAACCTGAGTATGGTTCATAAAATCTACATGGTAGCTCACAAGTATCTGTAACTACAGTTCTAGGGAAACACATGCCCTCTTCTGGCCTCCATAGGTACTGCATGGACATGGTAGATATACATGTATATAGAAAAACATGCATACACATAAAATAATACTAAATTAATCTCTTTTTTTTTGTAATGTTATCTAGAGAATTAAGACTTGTGGTGTGGACAAGGTTTTTGATGACCTGGAACAAAAATTAAAACATTGAAGTCAAAGCAAAACTAAAAAAAAACTTGCCAAGTGATGTGGGGTGGGAAGGACACAAAAGCATTCACTGGCAAGACGCATGCAGAGGGCAATGGAACTGAGCCCAATTATCCCTTGGGATACTTTCAACCACAATAATGAACACTTTCCTAATGGTGAGATCCTGTACACGTGGCCACCACCTTCGTCTACCCAGGAAGCAACAGCCTTACTAAGGAATCTGCCAGGTCCAGAGAAACAAATAGCAGGGACCACAGAATCAGGAAATGAAGGATGTCAGTCAGTACTGCTTCTATGTAACACCAGCTCCCCAAGGCCTTTGAAAACTTCCCTGATGTCAGTGCAACATCAAGCAGCCTCCTCCCTGGCCATGTGGAATGTCTCCCGGGCTAGTTTGCTTGCCAGACAACTCCAGATGACACGTGAAGGCTGCGGGAACCCTGCCAAACTGGTGACTGAAGGAAGCATTGGCCCAAATCACAGATACACCAGGAATTGTTTGTGACCTTACAGCTGTCAGTAGCTATAGTTGAAGCTAAGATTTTTATCTAAGTTATAATGGTGGAGCTACAAGAAGCTAAACAGGAACATGCCATTATTCAACTTTGACTGTGCCATCCACTCTTTCACCATTCCACCCACCCCTCATCCCTTTCCCATGCTACCCACCCTTCTCCCTATATACCCACTCCTCTCCCTCTGTACCCATTTCTCTCCCTATATATTCACCCCTCTCCCTCTGTATCAATCCTTCTCCCTACGCACCCACCCCTCTCCCTATGTGCCCATACCTCTCCCTATGCCATTCACCTCACTTCCTCTGCAACTCACCCCTCCCCCTATGCCATCCACCCCTTTCACAGGTCTCATGGACCACAGAGAGGAGAGATGTAAAAGAGAACAAAGAGAAAGAGATTCAGAAAGAAAGAAAAATAAGAACACAAAACAGCCTCCAGAGAAATACTAGCCAACACAAAAGCCAAAGAGGAAATAACGGATCATCCAACTTCACAAAATTTCTAAATTTTGACATGGCCAAAGCCACCATAAAAAATCAGAAGGCAGACAGAAAGCTGAGAAAAAACATCTGTGGGCAATGACAAAAGTTATATGAATTTCTTGATCTAAAACCAGAGGAAATGAAGAACTTAAGAGTCATTTGGAGAGAAGGATAGAGGACCAGTGAGACAACTGTGAATTAAGAGGAACGTGTTCTTGTGCCATCAGCCACCAGAAGGGCTGAAGTTTTATACAGTTCATCTCTAAATGGGGTGGGGTTCCCTTGAGTGCTGTTTGGAAACGCATATCCCCAACTCTACAGTTTGTTCTGGGCTCTGACTCCATGTGTGCATTTCTTTTTGTATTTTTAGAAACAACTTGTAACATGCCTTAAAGCATGAATTAAAAACAGAAAGCCTCTGAGGTTGACTATGACTCAGTGGATGAAAAGTATATTTCAGGGGCCTAGAGAGATGGCTAGGTGGTTAAGAACTCCTATTGCTCTTCTAGACTCTTAGTTTGTGTCTTCAGCACACATATGGGGTGGCTCAGAACCACCTATAACTCTAACTCTAGGAGTTTCAACGCCATCTTCTTGCCTCCTAGGTTACTTATAGGCACATGGTAAACATGAACTTAGACAGACACATGTATCCACATAAATCCACATAGTCATAAGCACATAAATAAAAATAAGCCTTAAAGTACTTTAAAAAGCACATTTCCCAGATGTATTTCATGGCATGAGAAATCATAATGACAAAACAGAAAGAGATGAAGAATTGAGGTACAAAATGATTTAATAGATGCTTCATCTTATAAAATAGCATACACTTAAAATAAAATGGTAAGAACCTAGAAATCAATATGTAAGGTATATATTTCCCAGGAGACATATATTTCTAGCACAGCTTTAAAAACATATTTACCTATCATTTTTCAAAAAAAAAATGTAATGAAGGAGTCAGAAGTCAAAATAAGAGGAAAGAAGGAAACTAGGCAGCTGGGAGAGCTGAGAGAGGAGAGTTTATGGGGTAAGGGAAGACTGCAGAGGTAGGGGAGGGAGGAGAAGCAGTTAGGCAGCACAGAGGCTATCACAGTGTGTCAAGCACAAGAGCCTTAAGCCTTTTCCTAAAAAAGCTCTTTGAACATAACAACAGGGCCTTATAACCAGCTTTACATTTGAGGTTTTACCACCTTAAGCCCTAAAGAAGAGTAAATACAATACAAGAAGATATTGTGGGTAGTGGGGATATTTGCCTAAGTTTTATTATGACTTATTATTATGCAATTATCTTATTTCATTATGCATTATTATTGTTACTCTCTTACTGAGACTAATTTATAAGCTGAACTTGATCATATATATATATATATATATATATATATATATATATATATAGTGGGGGCGAAAGAGGAGTGGATTTGGTGGTTCAAGGGACCCACTGGGCAAGTTAGAGCATATATTCTATAATAAGTGGGTACTAATACATTTGAATTGGGGTATCCGATGTATGCTGTCTGTAAAAAGATTGTCCATTTGGTTATCAGATCTGGGCAGTGTGAAACTTCTTAACCAACTGTGGGCCCATAACTTGCCATCAGGGCTGGGTGTTGGTGGTGCAAACCTTTAATTCTGCACTCAGGAGACAGAGCTTGGCAGATCTCTGTGAGTTCAAGGCCAGCTTGGTCTACAGAGTGAGTTCCATGACAGCTAAGGCTATAGTAAGAGAAACTAATCATCATCATCACCATCATCATCATCACCACCATCACCACCACCACCACCACCACCACTGCCATCATCATCATCATCATCATCATCATCATCATCATCACCACCACCACCACCACCATCATCATCATCATCATCATCATCATCATCACAACAACAACAGATAAATGCCATCAGGAAGAGCACCCCCTTGAAAACAAGTCCTCACCATGCCAAGGGGAAAGGACTGACTGGGCAGTTTCTCATGAAGCTACAGTAAGTGCGTGGGTCCTATGATCACCTTCTATTAGGACTTAACAAGCTTTATTTTGCTTGTTAAGATGTTCATTCTTCTGTGAGATGATAATATGATGGATCACAGTTATTCTGTTTGTTTCTTTTTCATCCTGAACAAGCTAAATGAAAATATGGCAACTCCATACCATAACATATGCCCCACCCCCTCTCATTCAATATTTTACTGGTCCATGAAATCCAGATATCTGATAGCTGAATCTCTACCACATCAGCCTAAATTAAAGAAAGCCATTTCATGAAACGAAGCAAAAAGGAAATGACTTTTCCCTTCAGGCCCCTGCTGGGTAAATTCTCAGCCCAAGATGATATTGTAGATAACTGGCTCCAGTTGAGCAGGTCTGCCAAAGCTGAGGCATCTGTAGGGTTAGAGTATTCTTCCCCGCCCAAAAGCTGCTGAGATGTGCAAATCTATCTGCAGAGAGGGAAGGAATGCAGTACCAGAGCTGAAGCTCACACCAGTACTGGTGAGCAGAAACCCATAACAGGTAGGACTCTGCCAGTTTGCTAATGGGTTGCTTCCAAAGCTTTAGCCTGGAGCTTCTAAATAATGTTGCCAGGACCCAGAGGTCAACTTAATGCTAGCACTCTCTAGGCAGGTGTCTAACTAGACAAGGAAAGAAGGTGGCAAGGGCCATATGGATTGAGGTTGGACATGAAGGTCCTGTATTTGGCACCACTGTCCAGGAGCTCCCTGTCCTCCTTCAAATGCAAGTACCCAGCTGTGTGGCAAGAGGGGATTTAGCTGTGGCATCTGCCTCAATCCTTGCTTTCTAGAAAGAGCTTATTTAAAAGGCATTATCCGAAGGGGAGTTGGGAAATCATGCCTGACCTCATGATGGGTAGAAATGAACATGACTGGATGCTTTAGCTAGCTATCAAACATGCCTTTGTAAGGTGTAGCCCATTTACAAAATCAAATTAAGATCAAAGAAAGATAAATGGAGAATGCCTATTGGGTTTTCACCCCTGGATCAGTTCTAATGGCAGATAAAACAAAACTGCCCACAAATGTCACACAGTGGATTCACACAGTAGGTGTGAACACAGTAGGTGGATTCAAAATTCTATTCCACAGTAGAAAGCAATTCATGCCCCAGCACAAAAGCCCTCCACCCCCACAGCCTTAGGACTCTGAGGATTGGTATCTGTGTGCAGGCATCATGGGCTAAAGTCTGGGTGCTAAATGTCTTCCCAAAGGCTTGTCTGTAAAAGCTTGATCTCCTAGTGCCAATATTTAGAGGTGTGGAAACAGCTAGGGAGTTAGGGTCAGACAGATCTTCAGGTGACTGGCAGATGCTTTTTCGGGGACTGTGTAATCAGCATCTTCCTTTCTCTTTTTTACTCTTGGTCATGAAGGGAGTAGTTCACATCACTGCATTCTCCTTACCATTAATGTCTTATCAGTTGCCCAACACGGTGGGTTTTCCCAAGGTTGAATGGTAATCTCCAAAGCTTCGAGTTGACTTAACCTTTCTCTCTTTAAACTAACAATCTCAGGCATTGAATTACAAGAACAGAATGTAGACTATCACAGATGGGAGGGAGAGAAAAGTACAGCAGAGAAAAATCTATGCTTTCCTGCCATTTGTAGGTCATGTACCACCATGAAATAAAGCAAGAAGCCACAGGGTGGGAGAAAAACAACCCCACCCTTGAATGAGCTACACTGCTCTGTCTCTGAGAGGTAAGTGTCTTCAGAAGATTTATCTTAACTAGGTTAAGAATTTTTGTTTTCCTATAACAAGGTGAATATGACCAAAATGTATCACATGGAATTGCAAAGAATAAAAAGATTATTAGTCCTCTCATTCTAAAACTCAAAAGAATAATTGCTAACAAAACCTATTCACAATGGTTTGCCAAATGCATCACATTTTTCCAAGTTGCATGGAATGACCACTGGCCAGATAGCATGCTCTGTGGGGTGTGGTTTCAATGACCAGTCACACTACTGAGATGCTAGATAGGTTTGCTGCTGCTGATTTGTTTAAGGCATGTTTAATGACTAACATTGAGACTGGATGAAATCATTAGCATCCATCAGCAAGTAAATGACAGAGGACAACTATCATCTTTCTGGTGCTAAAATCTTAGGAGAGAAGACCAAACAATGAACACTATGAAAAAGAAAGCATCTAGTATAGGAGAAAATAATAAATAAAACTTCTATAAGGTATGTCTCCAGTCTAGCAGTCAGCCAAGATTTGCATCACAGTAGGATTAGGGTAAGCTGAGAGGTGCTGATGTCAGTCAGGAGGTCATGGTGGTCCTTGTGGAGAAAAGGTTACTTAGAAAACAATTGATTGATAGTGAGAAAATTGGCCATGTGAGTGTTTAGAAGAAGTTTTCCAGGAAGAAAGTAAAACCAGTATAAAGGTCCCAGGAAGGTGTCCAGCTTTTCTAGGTGTCCAGCTTCTCTATGGATTAAGAAGAATGTTGGAGACATATCAATGAAAAGGGAGATTGTAAAAACAGATGGTGAAGAGATAACCCATTGATGGGTAAGGCAGGGCAAAAAAAGATAAAAATTCTTTATAGGAATTGAGTTTGAGGCCACCAGAAGGTCATGAGGGAGAAGAATTACAAACTGCTATTCATTAAACAAACAAACAAACAAACAGAAAACATTTTAGCTATTAGGTTGAGCATAGGGAAAGGGATGTCACACAGAACCAGGGGCACTAGAGGTGGTGCATATGTGTGTGCATGTATGAGTGCATATGTGCACATGTGTGTGTGTGCAAGTATATGTGAGTATGAGTTTGTGTATGAGAATGTATATATGTGAATATTCAAGTATGTGTGTGAGCATTTATGTGTGAGTGTGTATGTCACAGATGGTATTTCTGAAGGCAGAACCTGAGGATGAAGTGAGAATCTTGGTGAAGAGTAAGAGTAGCAGAGGGTCTGAAAGCATGACCTCGGCTTTAGCTTTGTGTGACTCAAAAGATTAGGGCTATTATCAGACATGATAAGGGCCACAGGGTACTCAGGCTGGGGAGGTAAGTGAGGAACATGGTTATGCATGAAAGTCCAAGACATCGTTAGTCCTCTGGCTAGAAAGGGCAGTGTGAGCTGCAGAAGAAAGAGATGAACCTGAAAGACAAAAGCCTGAACCAGGTACCCATCAAGAGGAATAAGGACAGATGGAGGGAGAGCAGCACCCAGCAGTGTAGCTGTATGTAGCCTCCAAGGCCAAAGAAAGAGAAGAAACCAGAAAAAGAGAATGGAAAGAAGCTGGTGAGTAACACAAGAAAGAGATGCGTATCCTGGGAGCCACGTGAAGAAGCTGGGGGAAAGAGATCCTAAAGGAAGGCAGAGCCACAGGCCAGTGTCTGGACCAGCAATGAACACAGTGCTGGGAGCTCTCATGTTCTTTTTTTATGTCTGGAACTATACCCAGTGTTTGAAGCATATGACTTCATTGGAATTTTATAGCCAGCCTTGGAGACTAATTTACTGCAACTGTGAAACAGAGGTTTGAAGAAGTGCAGGGCACTAAGCCAGCTATGAGTAAGCAGGTGTAGGGGTGTGTGTGTGTGTGTGTGTGTGTGTGTGTGTGCCCTTGATAGCACACACATTTGCCTCTCTCCTATTTCCTTCAATTTCTCCTTCCTTCTTGCCTTTCCCTGAGAAGGACCAAATAAAATGGGTTTTCTTGTGTATAGAAATGTCTTTTAATGGGGCTCCCATCATGGCAATTTTGGAAGACAGAATATGATGATAAATATCTGACCAATTAATACCTAATAAAGGAATGGCAACTCCATGCTCTCAGGGACAGAGAACCATGACTGCTAAGATTTCACCTGATCACTCTTCTTTTCTGACACAATGTTAATCCAGTATGAGGAATCATAAACCCAGAAGAGGGAAATCAGTGCTTATGACCAAGTAAGATAATGTTCAGGTTTTGTAACACAAACATGAATAAATTTATAGAACTGAATTTGAATTTCCTGGAAATCCTGATGGAAAGAGAGAAATGAGCTCTGAAAGTTGTTTTCTGACCTCCACATGTACACACACACACACACACACACACATACACACACACACATACACACACACACACACACACACACACACACATACACACACACACGCATGCACGCAGTAATAGGAATAAAAGAGGGTGAAGATTCCCAGTTCATAGGAACAGAAAACATCTTCAACAAAACCATAGAAGATAATCTCCTTAACCTAAAGAAAAAGATGGATATAAACATACAAGAAGCCTAAAGAACACCAAATCAATTGGACCAGAAAAGAAAATCTTCTAGCCATATAATAATGAAAACATTAAATGTATAGAACAAAGAAAGAATATTAAAATCTGCAAGGGAAAAAAACCAAGTAACATATAAAAGCATGCCTATCAGAATTACACCTGGCTTCTCAACAGAGACTCTATGAGCCATGGACATGAGATCGTGGAATGAAACTAACAAAAAGAAGCAAACACACCCAAGACGAGTAGACAACAGAAAATAGTCAAACTCAAAGATGGACAGATGTCTTGAAGATCTGAAGAGACCACAGATGCCAGTCCAGACTACAATACCCAGCAAAGCTCTCAATCACCATAGATGGAGAAACCAAGGTATTCTGTGACAAAACAAAATTTAAACAAATTATTTCCACTAATCCAGCCCTAAAGGGGATACTAGAAGCAAAACTCCAACACTAGGAGGGCAATACCCCAAAAAACATAAGAAATTGGTCATCTCACAGTGAACCCCCCAAAAAAGAGTACCAGCTCCAAAGACAAAATAACAGGAACAAACAATCATTAGTCATTAGTATCTCTCAATGTCAATGGATTCAATTCACCAATAAATGACACAGGGTAACAGACTGGACGTATAAACAGGATCCATCTTTCTGCTGCATACAAGAAACACACCTCAGAAACAAAGGTAAACACTACCTCAGAGTAAAGGACTCAAAAAAGGTTTCCAAGCAAACAGACCCAAGAAACAAGCTAGAGTAGCAATTCTAATATCCAATAAAAAAGACTTCCCTCTTACTGTCTTACCCTCTTACCCTCTTGCCTCTAGCATCTCTGTCCCTCCCCCCCTTCTATTCCCCTCTCTCCACATGGTCATGGCCGGCCTCTATTTCTCTTCTTCCTCTCTTCTTCTGTCTTCTTCCATCTTCTTCCTCCCACCTTTGCCCTATCTCCTGAATAAACCTTCTCCTCTTGGGGAAAAAAAAAAGACTTCCAACCAAAAGTCATCAAAAAGAGATGGTAAAGACTACTTCATACTCATGAAAGAAAAAAATCCACCAAGATGAAGTCTCAATTCTGAACTTTTATGCCCAAATGGAAAGGCAACCACATATACAAAAGAAAATTTACTAAAGCTCAAAACATACATTGAAGCCCACACAATAATAGTGGGAGACTTCAACACTTCACTCTCACTAATGGACAGGTCATCGAAACAGAAACTAAACAGAGACAGAATGAAACTAACAAAAAAGAAGCAAACACACCCAAAAAGAGTAGACAACAGAAAATAGTCAAACTCAAAGATGAAATCAGTCAATTAGAAATAAAGAGAACAAAACAAAGAATCAACAAAAGCAAGAGCTGGTTCACTGAGAAAATCAACAAACCCTTAGCCAAACTAAAAGGCACAGAGAGAGTATCCAAATTAACAAAATCAGAAATGAAAAGGGAGACATAATAACAGAAACTGAAGAAATTTTAGAAATCAGCAGAGCTTACTACAAAAGCCTGTATGAGCCAAAACTGGAAAATCTAAAAGAAGTGGATGATTTTCTGTACTACAAAGCAATAGTGATAAGAACTATGTGGTATTGGTACAGAGACAGACAGGTTGAATAATACAATAAAATCAGAGACACAGAAATAAACCCCTACAACTATGAACAACTTCGAGTTTTGACAAAGAAGCCAAAACCATACAATGGGGGAAAAACATCTTCAAGAAACAGTGCTGGGCTAACTGGCTATCTGCACATCGAAGAATACAAATAGATACATATTTGTCACTCTGCACAAAGCTCAAGTCTATGTTGATCAAGGACCTCAACATAAAACCAGATACACTGCATCTAATAGAAGAGAAAATGGTAAATAACCTTGAATGCATTGGGACAGGAGAAAATTTCCTGAACAGAACACCAATGGCTCAGGCTCTAAGATCAACAATTGGTAAATGGTACCTCATGAAACTGAAAAGCTTCTCTAAGGCAAAGGATACTTTCAGTAAGATAAAACAGCAGCCTACAGATTTGGAAAAGATCTTCACCAAGCATATATCCAAAAGAGAAAAAAATATAAAAAATAAATAAAGAGCTCAAAAAGTTAGACTAAAAAAAAAAACCACTAAAAAATGGGGTTCAGAGTTAAACAGAATTCTCAACAGAGGAAAATCAAATGGCTGAGAGGCACCTAAAAAATATTCGACATCCTTAGTCATCAGGGAAATGAAAATAAAAACAACCCTGAGATTCCACCTCACACCAGTCAGAATGGCTAAGATAAAAAACTCAAGTGACAGCATATACTAAAAGGATGTGAAGAAAGGGGAACACTCCTCCATTGCTGGTGGGATTGCAAACTTGTACAACCACTCTGGAAATCAATCTGGTGGTTTCTCAGAAAATTGAAAATAGTTCTACTGAAGACCCAGCTACACTTCTCCTGGGCATATACCTAAAAGATGCTCCATTGTACCACAAGACACGTGCTTCACGATGTTCATAGCAGCTTTATTTGTAATAGCCAGAAATTGGAAGCAACTCACATGTCCATCAACTAAAGAATGGATACAGAAAGTGTGGTTCATTTGCACAATGGAAAGAATAGTATCCATCTATTAAAAACAAAGACATGATGAATTTTGCAAACAAATGAATAGAGCTAGAAAAGATCTTTCTGAGTGAGGTAACCCAGAGCTAAAAGAACATGTATGATAGGTGTGCACTGATAAGTGAATATTAGCTGTAAGGTACAGAATACCCATACAGATAAACCCTACAGATCTAAAGAAGTTAAACAAGAAGGAAGGCTCAAGTGAGGATGTTCGAATCCTACTTTTAAGTGGGAACAAAATAGTCAGGAGAGGCAGTGGGTAAAAGGAACCTGGTTTGGAAAGAGGAATGGGAAGAGAATGGAGGGGGACGATCAGGTATGGGGTAAGACAGAAGAGAGGCCTAAAGGACCAGGAGAACAAACAGAAATATGCAGCTGCAGGGGTTGGGATAAATCTCTAGGAAGTCCCAGAGATCCGGGATGGGTGAGGCTTCCAGGAGTCAATGCAGGTGACCTTAGCTGAAATGCCCAACAGTGGGGAGACGGAAACTGAAGAGACCACTCTAGTAGTCAGACAGAACCCCCATAGGAGGGATGGGAACCCTAACCCACCTACAAAACTTTTGATCCAAAATTGATTCTGTGTTAAAAGAAATGCCGGGATAAAAAATGGACCAGAGACTGAAGGAATGGCCAACCAGTGACTGGACAAACTTGAGACCCATTCCATAGGCAGGCATCAATTCCCAAGACTATTATAAATGCTATGTTGCTCTTGCAGAGAGGAGCCTAGCATGGCTGACCTTTGAGAGACTCTGAGACAAATGCAGATACCCACAGCCAAACACTGGATAGAGGTCGAATACCCCTATGGAAGATTTAGAAGAAAGATTGAAGGCCTTGGAGGCAATAGTAACCCCCACAGGAAGCCCAACAGTACCATATAACCTGGATCACTGGGGGATCCCAGACTGAGCCACCAACCAAAGAGCATACACGGGCTGGTCCAAGGCCTCCAGCACACAAATACCAGAGAGCTACCTTATCTCCCTCACTAGGAGAGGATGTGCCCAAATACTTGATGGACCAGGGTAGTGGGAAACCTAGGGGAACTCCCTCTCTCAGAGGTGAAGGGGAAGAAGGGGAAGGGGAAGAGCACTGTGAGAGGGGACCAGAATGCAGGACAGCAGTTGGGATCTAAATAAATACATTTTTTTTTAAAGTGGGAAGTGACTGAGGATGACAGGAAACATTGATCTTTAACTTCCACATGAACCCCACACATATGCACACGCAGGAACACACACACACATACACAACTTCAAAGTCAAATCCATCCAGATGTGGGCAGCTACACCTGATTAGGAAAACAAGTTTGTTTGTTCAAATGCTTCCTATAGCTTGTGTGAACACATGTCTCTGGACAGTGTTGTTTCTCTAACATGCAATGAACATTTAACTAGTTAGCAGCCAGGTGGCTACTATTAGTTTGGATATTAAATCCCAAAAGTTCTCAGCAAATCAACCACTACGGCTAAGATGATCAACTTCATGTCTATTCTGATTTTTGTTTCTTTAACAAAACTTGAAAGGTTTTTTCTAAGCAAAAGGAAAGTTTCACATGAATGCTAGGATTTATTGAGGAATTCTTTTTGTCACTCTGATATGTCAAGATCATTTACCAGAGCTTCCAGATTCTTTTCAACCCCCAATGACTCAAGGCCAAAACAAATATCTAATAGAGTATCTTTTGTTAAGCTGTTGTGTCTCAACCGTCTAGGAAGTATCTAAAAATATTTTATAACATTCTGGTTTTAAATTTTATTTATAGTATGCTTGTGTAGATGAGACAATGCACACATATTCAGGCACAGGCATGTGCATGAATACACATACACAGAGTGGGGAGAGAGACACACACATGCACACACATACTCTCACACACCAGGTCGTGCATGTAGAAGTCAGAAGACAACTTTAAGGAGTCCATAGTAGGTTTCTCCTTGTTGAGGCAGAGTCCCCCCTACTGTTCCTACCATGCTGTGTATGTTGTTATGTGTGTGCATTCCAGACTAGCTAACCAGGCAGCTTCCAGCCCATTTTGTCTCAACATCCAATATTGCCTTAGCCATGCTGGGGAAATAGATGCATGTCCCACATGTAGCTCTTTTAAAAGCTGGGAAGTTCTAGGGATAGAACCCAGGCATCAGGCTTGCAGAGCAAGCATGTTCACCCCCTGAGCTATCTCCCATCTCCATTTATATCATTCTCAAATAACCATATAGAGACATTTGCAGACTGGTCACAAAGTCTTCAAAGCCAGGAGGTCAGTCCAACCCTCATTTCCTATTCCACATTTCTCTCATTTGTAAAATCACACAACTGCCAAAAGTCCCCCTTGTCAAGGAGATCATATTGCCAAAAGAACTTGATCCTCAAAGCCATCGGCTCATGCAATGTCAAACAGTGTGCAGCCTACAACTTTGCTTCCCTTGTAGCAGCACGTGGCTGTTGCTGTACCCCACAGTGCCTTCGGCACATGGTTTGCCAAAGCGAAGTCATGAGCTAGCCTGACATCACTGAGTCTGAAACTTGATGCAATGTAAATTGGGAAAACATTTCAAATTCAACTGAGTTACTGAAGATTTCCTTTATTCCCCACTGGCTTGTTGACTCAATCTTGGTACTGCTTTAACATTTGACCATGAATCTTGATGGAGGCTGACAACTTCTAATCTTGCCTGTCCAGTGTCAACCATATGCACTTTAATGACAAGTGTGTGTCAGATTATTATTGAAGAATTTAGCTCAGAGATCAACAAACCTTCTCTTTAAATACTTTAGGCTTTTTGGGCCACGTGATCTCTGTCAGAGTTGCTTAACTCAGCCACTCAGTGAAAAGTTAGCCACAGACAATAAGAAGCAAACAAATGAGGACCTCTGTATTCCATTAAAATGTTATTTAACAAGACCAGGAATTAAGCCAGATTTGGCCCTAGGTGGCATTGTGGCAAACTGTGGTCTAGGTAGGCAAAGAGACTGCTCAATTGCATGACTGGGATAAACACAGGCTTGTAAGAGAATCAGGACCATTCAGAACACTGCAGTAAAAAGCACTTTTTTTCTGATAGCAAGGCAGGGTAGTTAATATTCACTGTCTTCTTGACTGACTGTGTGATCATAAGTAGGATGGTTCTGAACAGGTCTATGAGGGCTTTCTTGGAGAGGTTTGATTGAAAAAAGAAGACCTACCCTGAATGTGGATTCACTCACATGTGAATGAGTGAATCCACATTCAGGATAGGACTTCTTTTATTAATCAAACCTCTTCAAGTATCCCATGAATTGAATTACTGTATTAAATAAAACAGAGGAAAGAGCCTGCTGAGGGCTTCTTCTCTGATTCCTGACTGTAAACACCATGGGATCAGCCACCTCATACTCCTGCCCTAATTCCTTCCCCACTCTGATAGACTATATTCTGAAACTGAACCAAAAGATAAACTTCTTCCCTAAGCAGATTTTTGTCAGATAATTTGCCATAGCAACAAATGCACTGGGTAATCTGGCAAACACTTGCTAATGGCTATTGGGTACCAATGTGGAGTAGGGTAGGGAGATGCAGGGTGGGTCTTGGTTTTATTGGAGGACTTGTGAATGATGGAGGCCCATGCAGAAATCCTATACAACAGTATATGAGCATAAGGCAGAAACTAATGACTTTTACCTGATGAGGAAGGAGAACAAGAAGGTGACAGTAACAGATAAAAGCAAGCAAACAAACAAACAAAAAAAAACCCTCAAAACACAAAATGACCAAGAATGGACTTGAGGAACCAAAAGTCTTTCTGCAATTATCTATGGTAATATTAAACCACCACCACAGTTATTTTGTAGTGCTCAATTACATCATTTTCTGAGGTCAGAAACTAGAATACAGGTAGGTCTTGCTGGTCAACAGCAGCAGCAAGAATGTTCTTTCACCAGGTCCTTGGTCACTGAACTACTCAACTTCAAGAGACAGGGCATCTGAAAGAAAAGAATCAGATTGATGGACCCATTCATTCCCTGGGTTGTTGCATTATGGCCCAGGGACCAAATTTGCAAATAAAGTTTTATTGGAACAGTAGTGTGCCCGGCCTATCTATTTACACATTGTTTACAGCTGCTGTGGGGCTGTAATAATTGAGACAGAGGCCTGTAAAGTCTAAAACATTTACTATCTGGCATTCTGAAAAGCCTTAAGGACCTTGATTCATTCATGCAATTCGTGGGTTTTCCTTCTGTTCCTTTAAAATTTACCATTTGTGGTTATGCTTGTTCTTTCTTACTTTCCAGAGCTTGCCCATGACCTCCTGCCCTCACCACGCACACCCTTTTGCACTTGTAGCTGCTTACTGGTTCCCTGTGACACCACCACAAGCTTTTGTTCTCTGGAGAGTAACTGTTTTCTGCCATTTTCTACATTTGCCCTGACTGCCAAGCTGTATGCATATGCTTTGATAGTGTTGAAGTTCACATTTCACCAAAGTCTTCCAGTCTTGCTGAATCTGAAGGTAAACTGCTGTCTGCAGATTCCTGTACTCCATGTGGTGGGATGCTTGCTTCCAGCAGAAGGTATGAACTTAAGGGTGGGTTTGTAGTCCTCATTATTCTCAGCTAGTAGGCTGAGATCCACACTAGCCTACTAGTATCCCCCACCCCAAACACACTGCATCTTCAGCTGCTCTTCTCGGTTCCATGAGCTTCTTCTCCTAGTTAGTGTAGAGCAGAGGTTCTCACCCTTCCTAATGCTACAACCCTTCAATACAGTTCCTCATGCTGTGATGACCCTCGACCATAAAATTAATTTCATTGCTACTTCGTGACTATAATTTTGCTACTGTTATAAATGATAATGTCAATGTGTGTTCTCTTAGGTGACTTCTGTGAAAGGGTCATGTCTTAGGGTTTTACTGCTGCGACCAGACACCATGGACAAGGCAACTCTTAAAAAGAACAACATTTAATTGGTGTTAGCTTACAGGTTCAGAGGTTCAGTCAATTATTATCAAGGTAGGAGCATGGAAGAGTCCAGGCAGGCATGGTGCAGGAGAAGCTGAGAGTTCTACATCTTCACCTGAAGACTGCTAGCAGAATATTAACTTCCAAGCAGCTAGGACTAGGGTATTAAAGCCCATGCCCACAGTGACACACACACCTACTCCAATAAGGCCATACCTTCTAATAGTACCACTCCCTGGGCCAAGCATATGCAAACCATCACAGGTCATTTGACCCACAAAAGGATAACAAACCACTGGTATAGACTTTTCTGAACATGTCAAATATGTAATAGTGGTCTTCAATGTTTCTGCTTGTTCCTGGCATCATAGGAAATGACAAAGACAAGAGCTCCCGTCTGTTGATCAGCTACTATTAATCCCAGAGACGGGAGGAGAAAGAGCACTGACCTACATTATCATGACCAAATTAGTTAAAGTAAACAATTAAAACAAGCCTTTTAATTTGTGTACATGGGCAGCCTGCCCCTGAGGTGGGGCTTTAGAGGAAAGCACTGGATGTAAAGAAGACAAGGTTGTTATAGCTCAGGGATAGGAGGTTTCCAAATGGGGGACACGTTGGCAAAGATAGGCAGGTTCAACAGAGCAGAACATGAGCATAAGAAGTCAGTCACAATGACCTCCAGAAACAAAGGCATAATTGCAAGGTGGTGGTAAAAGTAGGTAGTCATAGCAAGGTAACCATAACAACACTTTTGAAACAAAGGTACAGTTGCAAGATGGTTATTAACTTTTTGAAACAAAGTCGTGATTTTCATTCCTGGAACAGGCAGCACAGGACTATTAGTAATTAAGATTACAGGTGGGACATAGCCCAGTTCTTGAAAACCAGAGGTTTAATTATAAACGGGAATGAACTTACCTTGTTTATACTATAAAATGGCTTTTAAGCCTAGGATGGAGGCAGGCTTATCAATAACATCATCTACTAAAATCACAAAATGCACCAAGGGAAAGGTAGGAGAAGGAAGGGAAGCAACTGCTAAATGTTCACTGACTAAACATTACTCCTGTTTGCAGTATCCAGGCAGGGATGCATTGAGGATACAGCAGTCAGTGAAGCAGACCATTTCATATTGCATCGAGTCCAGGTCAAAGCAAAAACTCCTTGTGATGGCTGTTCCTGGTTGTCAACTTGACTACATCTGAAATGAACTACAATCTAAAAATGGAGGGTACATCTGTGATCCAGACCTTGAGGCATAGTGGTCATGAAAAGCTTAGGCCCAGGCAAGGTAGTACACACCTTTAATCCCAGGAGACTGAGGCAAGCAGATCTCTGAGTTCAAGGTCAGCCTGGGACAGGGCAAGCTCCAAGTCTAGGTGTGGTGGCACACATCTTTAACCCGGGCCATACCTTCTGCTGAAGGCCTACATAAAGACATTGGAAAAAGGAAGACTCAGTCTTCTTTGCCTGCTTGCACTTACTTGCCTGCACATCTCTTGGAACCTATGCCTTCAGGATTCCAGTTTATATAGAAGAGCAACTGAAACAACTAGCCTTGTGGGACTGAGCAACTACTAGATTCTTGGACTTTCCATCCACAACTGCCCATAGTTGGGTTCATTGGATTACAGACCGTAAGTCATTACAATAATTTCCCTTAATATATAGAGACATTCCACAAGTTCTGTGACTCTAGAGAACCCTGACTAACGCACATTCTTCTAAATAGGGCATCGCTGCTGTACCTGTGAACCTACAGTTGCTGTACTTACTTGCATAAAACTTGGGAAAGGGTGGCCCATCAGCAGTCTGTCATACATAGTGGGAATCTTTTTTTTTCTATTGTTTTTTGATGATTCCTTTTTAATGTACATTGGTGTTTTGCTTGCATGTATGTCTGTTTGAGGTTATCAGATCCCCTGGAACTGGAGTTACAGACAGTTGTGACCTACCATGTCTGGTATTGGGAATTGAACCAGGGTCCTCTGGAAGGGCAGTCCAAGGCTCTTAACCTCTGAGCCATCTCTCCAGCCCTGGCAGGGAAGTCTTATGATGCTCTCTCTCTCCTCCCTCCCTGAAGATCTATAGGCAGTTAATGGTTACTGGGGTTGGGAACATATTCCTCAGTGTAGTCACTAGTAAATTGTCCTTGCTCAGATAAGTAGACTCTCAGGCATATTAAAGGAAGCAACTTTAATTAAATGCAGATAGCTGCATTCATATACAGAAGACACAAAGTGCAGGAAACTCTCTGGGAAGAAGAAGGGTTCTGTGGGAGGGGGCAGGAATGAGAAGATAGCAGGAGAGAATAAGATCAAACTTTGTGTTTGTGTGTGTGTGTTTACAAATAAAGATGCTATTTCTTATTAGTTGAATTATGGTCCTGCCTTTCCAATATATGCTGAAATCCTAACTCCTACCCATCTACCTCCCAGGAACTGGGAGTGTAGTTTTAGCTGGATTTAATCAAGCTAAGATGAGGACATGTTGGATCAGAGGGGCCTCAGCCAATGACCAATGTCCTTAGAAAATGACAGAATTTTGGAGAGGGGAAGAGGATAACTATGTGGTCCCAGTGCCAAGACACATGTAGGCATCAAAAGGAGGCAGAGGCTGGGACTAGACTGCCGGAGCTGAATGAGAAGAGCTAAGTATGGCCTGCAGCCACAGAGGCAGAGGGCAGTGAGGCCTGCAGCCCATCTCTAGAGCCCCGCTGATTTTCATTTTAGACTTCTAACCTCCACAACTGAAAAATAATGCATGTGTATTGTTGTTCTAATTCCTAGTCTGTCTGTCGAGGGTACTCTAAGAAAGTCACAGCATCAGATGTGGTGGGCAAAAGCTAAAGTGAAGAGGAAAGAACAAGCAGAGGGGAGGGAGGCCTTTCCATGTCCTTATCTTGATTGGGTCACATCCAGCTAAAGCTTTTACGGGTCCTGGGGGTTAGAACTTAGTACTATCCCTGTGCACAAGGCTGTGGAGTCATCTTCTCAGGCATGAAGAACCTACTCACAGCAATGTTTACAGTGGAGAATGATCCTCCCTCATCCAGCCATCACTCACTGTCAGTAGCACCTCCACCAAGAGCAGTGCCCCAGGTCCCTCCCATCTACCTTTGAATTCTGACTGTTGATATTATAGTGCACTGACTTTTAATCCATGCCTGTAACTACTGGTTCACCCTGCTCCAGTTCATGCTTGGACTTCTCCCTTGTATCTATTTCTGCATCTTTATTTTATCACCTAGAGAGCTGGTCTATACAGAGATGCTGGTTCCTGGTGCCCTTGGCCAAAGGAACTAAAGGGTAGGGATTATAGCTATATCTCATGCAAATTCTCTCGCTGCAACTTGAAGCTGGCCATGTCAAGTGGCACAGAAGAAACTCATTAGTTCTAGAGTTCTGTATTTCATACAACACATAAATTTCCCATTTTTTCTTTTTCTTTTTTCTTTTTAAACTCCTGTCAGAAAATGGCTGCAAGGGACAGAGTGTAAATGAAGGAAGAGGACATGATCTATAGCCCTTTGTTTATATGACCCTTTATCTAGTTGCCTGCACAAGATAACCAGAATCCAATTTCTGCTTTTCATATTTTCATGCCCCATTTTGTCATACAGTTTAATCAACTCAGAAACTAAAATTAATGACTCAGCTTCAATGATGCCATCAGCAATGACCCAGCACCAAGAAAGGCCATGGATCTCAGTTTGGTAAGCACACACTTTGTTTTAACACCCTCTCCCTGAGGATAGCACAGGCCCCAACCCTTATCATCCTAAAGATGTCCTTGTGAAAGGTGATTAAGTCTGTGTTTTTATATTTACCAGAATTATTGATGAAAGAGGGTTGCATTGAAAGGCTACTCTGAGAGCATTCTGGATATTTAATTTTGAACATATAATTTGTTCCCCAGTATTGATTTTATCACTACATTTCTAATAATAGAAAATATAAATAACAATTTTGTCCAGCAAAAATCCCTTCTCATATTTATATGCAAGTAGTGTTTCTTGTCATGACGCTATCAGGGTATTGTGGTGTGTGTGTGTGTTATTCTGCTTTTCTATAAAAAAGATCCAGCAGAAGGTAGCAAGACATAATAGAAACACATTTGGCCAGCAAGCCAGTATGGGTGTAAATTCAAAGTCCCTGACTAGTGGGGTTCTTGGGCAAGTTATTGTTTTAATATGAACTTAAATTCATAGTTCCAAACACAGATCCAGAGTTATTTCACTTTTGCCAGCTGTTAGAGTCTGGAACCAACATCCCTCAAGGGCTCCTGTACTGAAGTCTTCGTCCCCAGCAGGTGGGAACTTTAGGAGGTTACGCCTAGGATAAAAATGCTGGTTCAGAATAGCGCTATTCTGGTATGTACTGAGTATTCCTCCCTCTCTCTTTGCTTTCCAACTGTCATGAGAAAGAACAGCTCTCCTCTGCCATCAGCCTGTATCACCACACACTGCTCTCTCCTGTCTTTACCATCATTTTCTCTCTCACCACAGACCCAGGATAAATGGAAAGTGAGTGTGGACCAAACCCTCTGAAACCAGGAACAAAAGCCTCATAGTAACTGTGTCTCTTCTTAACATCTTTCTGTCAGATGGCTTGTCAGAGTGTTTAATTTGAAAAAGGTAACCCATCGGCCAGTCTAACCATTTGCATACTTCAGCACATTACCATGGTTATATCTTAGTAGGATTTCAGCCTTCCTTTCTCACAGTGTGTGTTGACACAGTATGAGTTCATGTCTTTCCCTCTCACCTTAGAAAGTATTTTATGCTAAAATAGAAAGAAAACATTTTAAAGCAAGAACTCCACATACCCATATGTCATCCGAAACAGAAGCCTTTAAACAGTGATCAAACAAACAAGACTAGGGATTGGGCTCAGGGGTAGACTGCTTGCCAAGTGTACACAAGCCCTCCTGCCCATTTCCAACATTCAGCAAAGTCACTGGAAAGTTGAACATTCCCCTAAGCATCCAGATGACCTAAGAACAATTTGAAAATGAACATTTCTCTTTGCAGAAAATGGGACAAGGAGACTGCATGTGGAGGCTCCCTCTATTAGGATAGTGGTTTTTTAATTTTAGATTTTGTAAAAATTTCATTTTCATTCTCTCTCTCCCCACCCCCATGTCTTTCTCTCTCTCTCTCTCTCTCTCTCTCTCTCCTCTCTGCATGTGTGTGTGTGTGTGTGTGTCTGTGTGTGTGTGTGTGTGTGTGTGTGTGTGTGGTGTGTGGTGTGTGCACGAGCACAAGTGCAAAAGAGTTAGTTAGTACTTTCCTTCCCCTATGTGGGTGCTGGGAATGGTACTCAGGTCATCAGGCTTGGTGGCAAGGACTTAACCCAGAAGCCAACTTGCCAGTCTTAGGCTAGTTCTTGCCATGGGAGTCAGTCACCAACCATCAACAGCAAATTAGCTTTTTATGATCCTAGGACTAAGTCCATAAATGTGATCCCCTTTTTTTGCCTTGAAAGTCTTAGTTTTAGTAGAATGTAAAGGCACAAGCCAGAGAGTACTGAGATGACTTAGATGGTAGAGTACATTCCTTTAGGAAGGACTAGGGTTTGTATGGGGGCAAACTAAGGAGCTTACATATACTTTTACTGTCTGAAAGCTACATAGAAACTCAATAAAAACTCCATTCATCAACACAGCCTCAGAAACTTGCAAACATATAAACACACCCGGAAAAATGAGAAACATTTGTGTGTAGCCAACAGCACAGAGCCTTACAATAGTGAGGAAACAGTGCGCTGGGCGGTTATCAGCTCGTCCTTTCCTAAAATGATGGGAGTGCAGATCTTTAGAAATATCTATACATTTAGTCCAGGAGCATAGTTGGTGAACTCCCCCAGCCCCAGCAAACAATTTTTTAGCTTTTAAATGAATTTAGTTACTTAAAAATTCTAATTTTCATCTTTCGGCAGTTTGCTCCTACAAGCCGTTCTTGCAAGAGTTCTCTGCATGAAGAGATTAGCTTTTGTTCATAAATGAAAGCTGAAAAACTGAGTGTCTTTGCAGATTGTTATTGGCTTTTATGAATATAGGCTTTTAAGTTAAACTAACTGCAACAAGTTCACTCCGTTCTATTATATAGGAGTGGAGAGACTACAGTAAAATTGAGTCTGGATTTTTAAGAGTTTCAGTTTGTTTTTTTTTTAAATTTGTGAATACAGCATCAACGCAAAGGTTGGCTTTTGTTTGTTTTTATTGTTTGCCATGGGAAATATTAACAGTGTCTGGCATTTTATTTAAAAACAAGAAATATTCTTTCCATTGAATTCTATTCACCAACGTAATGGTGATCTGTTTTCACATATTGCTGACCACGACCCCACTGTGGAGCGCATCTTCCAAGAATGAATGCACGGCCTCCTGAGTCCATTTTCCAAGGCATCAACTGACCGAATAAAAGGCAGTGCTGAGGAAGTAAGGTCTTTACTGATGAGAAAGAGTTAGAGGATTAAGGTATCATCCTAGGCAATGGATTCTCTGGGACCACCTCTTAGTTAGCTAAACTAGAGTCTTCAGTTAGTACTCATGCCACTATTCACTAAGAATAGACTTTTCTATAATGTTAAATATCCATGTGTGTGTGTGTGTGTGTGTGTGTGTGTGTGTGTGTGTGTGTACGCGCGCACGCGAGCGTGTGTGCGTGTGCATGTTTGTAGGCATATGTGCAAATATGTGTATGCACTTTCTCTTCTTAAATTCAAACTACATTTCCTTGTATTTTCTTCCACATGGACAGTAGGCCTTAAATATCACTCTCTTAAATATCATTTCTCTTAAATATCACACACATACATACATACATGCATACACACATGTGCACATGTGTACACACATACAAAACAATCAATTGCACAGTATAACATGATCTCATTACTCTTCTAGATAGTTACATTCCAGAAAAACTGAGAAGCATTAGGCAAATTAGAAAGGTCTGTGTAAAGCGAACTTTCTTAGCCTTTTCAAGGTCTCACTGTCCAGCATCCTTAGTATTTTCTTCAATGTCATCAGATACAGGGCCTAATATTCAACAGAAGCCTTAAAATAAAATCCATCCGCAACTACCTCCAATCATTCCAGACACATGTGAAAAGTTATCATATTTCCCTCAAATTTTCATCTCTAACTTTGTATCTCATCATAAACTTACTACTCCGGGGTCTAAGAGTAACTCAACATTCCCTGGTAATACTAAAATTCCTCTCAGCTTCCCCTCTGCCTCCTCTCCCTCATCCTCTTATGGCTTCATAAGTTAATCCATGTTCCTGGGGCTACTACATTATCCTAACATTCTCTTTGGTTTGTAGACTGGTTATTTTTCCCCACTGAAATAATGAATGGGCAGAAGTAAAGGTAATAGTATTTAGTAAAGGGACAGAAGAGGTAAAGGAACAAGTATGGCCCCAAAGACAACTCTTTCAATATTGTGATTGTTTAACACTATTAAATGGTCATCTACTTACTCTGTACTTGTTATGGCTAATTTACCCATTTTGAAGGATTATTAAAGCCCAGAGTTTTCAGATGAACATCTCACCCTGTCCTTAAATAAATGCCTAATCACTAGAAGATACCACATCAAGAGGTAGGTAGAAAAGAGGGGACAGAAGGAAGGAAGGAAGGTGAGGAGAGAAGGGTGGAGGACATTGTAACGTATATCAGGTAAGTTTTCTTCTCCAGATGGCTACTTGTTTAGCTGCAATGCTGTACTCACAGGCACAGGTATATCAACTCTTTTCTGTCTCTCAGGTACCTCACACTCTTTGAGTTTAAAAACAGAGGAAAAAAATTGTCTCAACTAATTATAAACTTCCAAGACAAGCTACACTGTAACTAAAGCAATCTTACATAAGACTTTAACCTGGGGCTAAAATAATTGCATGACCTCAATCATTTTGGGCATCAAAGTTATACCAAGGACAATGACACCCAAACTCCCAGCCCAGATCCATTTATTTTCCTTGTCTACAAGAGCCACTCCTCCTGAAACTGACTTTTAAATCTAAAATGGAACATAGTCTGCTAATCCTCCTTGGCTCATGACATCTGAAGTGTTTTTTCTTTGAAGAAGTGGCTTGCCCCTCTGCTCCCTTGGATCTTTGCCAGCCCACAGAAAGGTTGGCTCAGACAATCCAGGCCACCAGATACAGCAGGATGAGATTCTGGTTCCTCAATACTGCAAACAAGCTAGCACATCCTACTCTCACACACCCTTGCCCCTGATGTCACAATACCAGTCTAACTACATGTGGTTAGGGTCTGTCAGGGAGCTCTCAAGACTCAGGAACTACCTTGAGTGTTGGGAGAGGTGTTAATTCATGTATAAATATGAGCTGGCAATGACCCCAGTGCACCCACTTTCCAAGTACCATTTACCATAATCCCAATCTTCTAACAGACAGAGTTTTCTAATTTAGCCCTAATGTCTATGACTCCAAAATTCTGCTTGTGAAAGGAGAAGGGTGCTAATGTTTCTCAAGGACCTGCTGTAAGCTGAACATCCTGCCTGGTATTCCTACTGTGTTAGTGCTCAATGTCCACAATTGTCTGCAAGGCAGATACTACTAATGATTTGGGAAAGTCAGCTCAGGAAGGTAAAAGAAGGAGAGCTGGGAGGTATACCAGAAAAGAAACATAGCACTTCCAGGAATATGTTCCAGAGAAGCAACTGCTGCCAATTATCACCAGTTTCCACAGAAGGGATGAAATGAACCAAAGTCTATGACTATGGGAACATGAGGCTGATGTGGGGCAGAGAATACTATCATTAGGAAGGAAGCTGTTATGTGTTGCAGACCGCTCTGCCCCATGCTTGAGGGCCAAAATGTCTCGGACTGCTTTATCAGTATTGGAATCTGCACTGCCAAAAGCCTTGGGGGCTAAGTTGTTAGAGCCCGTACTGCCCCAAGCTGCTCCAGTCTGTGGGTCAGAGTTCAGCAAGAGAGAGAGTGAGGATGGACACAAAAGAATGGAGATGAGATAGAGTGTGATTCAATCCTGTTTATTCTTCAGTCTCTCTTCTTCTCTCCAAGTCCCTAGTTCCTAGTACCAAGTCTCAGGTCCTGGGCTTCGGCACCAAGTCTCAAGTCCTAATCCTAGTTCTAAGTTGATAATCTCTTTTCTAGTTCCAAGTTTTCAAGTCTCAAGTCTCAAGTCTCAAGTACTCTTCCAAGTACAAGTGTCTAATAATTTCTTCTGTCTGCTTCTCACCTTTTATATGTCTCACCTTTAAGTCACACCTTTAAGTCTTATCTCTAAATCACACCTTTAAGTCTCACACACCCAAGGGAAAATCCTGGGTATCTAAAACAAGATGTTATCAGAGTGTGCTCAGCTGTTGTAGGCTGTTGTAAACAAGTTTCTTGTCAGGGTATATGGCTCAAGATGGCAGCAAGGATGATAGCCACCTTTTGTGGCTCCCCACAGTTATGGTTTGGAAAATCTTTCTTGCTATACTGGCACAGGACTCAGTGCTCTATCTTGTTACTCATCATGGGTCTAGCCTAGAGAAAACATATGCAAAATGTCTTTTGACCACTGAGATGGTTTATTCATAGCTCACCTCAAGCAGCAGAAATATAGAACTATGAAGCCTATAGGCACCTTAGAGCTGGGTGTAGTTTTTATGACAAATGGTCAACTCAACAACCCTGATCCCTTTCCTCCATTTGGTTCTCTGTACAGATTGGTCCAGAGAGACAGTCAAATAGGAGAAAGAATCTTGCTAACTAGACAGTGGACCAAGTCATGATTTATCACAGAAGCTGGGATTCTGAATATGTATCATCAATGGTAAGGCTTAGTATTTCAGCAAACATTGTCACTTTTCAAAGTTGTTCCAAAGAAGAATCATCATTTAAATATGACCTTTAAGAAGTTTCATTTTTGATAAAATGTGAAAAGTTCATGGCGGGGGATGAGACTCATTAAATCATTGGAATTGTGAGAGACATATACATCTTGAGAAGTTGAAGAGAAAAAAAAATTAAAAGTACCGTGAGAATGATCTAATTTTTCAAAACCCACTCTGCTTTGACTAGATTCACAAATTGCTCTCTGAAAAACAGGTTAAGTTTGGAAAGACTGACATGCTTTCTTCTTAGGCTTTGCAAGTATGCTGGAGATACTCAGAGGTCCTACAATTCAGAAACATGCCTTAACTCATTAGGCTACACATAGCATTCCTAGACGTGCTCAACAACCTCTTCTGTTTCCACCTTTAAGACCCTGAAGCATGTAAATCCTCCACAAATATGGATATGGCCCAACTATTCCAGCTTTTAGCATTTATGAAATAGATTCTAAAACACACACACATGTCACTAATCTTGCAGCTGTTAAGGACAGACCTCTGTCGCATGTGCCATTGCAAAAGGGAAATTCCTAACCGGTTAGGGTGCTCTAACTCTGTCTAGTTATAGCCTTCCAATCTTGTCAAACACAGTCACCCACTGATAGGTTAGGCATAGATGTTAGTAATGTTCTAGACTAAGTGAATGGAAGAGGGAAGAGCTACCCCAATTTGAGAGGAGAAAGTGAGCTGAGCGCTACCATTCAACTCCATGTGCCTCTTTGAAATAGAAATTTCTGGCTTCCTTGGAGATTCAGATATGCCATGTGATGTTTTACTGAAGTAGACACAGGTGAGGGGATGTTTTGCTGAAGCAGACAGGTAAGAGGATGTTTGGCTAAAGCAGACATATGTAAGGTCACATGACAGAATATGAATATGACATCATAGACAGGGTGACAAGGTTCTAGCATTGGTTTGCTTTACACCATGTAAGCTGATCTTCACTTGTGGTGAGTTTGTAGACAGTAACTCACAAAAGAAATTCCTATGATACTGCAGTTGCTTTACTTCCATAGACTTGTACAGGGGTTCATGGTTTCTTCTGGTTTGAGCTGTCCCTGCTGATTCATGTTTGGTGTTTTGCTAGTGGACTGGACTGCTGTTGACTGAAGATTGGAATCACCCCAAAGAACTATTTCTAAACAGGTCCACAACCCTGTTTCCTATTAACTTTTCTTTTCCCCTACCTCTGGTGGGTAGTGGGCTAGAAGAGAGATTGAAGCATTGAAGAACCATAATTAAAGTAGGTTTTGAAAATTCTAAGCCTACACTTCTTGTCTGTAGATGCACTATGGCCAACTGCCTCACGTTCCTGCTACCACAGCTCCTCAGTCATGATGGACTACATGTCACAACTTTAGCCACAACAAACTCTACTTTCCTTAGGTTGCTTTCCATCAGGTATTTTGTCACAACAATACAAGTAACTGATAGATGTCCTGCTCTAAAGAAGCTGGGATGCAAAATTACATTTGAGTAGCATCCTTAAACTAAGCTGTAAGCTTTGGACTATGGATGTCCAAAATATAGAGGTCATTGTCATCATAGCCACCATCATCATAACCACCACCACCACCATCACTGCTGTCATCTACTGGGTATTTGCTTTGTATTAGCTCCTATGCACAAGCATCTATGCATTCCGCACTCATTCCTGAAACTGCCTGGAGAGAGCTCATATAACCAACTCTATTCTACACATAGTAAAGCCTAGTTCATCATGCTCAGGGTCTCTCAGCAAGAAAATATCTTCGCTGGTAGGCTAATAATGCCAAGCAAGTTGCCCCAAAGACACAGCTTCAGTCCTGACCAGATGGTAATTTTACCCTGAGTTAAACAATTACCAGGACTGGATAACACAGACTTGATATTCCCAATCACCAAAGACCAAAACCTATTTAGTCTTTAGTTTTGATTCTGGAAACAATCCTAGAGATGAAGCCAGAGATCCCATCAGTATACTTTAGGGAATAACTGAGTGAACAGAGGGAGGAGGTCAGAGTTCTACCCAGGAACCTCTGAAAGAAAAGCCAGAGTTGGGATTAGAACTTGCATAGTGGAGTGAGAAGACACATGGGACCACGAGCTAAAGGTTGTTTTCTCAGCTGGCCCTTGCCCCAGGACAGGAGGCATCTCTCCTTTTTTTTAAGCTCCCCTCCCAGGAACTGCAGTGCAGCCAGCCTGATTAAGACACTTCAGCTAATAAAAGCACCATTGACTGACTCCCATGGCTTCTCACAGGTGCTAATTACCTGAGCTGGCTCTGCCAGCTTCAATGGAAACCTTAGAAAAGCAGCCATGTACTCAACATCCTGTACCAAATGAGGTCTCTTGGTACTCAAACACTCTGCCCTACAGCAAAAGGACCCCACAGGGGATCCGCACCATTCAGGACAACAAGAGAGAACTTTCAGTTTGCTTGGAAAACCTCTCTGGCTGCCAGACTCATTTTTCCCTTGGCAGAGCCCAGTCATCTTGGTGAGCACATTCCTGTCCCTTGGAGACCTCCCTTAAGTCTCTCTGACTGTCCCATTACAGCAAGAACCTACGGGCAAATGCAATGGTGCCACGTTACTAACTCCTCCTGGATTTGACTGCTTCCCTGAGTCTTGGGGTACTAGGTCTTGGCAATTCCCAATCTGTAAGAAGCACTTGGCTTTCAGTCTCCATTTTCACCTCTGTTTCTGTCATGAGGTAACTACAGCCCCTCCCTCTGCAGACTTTGGCTCCCACTGCTGGGAGAGAGTCTATGGGTCTCTTATGCTGCCTACTGGAGCAGCTGTATTACCAGAGACTCCCTGAACCTCAGCAGGCCATCTGCTGGGGGAACTGGAAGGTCGGGTGTTATATAAATAGGAAGGGAGTTGAGGGCACAGGTAGGTACTCGGTCTCCTTGTCACTTCTGATAAATCACACCTTCCCTCACTTGCTCTCTCCTCTGCCTTCCCTACAGCAAAGTGATTACTGAGGAAGCATCATCCAAAGCCTTGTGGAAGAGAAAAGGGCTTGGCTCAGGGGAAGATGCTCTCCAGTTTCCGGGAGCTCCCCCGAAGTCTCTCTGTGCCTATAAAGCAGCATCCCAGAAGCCTCCAGAACTCTACCACAGCTTTCACAAGGGCAAGAGCCCAGACCAGTAAGTGAGGTAAGGAAGGAAAGCCAAAGATAGCAACTTAGCCTTGACTGGCTATAAAATTTCTGAAGTAAGCCCTCAGCTATTCCATGAAAAACAAATGAAAACAAACAAACAAACCAGACCAATATCTATTTGCTTCTAAGATGGGGATGGGCCGTCTTGTGACTCTTCATAACAACACGGATTTCTGACTTATCCCTAGGTATTGTATTTTCTATGCTTTGTGCCCTTCTTCAATTTTAGTTTTCAATGACCACTAAGCCTCCACTAGGCGAAGGTTGATTTCCTAGCCAAAATATTCCATTTCTGGCCAATAGCACCCCATGAATAGTTTCCACATTTACTGTCTTTCATCACTGTTTCCTTTGCACACGTGAGGGCCAGCAGGAGAGAGGATCCTCAGGGTCACATATGTAGAGTCCCCCTTATTCTACTGGGCCACTATGCTCAGGGCAGAGCAAGCCTCACCAGGAAGTGGAACAGAATGCAAATTAAAGAGGTTCGAACACCTTTCAAGGTATGTCTACTTGCACAACTTGCAAGACAGCAAACAAGTCTGCAAATTAAATGTGAGAAACCGGGTAAGACTATAACTCATCACAGGAAGGGAGAACAGGACCCTGACAGTCCAGCTAATGTCTATAATCACGATGATAAAGACCTGTAAATGGCTTCATTCCATACTGCAGCTCACAGCCCTAGCTGTGCCCTCACTCCTGACTCCTACAATGACCTTTCTAATGCTTGAGAAAGCAGTTTCCTGCTGTGAGTTCTCTTACAGCACATCCAGATGGGGCAGTTTTGTTCCATTATTTGTGCCTGTAGAAGGAAAATGCCAACAGAAAGATTCATGATGGTCTATCCCATCTCAGCAAAGCTCCTCTGATTTATTAGGGCATACACTGCTATACAAGCTGTGATGAGTCACGAATGTTCTGGAAGACCTATGAACTCCAGGGGGAAATGCCCCAGCATCGCACTTCTGTGCACCTAATTTATTAGCAGCTTATGCCAACACAGCCTGGGAAATCTGCCAACTTCATAATTGTGGCATTCATTTTTTGGGTGGGCATGGGAGAAGTACAGGAAAAGGTGTTCACCTCAGACAAGTGACAAAACACTTACTGGCACACTGCATATAAGCATGAAGGCTTACAATCTCCATAGTAGTCCCATGATCATGCTTTCTTGGTGAAAGGTGAAGATGGGTGGGGGCAAGGCTACCCCAGCTATAAGATAGAAAAATCTAGCTGGACATTTTATTGCACCTGTGTTCCTTCGTCCTGGATGAACATGGAAAAAAGTGGATTAATTACACTCTTGGAATTTGGGGATTAATTCTAAATTTGGGAAATTTAGGATGAATTCAGAAGAACCCCAGTCACTGATTTAAATTCCTCCATCATTTATTTGAAGGGCATTTTCTCCAATCTAGTGGCTTCAATATAATCACCATATTTGTGTTCTCTAAATATTGCACTTTGGAACAGACTCAGTATACACATATACATATATCCTGAGGTTTACATATATTTTCATACATTTCTTTTCCTTTCATAATAATGTATGTATCACTTTAATTCAGTTCTGGCTTCATTTGTCAAATGTCATGAGAAAGATGAGATGGAAGAGTCAGTGGCCAGGAGAATATGCAGCATCCTGATGTGATATTAGGCATTTGGCACTTTATGCACTGATAAGATCATCTTTTGTCACTCTAGCATCCATTTCTGCAATGTCACCCAAGCACATACCATGTGTTGGAGATCTAGTAGGAGCAGGCATGGCCTAGCCAAGGACTGGCGAGGGGATTTGCAGTCTGGTGCAATGATTTCAATATGAAAAGGGTAGGACATTCAGCCAGACTTAGGTCTTTTCTGAGCATGGCAGCCTGTGTATCTGTGCACTAAGCAGCATAGTAGCAGACCTCAGAAGCCAGTCCTGATCTCATCCTTGAGGAGCTTGGGCTTAACCAAGGCCAAACATTCAGACATCGCCATTAACAGACAATGCTCAAGGGGAGAGCACTACAGCCATTGTGAAACAAGGCAAAGACGTGTGAGCAAGGCTGGGCACTGCAGGCAGGAAGGAATGCCTGTGGGGATTCCAGGAGTTGTTTTCTGCTTGAAATAATAGAAGCCCTGCAAGGGACAGAGAGATTTAAGCAGATGCTTCAAGGAAAGAGCCTGCAACTGGGAGCAGAAAGGAATCAGCTCTAACAAAATGGCTGAGATATCTTCTCTTCTGTCAGAGGCTTGAACGAGGGAATGCTCTTTTCCAGAAAGTGTCTCAGTGAGTGAATTGCTGCTGCTGGGGTTCTACCTCCTGCCAAAGGAGACTACCTTCAAAGAGCAAGAGAAAACATAACTGGAATGCCAAACCTAGGAGGCCAAATGCTACCATAATGGGGTGAATGAGTCACTTCAACTTTGTCTACTGCAGACGTAGATGTGGGTTCTGTAGGGGAACACTGCCTAAGCCCAAGAGGGTGGTTGTTGCAGCATCCAGTTCATAGTGAGGATTTCAATGATCAATCATGAAATAAATGCTCTGGTTTCAAAAGCTGTAAAACAACAAAAAGAGATCTGAGATGATACCTGAGAGGCAGTATGTAAGGCACTCTTCCCTCGGTGCCCTGCAGGCTGTATGAGACTCCACTTGGAACAATGTTGGAGCTCAGAACCCAGTGATTTCCCATCTGTTGTATTGCCAAGAGAAACTTAAATAAGCCCTCCAGGCTCATTTGGACCTGTAGACGTTTAATGGGCCACTAGAACAGGGTGAAAGGTTTGGCACCTATCTTCCTCTTGGCTATTTCACTCTTCAGGCCAAGTTCTATTTAACTCTCATGTAGCATGCGTATGGCCCAATGTAGCCTTGGCTCCTCTTGTGCTTTTTTAACAACTGCAGTAACTTAGGCATATGAAGAATTTTTTTTTCTTTTGGCAATATCACAGCCACCGGTTAGCCCAAAAGCTCTTGATCAGAGCCTGATCTCAGCATCAGTCAGTAGGCAGTGCTAGCAACCTTCTGCTCTTGAGTCCATAAGCTTGGCCTCTTTTCTACTGCTTCTGTGCCTACAGTCCTCTTGTCTCCCCAGACAGTTGCCTGAGTCTTTTTTAAGGTCCTTATTCCTATTGCTATGTGGCTAAAATGATAAACCCATCCACCACTACAACCCTCCTTGCAGGCTGGTGAAGAGATTTACATTTACAAACATTGGAAGAATGAATTGGTTTTTAATTGAAAAGACTGTGAACCACCTCCTTGCTGCAAAGCAAATGTCAAGAGTGAGCTCAGGGTGCATTCACCACCTGAGCAATATGCCTGTGTCAACACTGCCTGGGATGCTGTCACTGTAATGAAACACAGAAAGGCCTAGGAGGCCTCCATGCCTAATATGAAGCCTTTGCTCACATTAACTATGTTGTTCTTCAGTCCTGGGGCATGAGACCCAGCATTTAGCAGAGCTGTTGGTGGCAGTACTCCTAGTGCCTAGGCTCTGCCAGAGAGCAGGATTTGAAGACTAAAGTCTGGGAACTTCCCCCTAGGTCACATGCTAATGGATCAGTGGGGAGAACAGAAAGAGAATCTTTGAGACACTGCTTATTTCATTAACAATATCTTTATATAGCATCTCATTTGTTACTAACATTTTAGTCATTCTTTCCTGTGTTCAGGGGACTTGATTTTTTTTTTTCATTGTGTCATGAGGCATGTTGATATTTCATCTTAAACTCAAAGTGTTCCTTAAACACAACCAAATTAAACAGTCCTCTGGACTTTTGAGAAAGGGGATGCTTTCTTTACAGCATACCTGCTTCATTTCGCTCTTCGAATGTATGTTCAAATGCATGTTGTTTTAAATAAACCATACTGTTTTATCTGTGTTTAAATAAGCTAAAGTGACCCATGGGGTGACAGCCAAGGCACCTGTTTTCAGGGTTCAGTGCCCTGTTAGGAATGAAGGGACAGGAAGGAACAGAAATAAAATAAGTTTATCTACCATCGATGGTAAAGAGGCCACTGCAGGTGCCACTGGCACTGACCCCTTTTACTGATCCCTTCCACCTTCCACAATGGACAGCCGTTGTTGATGTTTCCAATTAGCTCAGATCAAAACTGACTGGCAGATGTCATGATTCTGTTTTAAATACCAAATCCTATCTAGTGTGGATTTTGTCTAATGCTACTTATGTTAATTTGGTCCCCAAAAGTACGTGGGAATCCACGTGTTTACATATAAGACACTAAAGGACCCTGCCCCCAGTTGTTTTTGATTGGTAAATAAAGTTGTCCAATGGCTGGGCAGGGAGACAGAGGCAGGAATTTTAGGATTCCTGAGAGAAGAACTGAGGAAGGAGCAAGAAGAGGGTTAGCTGCCAAGCTGGGGAAGAAGTAGCTGCCATGCCTGGGAAATAAAGGACAGAGATACAGCTAACATGTAAGAGCAGAGGACGAGCAGCTCCAGCCCACTGGGCCTAGGGCAACAAAGATGGAATATAGAATTTAGGTAAGTAATAACTCAGGAATATCAAAGGGAAGGTGTTAGCCGCGTGGAAGTTTGAGAGTGGTCCAGCCATTGAACTGTTTAAGGCAGTTTAAAATACAAGGCTGAGTATAGGTATCTTTCATTCAGGAACCCAGAACATTAGGATGGGTAGCAAGGAACACTCGCCACCACTGTCACCTGGTTGATTTGAGCACTATTAATTGGCAACTACTACAAATGGCGCCCAAAATGTTGCTTAAGCTCACTATTAAAAAAAATAATTGGAAATTCCCAAATGGAAAACATGTGCTGTGACATAAGATTAGGAGTTGGGGAGAATTGGTTTCTCAGCCAAGCCAAGCTGAGCCATGTGGTTCCTCATCAAGTCATGCAGATTCAGAACTAGGATATCATTCAGTCCTCTACAGTAACATGAAATCCTGAAGTTCAAGGGTTCCAACTTCATGTTTGAAAATGTTGATCAAAGAAGGGCCTTTTAGATGAATAACTCATGAATGAATGTTACCAGGGCTGTGTCCATGTAGCAAATATGCTATACCAGCCTGAAATCAGAGGAAAGACTCAACAGAGAGACCCGGACCTGTGGGCTACCTCTACTAAAACCATGAGTGAATTAGCTTTGGAGTAACAATAGTTCACAAGCAGCATGTGGTTCATGTGCACATATGCATGTGTTCACATGTAGTCATGTGCATACAGGGGTGTATATACATGCATGTTCATGCATGGAGGCCAGAGGTCAAAACTAGGTATTCCTCAAGCTTATTTGTTGAGGCAGAGTCTCTCACAGAACATGGAATTCATTGATTCTGATAGACTCTCTGGCCAGTGGTTTCCAGAAATCCATGTATCTCTATTTATAGCTGAGGTTACATGTGTAACTTTTTACATGGGGCCCATTAACTCAGGCTCTCATTATTCAGCAGCAAATACTTGGTGAGCCACCACCTTACCTCCAGAAACAGCTTTTCTGATGAGAAAAAAAATCTACCTCTAGACCCAGAGATTTGACCATGGTTGTGGCCTTGGATCTCAATCTCAAAGCACCTGGGCAGATTCTGCTGAGCTAGGACTAAGCCAAACAGAGGTGTCTAATGACACCAGGTGTTCAGACCCTTTTGGGGATAACAGAATTTTTGTATCCTTCATACTACTAGGTCATCCCTGAATCACATGGCACAAAATAAGATTGACCTTCTATTCTAGAAAAACTTAGTTTTACAACTTCCAAGGCCTTCCTGTGTTTGTCTTGGGGCATACATTTTGACAGTAGGGGAATTTAGAACAAAACTGCCTTTAATACTTGCAGCCATCTGAAGAGATACATGAATTCTCGTGTGAAGGTAGGGGCATGAGAAGACACTTGCAATTTCTTTCCTACTGTGTCAACTTGTGATGAAGAAATACCACACAAAGCTTCTGCATAGAGACATGTAGAAACCGAGGCAGCAATGCCCCTTGAATATTTCTCCAAATGGCATCTATTTGGCCCAGTTTCCACTCACTAATGCATTATGGAAAAAGTTACTTCAAAGGAACATTCATGCACAATTTTGTTCTAACTCTGGGTACCAGGGACTTAAATAAAGAATCCATTTTATTTTCTACTCTCTTACTTTTTAAATGAAAGTTATCTATGATTTCTTCAAAGTCAACTTTTCCTGCAACATTAACGTTATTCACTGAAGCTTCCTGTCTCTTGAGGACTTAAAAGAATCTCAAGTTCCCCTTTTTAAAAAAATAAGAAAAAATATCCTAATTTTTTACTCCATTTTATCTAGTAATAAAAAACAGAGCAATACTTCCAAAGGTATATTTTTCCTGAGTTATGTCTCTTCCATCTGTATCATGCTCTCTCTAAATATTCATCTATCCATTCATATATTCATGATCCTTTCCCTCCACCTGTCCACTGACTTTCTCAGGAACTCATCTACTCTCTCATTCATCCAACTTAATTGAGTATTACTGCTGCAACTTAGAAATCCAAGATCAGTGAACTCATCCCTTTTGGCTTCTATCATCTCTTCCTATTGCTGGCAGTCCTTGCAGTATTATGTCTTACTAATTCTTTTGGGGGAAAACCATTACATTTTGGGATTAGTAAAGCTACTTTATACTTGGCCATTTATCCAGTATCTGAAGCTAAGAAAAACAGAATTTCTTGGAATTAAAAAGAAGTACCTCATAAAAAATAATTTGGTGTTTCATTCCCAAAGTCTGTGACTATAAATAAAACTTCTTGTTGAACAAGGAGGCAAGCCCCAAAGGACTGTGCTAAAGGACAGATGGAGGGCCAGAGAGATGAATGCATTTCATTACCTTGAACTTATTCCATAGGTGTAATTAGAACTCCTCTGAGAAGTCACCTAATTATGTAATATCCAGCAAAGTATGGAAGCATTTCATTTTGGCATTAAGTGGAATATATCAAACTCCCTTTAAATTTAGGATTCTGTACACGATGGGAACAAGCAGGGCAAGTCATTTCCATGGCAATGGTTTCTGATTAGTACCCCTGGCTTATGTGAAAATGGAGGATACATCTTCCCCTTGAGGCATCTCTAGAGAAGAGTCAGCTTAGATCACCCTCATATATTATCAGATGTCCTCATTGTCCTAGAGAACCACAGCTACAGGTTTATTGATAATGTAGGAACCAAAAGAGATATCACTTAACTAGGTGAGTATTTCTTTTACATTGCCTGAATGAAGGCCACCTGGGCCCAACAACAGAGGTTACAGCAGAAGCTCCAGGAGTTCAAGAGCACGCTACTACCTCCACCTCCAGCTACCAACCATCCTATGCTACTTTTACCTTCTAGAATCTGGTCTAGAAATTTCCTTCACTTTACTGGCCTCCTGGAGGGAGCACTTCGCTCTGCCACTTCTGTCACTGGCAAGCATCTTCCCCTTCCACTGTAAGCCCAAAAAATGGTCTTGATGCTTTTCAAGAAATGTCACAGTTATATCAAGACAGACACAGATATCCTTCAACCAGAGGACAACGCAGGGCACAAATAGCATGTGTGTGTGCATGTAGGAGGAGCTAAGGTGGGAGGAGTAAAGAGAGGAAGAGGAAAAGGAAGGGGAGGAGCTAAGAGAGAGACAGAGAACAAGAGAGGGGAGATGGAGGCTGATGTTCCCTTGTCTGTAGCAGTCAAAGGTAGCTGGTATATCTAGGTTGGGTACTGGGTTACACCTCTGATTGTAAGGGCATCTTGTTATTGATCATTACTAAATATATAAGCCTTTGGTTAATCTAAGCATTAGAGTCTCATCTGTACCAAGCCCATGTGGTTGGCAGAATGGTCCGGGTACTGCCCAGCCTTGCAGAGACACTGTGGAAGATTGGCAGAGACATCTCCCACACTGGCATCTTGTGGGTGGCAGGGCCGGTGTCTCTGGCTGGCCATTTCTACCTGCAGCATGCATGTGGCTTCAAGGCCTCGGAACATGGCATCTAATCTAGGCAGAGATGCTGCAGTCTAGACAGTCAGATTGACCGGTGGCCGCTTTTTAAATAATTACTACAACATGTGCAAGAAGTTTACAAAACAGAATGTAACTCTTCTGATGAAGAAGTAAGAATCCAGAAGATGTGGACATGCCACCTACCCAAAATATTCTGTAAGTACAATTAGAGTCTCTTGAGATAGTTAGGCATTTAGATAGAATCTGTCAAACTCCTTTTAAGTTAGGATCTCCTATTTGAAGGGGAACAAATGAGAGAGGTCATCAGATTTTTTGAGATTTCAAAGGACAGACAATGTCAGAACATGCAGATCTGGGTTTCCGAGTTCTCCCTTGGGACATGAAGAAGTATTGGGGGAAAGGATGGCCAATTAGTGGCACCAAGGCTATCCTGGACTTCTTGAATGGGCATACTCTACTCCCTGGCCACTTCTCAGGGGCCTTTCCCAGAAAGTGCTACAGAATGTCACTTCTCAGGTCTTTAGTTGGCCCCTGGGATGAAATCTTTTTCCCATGCTAGATGGCCAGCTGGTGTTCATGAAAGAGTGAAGATAACGTTCACCTCCCTGATTGTTTAGGGTGATTATGGGGATAACTGGGCAATCTCAAGCCAACTCCAATGAACGGAAAGACTATATGTCATCAGACACAGAGGCCAATGCAAACTGGAGACAAGAAAGAGAAGCTGCTTTGGCTGATGCCATCAACCACAAGAAACCAAACAGATGCAAGGAGAAGAGGATGGTGGTGATTTGGCCATCTTCCTAGCTGTATAAGAACACCCCTCACTCACACATTGGACTCCATCCTTGGGGTGTTGGTTCTAGGACTGGTGTGCACATGTCGAGGAAAGGGCTCAGCCTCCAAACCTTATGCATTTTACAGATATGTCAGCTGGTATGAGTTATCCAACAGTGACCACATTTTGGGGAGAAATCATTCATTGATTTATCACAGGGGGCATAAATCATAAATGCATTTAGTTGTCTTCATCGCCTCTCTTGTCATCCTGCCCCTCTGAAGTGAAATTAAGAGGCAGATGTCTTATCTGGGATCAATTCCAGATCCCATTTGTGTTTAAAAAGGAAAGCCAGAAAAGGGTTTCATATAAACCTTCCATCACAGGTTGATCAAAGTCTTGCTGCCTCAAAGGCCAAGTCCTATAGCAGATAGATTTGAGAGTCCAGAGATGCAAGAGGTAGACACCTTGGTTCACACAGTCCCCTCACATCCCAAATGAGACTGAAGACACTAACAAGTTCCATGCTGTCTCTAAGACAAGCTACCCTCTCCACCTCCCACCCCCATACATACCCTGTGGCTTCCAGCCTCTGAGGCCCACATCGATTCCTGCACACAGAGGAGGTTCCAAATTCCATCTAAGAACAAAGACTGCTTATCTGCAAATTTTAAAATGTAGGCTAAACCTCAGCAAGGATGGAAAAGAATCCTTCCAGAAAGTTCTCAAGAGCTCATCTTAAACACTTCTACTTTCTCCACCCTCAAATTCCATGGAGGTTTCTGGAAATCCTGCCTTGTTTCACTTGTTTCCTTTCAAGATTCTTGTCCATTTTCTCCTCCTGGTTACAAGTTCAGAAAGGTCTTGCCCGTGCTGTTGTTGGTCCTCACAACAGAGAGGACCAGGCTGCTAGGAAGGCTCTTTTGAAGACTGTACATCTGCTGTAAGATCACAGAGTTGAGGGCGGAGTTGAACACCAAGCTCAGCTTTTCTGTTTTTCAGATGTAAGACTCTAACTCTTGGTTACTCTGCTGGGTTTCCTATTTACAGCAATACTAAGAAATCGTTACCCTTTCCCAAGTCTTCAGAGTGCAATTACATATTTCACCAAGCTATTTCTTGTCCATGAGGAAGACAGCAAGTATGATAAAAGTGTATTGTACAAAGAGAAGGGGTGGTCTGGAGGTGCTTTGTTGAAGGTGTCGATGGATGTATATTTGAGTACGAATATTTGAATATTTGAAGTTGGCTTCTAAAACACTGAGGCAAGCTCTACAGCCATTCCCTTGCAGTGGCAGCTCTTCTTCCTCACCACTCAATCTTGTGGACATCGACAGAGCATCATCAAGTATTCTGTCTACAAGAGGCATGCTCCCAGACCTCTATTCCACCCCATCACATTTCCTTCATGTGTCTGGTAGCCAACTGCCAAATGTTTCTACATTTTTCTCCTTCATTTTTAAGTGAGCCCAAATTTTATAAGAAGAAGAGCTCCTAAAGGGTTGTTTCCTACATTGAGAGGAAAAAAACAGAACTGCTGCTGTGGATGAAATAAGATAATTACTCTATGCAGAGGAAACAGATTTCGGTAAGTACTGCTTGGCTCATACACACATCCTCCCCTTTGGAGTCCTGATCTGGAACAGTCCTCCTTTGAAATTCTAAAACCATCACATTTTATCCTGTCCCACTGAGGTACAAAATAAGTCATGGGAAAGCAAAACTGGAGTGATCCAAATCTTAAAAGCCTCAGAGTTTCCATGGGTTGTGAGGGTCAAAATCATAGAAGTAAGAGTTGAAAGTCCCCCAGACCTATGTTTCTGAAGCCACAGGCTCCAGATGCTCGCCCCCAGCTGGGTCCACCTCCCCCAAAGCAGAGGGCACTTGGGAAATCTGCTTCGGAGCTCTGCCTGGTCCCCAGGAAGCTTCCTGGCCATTTAGCTAATCCAACCCCTCCACATCGTGCTTTCAGTTCAAATTCCAGCACCAATTTCCACATGGGCCTCTTTGCTTTCCAAGTAGGCACGTTAGGCCACAGAATTCATGCCTGATAGTTAACATATATCTCATGCAAGTCCCCCAAAGAGGCCTCTTAGTCACCATCCTCATCTGTTTTCTTTCCTAGAGAAGAATCCCTGAGGAACAAGGAGACTAGAACAAAATCTATTCTTTACTTTGTGGATGAATGAACAATGCAGCAACTTCAGCTTGAATGGGACAATCCTAGGAAGGGCTAGGGAGGCTCTTATGAGAGGCTCTGGGCTCTAAGGAGGGTTTGAGAGGGGCCAGACTTGAAGTGCTGCGCTGTAGAGCTCCATACCCTCACCCTGCCCTAGAAGCCTGCTTTCTTCCCACTGTTCATAGGAACGAATAACATTAGTTTGGTGGACAAGAGATTGACCCAATGCCGGGCGGTGGTGGCACATGCCTTTAATCCCAGCACTTGGGAGGCAGAGGCAGGCGGATTTCTGAGTTCAAGGTCAGCCTGGTCTACCTAGTGAGTTCCAGGACAGCCAGGGCTACACAGAGAAACCCTGTCTCGAAAAAACCAAAAAAAAAAAATTGGCCCAAATTATCTGGTATCAGGAAGCATCTGATTAATGCTTAGATGCATAAAGAAGAAATGCATGGTTTGGGTTATGGAGGCTATTGGATTTCCCAAAATCATACAAAAAAAAAGAAGAAAGAAAGAAAGAAAGAAAGAAAGAAAGAAAGAAAGAAAGAAAGAAAGAAAGGAAAAGAGAAAAAGAAAAAAGCTAAGTAAGCTAATGTCTCATCTGTGCTGAAGACCTTGTATTATGCAAGGATTATGCCAGGTTCCAGAATTAAGAATCCTTCCTGTTGGGCTGCTGGGATCAACTTTAAAGAGTAAATCATTCCCTTGGCACAAATAACATTAATAAGCAGTACAGTCAATGACTCCCAGACAGAGCCAGAAAGCTTGCCTTGACCTAAATACAGTTGTTCTTCTTCTGTCCGCAAGTGTTTACCAAGTGCCTACTGTGTGTAGGACATTTTACTAGGTTCTAAACTTAGAAGAAGAAACTAGAAACTTCCCTGTCTGTTGGGGAAGTCAAACACTTCAGAGAGAACAGTGCCAGATACCGGTCGCCATTGTAATCAGTGCTATGGAGAAGTTCAAGGTGCTGGAGAATGGTATTCCTATGGAAGGTCACATCTTCCTACCAGAGTAGACATTCTAGAACTGGAGACATTTTGAGACTCTAAGTTCTTGGGTACTCCCTATATGGCCCTACCTCAAGAGAGCTCAAAGAAAGGGGAAGAACTAGGCAGGTTATGATCTCTGTCCACCCAGGGGTCTCAGATCAGCAGGAGGTGCTGGGGACTAGGCCACAGATATGGGCTTTGCACGTAAGTTCTGGAACTTGCCTGATGGTTGTTTCTTGTTTAATTTTGTTTCTTTAGCTCTAAAGCAGTACACTATCCATATCGATACCTGCCAGGAACAGCAAGGTGATGCTTGCCCAGGGCTCTGGTTGGCTAGCATCCAGGAAGGCCCTAGGACGTGATACATGCCATGTAACATGCTGCTCATGTGACGGGCATAACAGACGTGCCCTACTCTCATAGCACTCTGCTTCTCACAGATGAGACTGACAAGCACAATTCTGTACGGATTTCCTTTCCGTGCCTCACTTCTCATAACAGACAGAGAAAGACCTCTGTCAATCTCATTCTCTGTGAGACACGGAAAGGAAATCTGTACAGAAGACTAGGGCAACCTTAGTCATGTGGTTGGCAAGAAAACCACAGAAAAGGGGTGTGTGAGACAGGCCGTGAATACTTGAAGGAGAGGATCAGTGCAGAACCTGGGGACAAGGACCAAGCAGAGGAAATAAAAGATACAAATGTCCCATAGTAGCTGGGAATAGAGAGTTGAACAGAGGGCACACAGCACAAGGGGCAGCAGCTGAAAAGAGTGGGATCAGGTCTTCATGGACCAGCGGCCATTAGTGGAGGCCTGAGGGAAGATCAAGGGCACCATCTGTTTTGAATTTCCAGAAGTTTTTTCTATTCTGTGGGCTTTGCATTCTGTTGGTCATTTCCCGCGCTGCACGGACCCTGTTTGGTTTGATGGAGCCCCACTTCTCTAATTTTGCTGTGGTGGTTTTGTTGCTCATGCTTTGTCAAGACAAATCCAACCCCCCCCAAAAAAAACAAACTGCATCCAGACCGCATGTTCAATATGGGGTTAGTTCCCCAAATACATAAAGAGCTCTGTAAACTCAACAGCAAAATAAAAGCAACCTGATTAAGAAAAGAATAAAGGACTTGTGTAGACAGTATCCCACAGGAGACATATAAATGACCCCAGCATCTGACAAGATGCTCAGAACTGCAGTCTCAGGGGCAAGTGAGACTCAAGGCTCTCCCCATCACCCTTGCTACATGGCAATATATCAAGAGCTGACAAGAAAAGGGAACCCAGGTGCAGTGATAGGGTGTGACCTGGTATATTCCTAATGGAAAATAGTATGGAGGGTATTTTAAAATTAAAACAAACCCACCCATGGACAGCAATCGCATTTTTTGAAATAGAACCGAAAGAATTGAAATCAAGATTTCTAAAATATGAATGCCCTCCAGTGTACATTACAGCATTATTCACAGTGGCCAGCATATGAGACCAACCCAAATGCCCACAGGTGAAGGAATGGAGAAAGACAACGTATCATGCATGTCAAGAGGATGCTATTACATTTTCCACTATACAAAGCAACCTGGGAGATACCAGGCTAATCAAACAAATGATCACAGTACAAATACTGCTTGTTTTCTCTCACATGAAACAAAAGAGTCAAGGTATCTATCAGAAGAGGCCGTAGACTGTGAACCCACCACTGGTAAGGTGTGGTGGAGAGGGATGGGGAGTTGTTCAAAAGTTATTCAAATCATATGAGGAAGTTCCACAGGCCAGCAAGGTGGCTTAGCAGGTCACGGGGCTTGCTGCCAAGCCTGATGACTCAAGTTCAATCCTCAGGCCTGACATGTTGGAAAACGAGAACAAACTCCCAATAGTTGTCACTTTATCTTTACATACATACTATGGCAGGCAAGACTACCCCCCTACACACACACACACACACACACACACACACACACACACACACACTCACATACACTTGAAGGAATAGCAAAGGATGAGCTCCTGAGGGCCGCTGGGATGTGTGGTGTCGTACATATCTCAAGAGAGGAGATGTGTCATGACAGCTCTGGTGGTGATAAATATGTTCGCTTTTTGCCTAGACTGTGGTCAAGATGCATACACACAAATGTCCACATATGCCAATTGCATGTATTAGTCACATGCTGTTTACAGTATACCAATTAGACCTAAACCTGGGAACATTTCAAAGAAAATGTCTCTCTGGCTGCGTGACGAACACACCACAAAGGAGGCATCCCTCAGTGAAGAGAGGAGGGGTTTTGGGTGCAAATCAGTGAAGATTATGAATGGTGTGAGAGAGCAGGAGCTTATTAACTAGACACCAGGCATATGACCACTCACTCCCCACACCAGGTATGTCACTGAGATGCTGGGGGACGAGGACGTTGCCCTCCCCATCCTGTCCCTCCAAGGGTGGTTTTATAATGAAAGCAACAATAGTTCATGGGGTGCAACAATGAACACACAATACAGGGCTTGGCCAGTTTGCTTTGGGGAGTCTTGGCAGTTTCCTACCATCTAGAAGAGAGAGGGTGTAGGTCCACAGAAGTCCCCTCTCCAGGTTTAGCACACTGTCCTGTTTGATTCTTAGCAACACTGCATGATGTGGGTCATTAACCCATTTCAAGATGGAGAAAAATGTTAGCATGCCGACACTACCTCACTCTATTAGGTAGTATTTAGTGCCTTACCCTATAGCCCAAAAGAAATAATAATAATAATAATAATAATAATAATAATAATAATAATAATAA
>JANHMN010000001.1:181884796-181929346 GCA_030674055.1 Rhabdomys pumilio | reverse complement strand
AATAATAATAATAATAATAATAATAATAATAATAATAATAATAATAATAATAATAAACCTGTCAGTGATGGCCAAGGGACACAGAACTTACTTGACAGGTTTCAATTACCATTGGCTGTTCCAGCTAATGAATGAATACATCTCAGCTAAGTGCTTTATGAGACTGGCTCAAGATTCTGCAGACCAGACTTTGCTTTGCCAGCTGTTCCTGACCAATGTTTTGACCAGTAGAGGTAGGCTATACCAATGTAGGAAGGAAGGGAAGTTATCCTTCCCATTGGCTTCTTGCTGGGGTACCCTAGTTAGCTTTACCTGTTAACACAACACAGTCTAGATTAGTAGTTCTCAACCTGAGGGTCACAACCCCTTTGGAGGTCAAACTAGCCTTTCCCAGGAGTCATATATCAGATATTCTACATATCAGATATTTACATTACAATTCATAAGAGTAGCAAAACTATAGTTATGAAGTAGCAATGATAATAACTTTATGGGTGGGGTATCACCACAACATACAAAATTGTATTCAAGAGTCAGAGCATTAGGAAGGTTGAGAACACTGATCTAGAGTCACCTGAGAAGGAAGTCTCAATAGAGGAATTATCTGGACCACATTGGCCTTTTGGCAGGTCTGTGGGGTATTCTTATACATTAACTGTTAATGTAGGAAGGCCCAGCCTAACTTGAGGACACTGTCCCCAGGCCATGAACTAGCTGAGGATAAGTCAATCTGCAAACCAGATAGCAAGCATTACCCTGCATGGTTTCTTCTGTGCTTCTTGGTATTAAGGTTGAATCTGAAGTAGTATTATAGAAAGTAGTGAGAAGCCTGTCTTGAGTTTCTGCCTTAATTTAATAGACCATATCCTGGATGTATAAACCAAATGAACCCTTTCCTTTTCTGAGCTGTTTTGGTCCCTGTGTTTTTCACAGCAACAGAAAGGAAAGTATAGTGGCCATTGTTTTCTAATGCCTTCCCTTCTGACAAGGCTGCTTCTTCCCTTGGGCAGGGACAGTTTTTATTCCAGTAACAGTGACCATTCTAGGTGGAAGTTTTTCTAACACTGGCAGAATCAACCTCAAATCAGCCATTTTCCCCCCAAAAGCTGCAACCTAGTTTCATTGTTTCCTCCTCTGAGTGTCAGAGGCCCATTGCCATGGGTTCTTTCTGCGGCAGATATAACTGGTCCAGGTAATAGACCAGTTCTTCTCATGGAACTTCTTTCTCATCAAGTTCCAGCTTGGACAGATGCTCTTCCCTGAGTCATGGCAGGATTACTAACGCACTCATAACTCTCAAAGTATGGCTAACATTCAGAAAAACAGTACTCAGAGAGCAGAGCTCTGGCTGCAGGCTGAGGAACACAATAACCATTCTTACAAGCTCCCATTTATCAGTGCCTTAGTGACTACATGGTACCACAGTGACAGGGCAAAGGCCATGCGTTACTGTCTAATGTGAGTGGATAAGAGCCTATGAGAATCAGGCCGTACTTTGGGATCTGTGACAAAATCTTTCCCTTGTTAAATAAGATTTTCAATCAGAATCCAGGCTGGCCAGGGCTACATAATGAGACCTTGTTTTAAAACTAATAAATAAAAAGGAGTTTCAATAAGAGAGTTTCACACAGGGCGAAGCAAAACATTGAACAATGAGGTACAGTAAGCTGAGGGGTTAAGACTTTGCTAGCACAGTGGGTAGAGGCTCCTCAGATAGTCCCTCACTGCAAGATGTTGGAGGCACCTGGTGGGAATGTACACTACACCTCATATGCTTTTGGAAGACAGCAGTACCTGGATGAGAGCCAAGGCCAACAAGCCCAGGAAGAGACACAGCAGCTGAGGCAGCAGAAAAGTGGCACCCGGCTGCCTGGAGCCCCGGAGTCCTAGTGATTCTTTCAATGACTTGCCTCAGCCACACCTCAGTGAGTCTCCCTCCTAACATGTCCTGTCATGTTCTTCTTGCTGGAGTCACAAGATGTCTGATACCAGCAGAAGTAATTAAAAATAAGCCGGGAGACAATGAACCATTTCGACTTTGCCTTCGGCTGTGAGGAAGGCCCATATGGGTGCTAGCTGTGGTGATGGCAAATGCATTTGCTGTCATTCTGTTGACTGACCTCAAGTAATGAATGTTCCGGCTACTCTTTCAAGACAGCTTTAAGATTTATCACCCTTGAAAAAAATTACATCAGAGTCATATACTTACCCCCAAACTTCCAGACCACAGTGTGACTGCAATCAGGGGGGAAAGAATGAGTAGAAGGGGGAGCAGGGTAAAGAGAGATCCTCTCAACAGAGCCTTGAGGTAAAACAACAGTGAGAGACAGCAGCCTTCTGAAGTATTCATGAAAAGTAGGGTCTACCACCTTGACTACTGCCAACCATTAAGGTTGATGAAAGCTGGCAATGAAGTCCCCCATCCCTAAACCACATGTGACCCTAGTCTTTGTCTCCTACATGCCCCAGAACTCAAAGCTGTATGTTCATGTATTTCCTTTTCACAATCCTCCATAGCACCCCCCACCACTACTCCTGTATCAAAGAAACATCCCAGCTTGTTGTTGTGCCCATTAAAGCTCAGAGGTGCTAGCAGAGTTGTGGAGTTCAATCCCAAGGGATCCATCTACAACACAGCTCCTTCACCCAAAGCTCGAGGTTCATTGAAGAAGGGGTGGCAAAATGATCATAAAAGCCAAAGGAACAGAGTTTTCTGTCAGATTTGTGTATCCTGGAAATGGCAGAAGCTATACCCATAATGTCCCAGCACCAGGACTGCCTAAAAATGATCTGGACAAGGACAACAGCAGACACACTAATATGGATGGGGGAGGTCAGTCCTACATAAAGAACTTCAGGCAACTAAGGAATTCTGGGAGCAGAAGAAACAGTCTATTCCAGAAAGGAATACACCAATTGGTTATCCAGTACCAAATAGTTATCCCTGAAAACATACATACAAATAATATTACACTTACTAAGCAGGTTGTGTTTATGTACTTAGGAATATACATCAACAATTAAAGAAAAAAGGAGGCCATGCGTTTTTGAAAAAGAGTAAGGAGAGTTTGGAGGGAGAAAAATAGGGGAATGATGGGATTATATTATAATCTCAAAAAGTAAAATAATTAAAAATTAAAATAAAAAGAATTAGCCCTATCTTTGCCCAGAAGCTGTGCTCCCCTAGGGCAATGCAGCCTTCATGGAAAGATGAGATATGGGGACATTGAGCTTTAAGAAACTCCCGAGGGGCTCTGAGGTAGAGCTAAGCCTTTGATGTCCCAAGTGCCACAGGGCAAGGCTGATTATAGCCAAGGGAGGGAGCCTTATGTGGGAAAACCTTATGCAGTCTCTTCAGAGGTCTAGAAAGCACCAGCTTTGAGCTTAGGTGACTTCAGCAATGCTTCTGAAGTGCTTGGAAGACATGTCCTGGGGTCCTCCTGAAATCAAAGCCTTTCCTTTACTCCATTCTAAAACTGGCTTGGCTTTAGCTTCCTTCCAGTGGTTTCCATCAGGTCACCAAGGATACTCCAAGAACCTTGAGCCCCCCCCTCCTCTCTCTCTCTCTCTCTCTCTCTCTCACACACACACACACACACACATCTTCTTTCTTTTCTGTCACTCTGATGACCTGACATCTATAATCTCCTGCCATGTACCCACACATATGACCATTGAAATCCCAGGAAGGGGCCATCCTGTGTAATGGTTTTGATGGCCATCCTTCCAGATTCGGGTTCTAGTACAAGGCCTGGGTTTACCATCCCTGAGCATTCCTGTACCAATCATGGTAGACTGGGACTGAGGCAGTTTTGAAGGAGGCACAAGGATGAGGACACACCATACTGCTGATAACCTGTAAGGTCCTGAGCTTCCTGGGGTGATATCTCTAGCTTGGAAAAGCTACATATTCCACTTAGAATCTCACTCCTATCCATTTTATTCTGTGGCTTCACAGTTTGTCTAAGAAAAAAATAGCCCAGGAAAGGGAGGGGAAGACTGCCACTACCATTCTTAGAGGCATCCAGTATAGCACACTATTCTGAGGGCATCTAAATGATGCTCAGCTACACAAGACTTTCTCTAATTTCCCTGAAGACCTTCAGAGTAGGTATTTGCAAGCAATCTTAAAGGACCGTGCACTAGTTATTTCAAGCTCCATGGACCACTCAGTTTCTGTCACAATCAAACCCAGGCATCAGCCATAGGCAATATGGGAGCACATGGCCATGTCCATACTAAAATAACCCTGCCTCCAGACTCAGAAATTTGATCTTCATATGCATTTTGTCATGAAGTGCTCATGTTTTTGTTTTACTTATCTTTGTGTGTATGTATGTGTGCTTGTGTGTGGTGTATGTGTGCATATGTGTGTACAAATGTTCATTCTGGTGCATGTGCATATGGAACTCAAAGGAGGTGTCTTGCTCTATTTGCCTTATTCCCTAGAGATTCTATTTGCTGGGGGACAAGTGTACACAGCTGGCAATGTTTGAAAACAGAGGTGCTAGCGATTTGAACTCTTACTTGCTGAGTCATCTCCCTAACACATTGTTGTTTGTTTGTCTGTTTCTTTGTTTGTTTTTATTTGAAAACTTACATGTTATCCATAGCTTATAGTCTGCCAACGCAGGCAATAAGCCATACTAAATTTGTGGGTGCTAGGCTGCCAATCCCTTCTATGTGTCATTTAGCCTGTCACTTCCTACCTGTCCAGCCAGGATCCCTCTATCCTTTGCACTACAGGGGACTAACAATTAACAACAAATAATCACTTTAAGTTAGAAGAGCAGCTGCATGACTGTGGCAGACATGGCCATTTTCCCAATTTAAATGTATACAGCATTGGTTCTGAACAGATCCTGGAACAAGCATCTCTCATGTTGTGGAGTTCATGTTTTATTGCAAATGTGTAAGAGCCAGTGTTAAGCCACTAACCAAAGAGTATTAAGCAAAAGTAAATGGTGTCTCATAAATGAATAAATAGCTCCTCACTTCCACACTTGGAAATAAATGCTGGCAAGGGACACATTGAGCAGGCAATCATAAGGCTGCCTTCACAGCTTCTCCGATAATGTATTCTCCCCTCCAATGTGCTCTAAGATGTCTCGTTATGCAGCCGTCTTGAGCTAGAAGGGCCTGAGTGGGTACTAAACAGCTTTTACTAGTGAGAATCACAAGGGCTCTCCAAGTCTTCTCCCCATCTTTCTTCTACTTTCTCTTTCTTGAAACCCAGCTGCCCTAGTACACAGAAGTCCAGTTATGTATACTGAGGAATGAACCTGGTGATGCCCTGGAATACTTCTGTGTGAAGAGAGAGTTCAAGATGGGAAATGCGGCTTTTCTACTGACCTCCATGAAACCACGTGCGGCACATACAAGGCAAGTTAGAAAATCCAGGGATCACATAAAATAATAAATCATTGCTACTTTATGACAATAAATATGGGTTGTTATATAGCATAGTTTTGATAAGTGGGTTTCCCTCCTTTCCACCCTCTCCCCACCCCACCCTCTATCTATCTATCTATCTATCTATCTATCTATCTATCTATCTATCTATCTCCCATATTCTCCTAACCCTAACCGTGTGTGTGTGTTTTTTTTTGTGTGTGTGTGTGTGTAAAAATACCAACAGAAACAGAAGCAATTACTAAACTGGGCCTCTATCTCCTTAAGACAAGTCCTAGGGTGTCTGGAGTTTAAGGCTCATCTCTGTATGTGTTGATTAGTGATTGACAGATTGCCAAGGTATATAACAAGAAACATCTCTGTCTAGTGCATTAGACCAAGGGATCAGGTCCTTGCACAGCTAAAGAGGAGGACAGGAGTGGTGAAGACCATGATCCTTGAGCTATCTCTTATGTGTGGAGTTTCCATCAGTGGCATCGGTTTCACTCAGTGACCTATTTGGTGTCTTTACTCTCAGGCTCCATTGACAGTGAGTCAGAAGTCCCAGGTTGGGCCAAGTATAGGAACCAGTTCTCCAGGTAGGCCCAGGGCTTAGTTAGATCTGAGAACTACTGTTTTATGGGAATCATGTTCCATTCTTATGATCGTCTTTCTCTTCCCTAACTGCACTTCCTGTTTTTATAGTCTCAAAGATTGCCAATTACTACATGTCAGACACAACCCTTTACTAAATAGCTAGTGTTCAAAATAATGGAGAAAGATGACTGCTTAGACCTTCCACATCATCTTACTTTACTGAGGCACTAAATCATATTGGGGTGCTATGTAAGTTTATCACCTGGACCCTCGTGAGGAAGTTCATAAAACAGAGATTGCATGTGCATATGAATGTCATGGAATTCTTCATCCTGGGGTTGAAGGGCAGGGAGGGGTGCACTATTAACTTTGAGTAATAAAAGACCTACTTACTACAGAAATAATTTCTGCTTCCACTTGACACTTTCTAAGAAAAGAAGCTGCTTCATTTAAAGGACCCTTGCTACAGTACATCATCAAAATGCCAGGCTGACAGTCAGGATTGCTCATTAGGAAAAGATATGAGAAATCTGTATTTCATTTGACGACTCGGGTCTTTGAATCTTTTAGCCATTGTCTCTCCCTATAAGCAAGGGCAGAATGTTTCAGTGCCAACATCTCTGGGTCACTGCTATCTGTCCATGATCCCCAAATGGTAGAGATTTATAGAGCACAGCACATGCCATAGATAATGAATAGTACCCATAAATGGGGGTGCTTATAAAAGGCCCACTTCTTTCTTCTCGTTTTTTTAGACCCCAAATGATGCAGAATACCATTCACTATGCTGTGTGATGTCAGGCCATCTGTGAACTTTCTATTTTACCTGTAAACCATCTATGGCCCTGCTCTCACTTTCTGCTGCTGGCCTCTCAGCTGGCACTCTCAACCATTAAGTCTGTTCCCACAAGACTGTTTATTCAAACTCTTACTGTGCTAGGTCCTACAGGGCAAAGAGATGTCCATCCTCCTCCTCTCTTCATATCATTTATACTTATTAGGAATGAATGTGGCCTCTGTTTGTTCTGAAAAGACACCTCCCTAATTAGATCTTAGATTCTAGCATCTAAGATCATGTGTTAAGTCTAAGAGGGAACTTCCATCTCATTTGAGGGTTAAGCTCTAAACTCCTTACCTCTCATGGGTCACACTCCTGACTATCCTTACAGGTACCAAGCCAGCATCCTAGATACTCCCATTAAACCAGTTTCCCTCTGATCTCAGAGGTGGTGGCTATTCCCAAGGTTAGGTACCAGGCAATCTCTTTGGGGACTATGCTATACAAAACACATCCAGCTTTCATCACCAGATTTACTGGTTAGGCAAGAAGTAAGATCTTACATGAATCAGAGACCTGATTATGTCAAGAATGACAACCATAAGATGAAACAGCTTTCCCTGTTGTAGTCCCACAATACCCATGTTCCCTGGGTTTGGCAAAAAGTATGGCTGCCTTCTGTTTCTTTTTGATAAATGTGCTTGATTATATCATGCCCTATAAACAAAACATACAAAACAGAGAAAGGAAGGTGGACATGACCTGGGCTGTCTCATGTTCCTATACAAACAGTCAATATAGTACCAGAAACAAGAAGATTCCCAGGGCATCTGCTCTGCCTGTTCCCTGCTGAAATTCTAGCACATAAGTAGCAGTGACTCCCAGTTGCCAGTTCACTGTTGAGTACTCATTAGTGGAACTTGTTTAAAAATACAGGTGATGAAGATACTTTCTCAGAGATTTGGATGTGGGATAGGGTTCAAGTATCTAGAGACCTCTCCTCAGGGAACCCAAACTGGCTACCAGCTTTGAGGAACCACACCGCTAGGTTCCTCAAAAATATTGATGTCGGGCATGGATGCCCTAATGCATGGTTTCAAAAGATTAAAAAAAATAATTTATTGATTCTACTTGGAAACTAAGAAGTAATTATAACAGAGGACCAACAAGCTTTGACAAGTATGGGGAACTGTTCCCAGGAACAGAGAGAAATAGAGTGAGTTACAGAAAGTCCTATGGAAGCAGGCATATTTGAGAAGATAGCTTTGAGACCACTGCAGTCCACCTGACATTTTATAGATCCAGGGCCCACCAGGTAACTCTGGCTTCAAGGAAAACAAATTAAAGGGAAATACTGCCCAACAAGAGGAGGTACTTCACAATGACTCCTTTCACACAACACTTAAACATATCTTCATGGGCTCCTTCACTCTCTCCAAAACCAGTTTCATTTCAAAATCTACAAAAGCCATAGTATTTTATTTTGGTCAACCCACAAACACAGGCTGAAAAACCATAGGTTATTATGAGATTAAGCTGACATGGGATACTTATCTGTGGATGATCTGGAGGTTGCAATAAAGGCTGGCCCTGAATACCACTGCACAGATGGTGTCAGTATCAACTCACCTTTCGGTCTGGCCAATTGTATTTTGCAAAGATGGTATCATAGGTGTCTACTGCCCCATCAGTTATGAGCATGATGGCCTGGCTGCAAATGCTTCCTTGTCCAGTGTGGTTGAACTGTGGGAAGAAATGTTTAAAATAAAGCGCATGTCAGAGAGTCTGTATATTCACAAGACTTCCATGGCAGACCGAGCTTAGGAAAGCTCACAAAATCCAAGAGTTCATTGCGTACTGCCAATGCAACCCACAGGAGTAACTTTCCACATGGGTCACCTTTGCTCTCCGAGAACAACGAACTGCAACAGAAGTTGGAACTAACTGTAGACCAAGGCAAGGAGGGGAATTCTAAAACACGTTCTTGCAGTCTCTCTAAGTTCTTCTGCCCCAAGTACCACCCTCAATGCCAAAAATAAGCCACTGCTGAGTCGACCAAGAACTTCTTAGAGTACATTGTAAAAGGCAGCAGCCTATGAGAGAGGCAACATCTCTTTCAAAATCTGAATGAGGCTGATCTGAGAGAGTTGAATAGGTCCAAAATGTTTTGTATGTTAGAAATCAAAACAGGTTTTAGACAAGAATCAAGTTAGGAAAATGTTAAGGAACATTCCAAGGTTAAGTACTCTTTTTGAACAATGAACATAAAATACATGTTTTAGCATAAAGGCGTTGTGTTAGTTTAGTAGTATAAGTGATGTGCTGGAAATCCCATATTGTACTTGCTAGTATAAAAATCTCAACTTTACATGTTACTAAAGCTCCTACTCATACCCAGGGATGGAGCATATGCTTGAAATACCAGCACTTGGGAGACAGAGGACAGGAGGATTGAAGCAAGTTCAAAGTCATTTTGGTCTATGTTTCCAGGAAAGCCTGGGTTTCAGGTTGAGTTTCTGCTCTCGAAACAAACGTTGCATAATGAGATGAGCATGAGATGGGGCTCAGTGGCAGATCAGTTCTTGCCTTCTATGTGTGAGGCCCTGGGTTTGATCTCACTACCACACACAAAGCTCCCAGCCTTTTTGAATAAGACCTGCAATTGAGCAGACGGTAATTACCAGAGTAATATATCCTTCCTGTGGAGTAGAGGTGAAAAAAATATCTGGAATGAATGCTATTAATAATGCAAGTCAAGGTAACACCAAGTCCTTGAAAACCCCACAATTACACAGCAGTGCTGAGGCCCTGACATACATAACATGTCTTTAACTTTCAGTAACAAACACTGCCTCCACCACAATCTCCTGCTTATTCATTTGCTTACAAGCATGAGTGTTACTGGAGATGAAACATGCCCAGATCACTTCCTTCGCTCAATTTTGCATTCTCTTTGAAAATACATTAAAAAAAAAAAAAACTATTCTATGTGCCTGATGATGATGGTTCTAGAAAGAGGAAACAGAGACGGGAAACAGGAAGTGGAAAGTTTTACACACTATTCTCTGGGAAGACTTCACTAAGAATTTTTTTTTAAAGATCCTATCTTAATAACAACAACCCTGTCTTGAGGATGTGTGGGGTGGGCAAAAATGGAAGCTGAATTGTGACTCAGTAGAAAAGTACTTTCCGAGCACTTCCCTCGAAAGGAAAGGTACCTCAGTAAAGAATGTTCTATGTCTTGATCAAACTAGGAGAGAATAAAAGGTACTCTTAGCCTTTCTGTTTGGTCCATAGTGTCCCAGGTGACAAGTAAGACATTCAAATAGAAGATAATAATGTCTAGTCTTTATTTGTTTACAAGTCTGATATGTTTACCATAAATAACTGTGTGTATGTATGTATGCATGTATGTGTGTATGTAGGGATGGATGGATGGATGGATGGATGGATGGATGGATGGATGGATGGAATAACTCTGAGGCCTTATTAGGACAGAGCAAGCCAACCACCTACATATAAAAAATCATGATACAGTGGAAAATCCTCAATTCTACTCCAGAACCAGATATATTCTGAGATGTTCTCTTTCCTGACGGCCCATTTCTCCATTTGTAACATGGAAATGACATCCTTATTTAAATAGCAGAGATTAAATGTTCATTATGTACCAGGGTAGTAGCATGAACCAAGGAAAGCTGAGGCCCAAAGGTTAATAAGTAGCCCACAGAGAGATGTCTTCTGTCTAAAAGTTGGCATGTGAGCATGGGCAGAACAGCCATAGCACCTACATTTGGTACAGTCTGTACTCTGTAGCTTTTCAGTAAAGATAGGGGAGTTCCTGAGCAGATAGTGACTGTTATGGTCGGAGATGTTCTCCAGTCGTCCCTGTGTTGGAGGTGTAGCTTTTACTGTAGTTGTGTGAAGAAGTGGTATGGATCTGTGAGAGGCAGGGCCAAGTGGGAGGTCCCAAGATCACCAGTCATCAAGACTGCTGTTCTCAAAAGAGACCAAGATGATGACAGACAACAGATGTCCCAGGGTGAAGAGGAGGGGGCAATGAGGGGAGAAATTTGTAAGAGTGGGACTAAGAAGAGAGGAGGGAGGGGCTATGATCAGATATAAAGTGAATAATAATAGAAAAAGACAAAGACAGTCCTTGAGAAAGCAAGTCATAAGAGTGAGCATGGCTTTCAGTGTCTCTGGCTTCCTGATCCAAGACATGGCCTTCCAGTCTTGCACTTACTCCTGCTACTGTGATGCCATTATCTGCCATCCAACTCTCACCATTGGTCAACCAAGGGGGTTCTTTTTAGCCTCCTAAATGTGAATAAATAAACTACCTTGTCCTCCTCACTGAGATACCACTGAGATTCTCTCCGTGTTGTGTCTTTCTTCTTTACCTCAGTAAGAAAGCAGAGCCTTTAAGGCTGGCCTTCCGGAGATGTTGTTTGTTGAGGTGATAGGTAGGGAGGCTACATTCCACTCCCTTTCTCCTGGTCTTCGAAAAGCCCGCAGCAAGCCTCAGAATAAAAGCTGTGCCTGCTTCAGTGCACAGAGACTTCAGAGAGCAGAGACAGGGGCTATTCTGGGAACACGTTCAAAACCGTCCTTGAAGAAACATTCTCAACAAAGGGGAAGAAAGGGAGGGAAGTGGAGGTATCTAAGTGCTATGGGTTGAAAGTCAGGGCCCCCAGGAGTTATTTATTAACAAAGACCATGCTTTTCTCTTAGGCAGGGCCCCTTACATATCCTCTGAAGCAATGTGGACTTAAGAGGATTTTGAGAAATGCAATTAAATTCAAATGCTTTGATGAGTAATATCTCTTCTCTTCATATTTGTCTAGAACTTTTTTCTTATTGAATAGAGAGAGTGATGAAAGTGTTTTCCATAATAATAACAATGACACAGGCCTGATGATGAACTACAATTAGCTCCCTGATTCATCAGTTAGCAGTGAAACTTTCAATGCTTCCTGACATTTAGAGCATTTGGTTGTGATTAACAGTCTTTGAAATGTCACTGAATTTTATTTAATTGGCTAAGAAAAAAATTTTAAAGGTAATCACTGCAAAGATCACATTCATCGCCAAAAAAGATAATTGCAGTTGTCACATGACAAGGTAGATGTTAACTACTGTAGCAGACTGGTTCTGTGTTCTTTGTGGAGTCTAATGAATGAAGTGGAGATCAATAACTGGAGAGGGCTTAGAAGTTTATTTGAATGCTCTTTCAAAGCCACAAGTATCAATGGCCATGAGCCTTTAAGTCATCTGGGCAAATACCAAAACTGAAATGTTGGTAATTGCAAGACAGAATAAATTCCATTTAATTATTGCAACCTCTGAGCCATTCTAAGATCCAGCCAGTCACAATCTCAACGAGCGTGTGCATGTGTGCATGGGAATTGTGTGTGTGTGTGTGTGTGTGTGTGTGTGTGTGTGTGTAACAGCTCTTTAATTTTACATAGGCTTGCAGAGGCAGACATAATGCACAGGAAGAGAATTTTATCACGTAAAGGCCACATTGATGAAGTGGAAAATAGATAAAGCCTCATTTTCATGGAAGATTAAGCATCTCTGTGTTTGTCTAAGAATTTAGCTGTTTAAAAAGCCCAATGGTGAGAGATGGGGTGGAAATGTCTCTCTATAAGATGAATGCACAGTCAGAGGAATATGGTGCCAAGTGCTAGTTACTTTCCAGCATAGACATTTGGCAGCCTTCATTAGGGCTGTTTCCTGCTGTCTAGGATTGATGAGCAGTCCACGTGGAGGTTGACTGGCCAGACTCCATAGGGTTTCAACAGGTAAAGATCAGCCATAACAATAAGTAGAAAGTTTTAGTGTTTAAAATACTAGAAGCCAATGAGATGGCTCAGTGGGTAAAAGGTATTTGCTTCTAAGTCCAATGGAGTTCAATGCCAGGAACCCACATAGTGGAAGGAGAGAACAGACTCCTACTCTGCCCTCCACAAATACACAATCATGCATTCATACATACTTATACAACACATACTCACATATTTACATGAGTGTTATATAAACTTATTAAGAAGGATTTGAGGTGGGAAAAAGCTATCCACATTGGTGTCTCTCTAGATCATGGTGATCTCTGGCAGTGTAGACACAATATTTTGGAGGATATAAAGGATATTATGCCCAAACATATGCTTAGTGGACCCAGATTACAAGATGTTACTATTAAGTTTATAATATGAAGTATTCCTGAGCCTGACAGTTTGAGTACTGAAATCAACACGTTTTTGAAAAGCCATTCCCTTACAGGACTTCTCCTAGCCTTTAATCTTTACAATTGCTGTGGACCTCCTTGCAAAAGTGTATTTAAGTTTTGGAATAAAGTGAAAACACAGATGTGAGTGAATTGCAAATATCCAGAATCAAGGTGGATCCCCAGCTGGCACACAACCCAAGTTGAAGATCTTGAATAAAATTTGATAAAATTATCAAATAAAATCTTGATAAACATTTATCATGACACTGGTTCAGGAATGTTTGAAAACAAACCTGATGAATGAAGGGGATAAATAAATAAATAAATAAATAAATAAATAAAACAAATGCTACAGGCAAGGGAAACGGGCGGGGGGAGGTAGGCAAAAGGCCATGTAAGAGCTGAGTCTCAGAGTGGGAAGTGAGAACTGCTTTGAGACAGGATAGAAAGGCTGGGAATTATAGAATGTGGAAGAAGAAGGAGCCCCCAAGACTGAAGTCTAGGTAAAGCTTCTCACTAGCTGAGAATCAAGAATTCTAACCCAGTGGATGAGATTCACCATGAAGATACTGTTAGTGAGCTACTATAAACATTATATAAAAATATTTTCTAATAAGGCTAATAAAATAGCAATGAACTATGTTTAAGAATTAAGCCAATAGGAAAGTCAAGTATGGATTTACTCTTATCCTAGATACTTTCTGGAAATGTCACAAACAAGACTATAAACTTTGTTTTTGTTTTTGTTTTAAAAAGTAAATACCTACCCTAACTTCTTTTACAGTTCTTGCTTTATCTTATCAGCTGTAATCCTATCTGGTACATCCCAATGATGTATAAAAAAATGATCTCATTTAGATTCTTCCCAGTGTGTCTCACTCTTTGCATGAATACCTCTCTTTTTATTTGGCATACACTTAAACTTCCTCCAGGTGGGACTCATTCATCCGCCACTTCAGTGACCCATAGCCTAACTTGGTCTGAAGCCCTAGCAACCAAAGAAGTAGGACAATGAACTGACAGCCAAGTCTGGCAAAGGTGATGGGATCTTACTGGGGACATACTTCTCATAAGCTGTCACTCATGTGGGGATGGGACTTCTTGATAGTGTACCTCCCTTGAGTCATGTGTGCAGCTAAAAATAACACTAACAAAAAATTGTTTAGCAAGTGGGACCTGGATGGAATGCTTTCTCTGAGTTGCACATGCCCTATATAGGATGAATAGGCATTTCTGTATGTGTCTCCAGGAAACACTTCACATCTGCCTTCCTAGATGAGAAGACAAGACTGAGGCTGAGAATCCATTATCCAGCATTACATACAAATTCCCTGCTCAGCCAACCTAAGGTCACAAACTCACGGACATAACAGTCCTGTAACCCATCCCCCTCTACCACCAAAACAGGAAAGCAAGGGTGAGCCGCAGGGAAGACTTCCAACAAGCACTTGCAGCTCAGAGTAGTTCCTAAGATGAAAAGACTGAATTTCCAAATCATGACAAGTCTTTTCAGTATTACTTCTCAGAAAGAGAACAGTAAATTCAGGACTTCAGAGACTGAGAGCTCCAAGCCCTGAGAAGTCACCTGTCTGGTTCCAAACCCATGTGAAGCAGCAGCTTGGCCTCTGCCCAAGTCAGTGATTCCTGAGCTAGTAACATGCTACTAACAGAGATGTACTCTCTAAACATGAACATATTCTCTCTCTCTCTCTCTCTCTCTCTCTCTCTCTCTCTCTCTCTCTCTGTTTCTCTCTCCTTCTCTCCTCTGTGTGTGTGTATGTGTATGTGTGTGTATGTGTAACAGAAACAGAAAGAGAGAGAGAGAGAGAGAGAGAGAGAGAGAGAGAGAGAGAAACAGAGAGAGGGGCACAGACAGACAGGGGACAGAGGGACAGAGAGAGAAAAAGAGACTGACTCCTGGAGCTGACGTTGGCATTGAACTCACTATGTAGCTGAAGATGACCTTGAACTTCTGATTCATCTGCTTCCATTACCCAGCTGCTAAGCTTATACTTGTATAAGTGTCTGCCCCCATGCACAGTTTATATACTACTGGGTTGTGAACCCAGGACTTTGTGTATGCTGGCAAACACTTCACTGGTACATCTCAGCTTCAAAAATATGAACTCTTACATACATTCTAATCACCTATAGCCAATAGCCCCTGGGAATGAGGCAAGAGGAGCTGGCTTGGGTATGTAGTGGAGAAGCTGAGTAGACACCTTCTTCCCTGTTTTTCCATTTCCTCTTTAGGAGGAAAATATTGATTGAGTCCAAAATGGCTTTATCTGTGTCCATGCATGTCATTGATAAAAGAAACTCTAGGTGTTGTGACAACCCTTGACTCAAGATCCAGTGTGGCTATGCATGAAAAACCCAAATCTAGACTGGGATTTCACTGGGTAGCAAAACAGAATCATGGAAAGCCCAAGCCTGGGATCCAGATTAATTATCTCCCACACACCATCTGTGCATTGCTGAGGGACCCACTACCCTGACCCTCCAGCTGTGCATTGCTGAGGGACCCACTACCCTGACCCTCCAGCTGTGCATTGCTGAGGGACCCACTACCCTGACCCTCCAGCTGTGCATTAATGAGGGACTCACCACCCCGACATTCCATTTGCTCACTTGCAAAACGACAACAGCCTTGCTCTGCGGAGGTGACATCCTGATCCAGATGTGGTGGTATCCAAGTTTCTACCTGTTGTTCTCAGAGCACCTCAGGACAGATAATAACATTGACCTCAACCTTCTCAAATCCCATCAAGTGCTGAGCCTGAGGAAGGAAGGTAAAAGGTGTACTTACATCACTCAGTATGTTGAAGGCCTCATTCAGCGCGATATCCAGCATTCCAATCCCTTTGGCAAAAAGTTTGTCCAGATGTTCCCTGAAGTGCTGAAACAAGAATGTAGAAAAATCCATTGAAATCTGGAAATGTCCCCTCTTCATGGAACCTACTATCAGCTCATTGCCCAGCTCCTCTGCCACAATCCCAACTGCTTCTGGGGCTCAGTATTGATGTCATCTCTTTTATCTTACGAGGCTTCCTCAGGCCATTTGCTTCTCAGACCAGTCCACAGGACCTCCACTGTGTCTCAATATACTTCTCTGACTAGAATACAACTGTAGGACTTTATTTCATCTTACAACTCCCAGGTCAAAAGCCATCACTGAAAGAAGGCAGGGCAGGAGCTCAAGGCAGGGTCCTGAAGCAGGGATTCTGAAGGAAGGCTGCTTACTGTGTTGTTCCTATGACTTATTTAGATGTTTTCTCATAACCCAGGACCACCTGCCTAGGGGTGGCACCACCCACAGTAGGCTGGGCCCTACAGCACCAATTATTAATCAAGAAAAATCTCTCAGACTTAGACATGTCCACAGGCCATTCTAATGGAGGTATTTTTTCAATTGAGGTTTCCTCTTTCCAGGTATCTCGAGTGTGTATCAAGTTGACCCCAGCCCATTGTGGGTGGTGACACCTCTAGGCAGGTGGTCCTGGGTTGTATGAATAAGCACCTGAACAAGCCATAGGAACAATATAGTAAGCAGATTTTCCCCAGGGTCTCTGTTAACCAGCACAGTTTCCAATCTCAGGTTCTGCCCTGTAGACTCAGATCTAGCACGCATTTGCATTCGGCACTCCTGATATGCAACTATCTAATTAAACTCTACCTCCACTCAAACCTGATTAGTTCTTCAAGGTAAGTAGGACTCTGTCTCCTGGGTTTATTACACAGCAGGTACAAACAAAAGCTGCTCAGTTAGATATGTCTGAAGTGCAAGAATTACACATCTTATCACAAAGCTGTACTTGTGGCAAAGCAGAGAAGACTAGAAACCCAGAAGACCTTTAAGGAGTGGTCAGAAAGGGAAGGAACCTCCTTGGTAGCAGCCCAGAGTCCCTTATGTTTATTCTTGTTCTGTCCATAAGACTAGCCTCAGCCTTATAAGAAAGTAACTACAAAACTCTTTGAAGAAGCATGACACAAGAAACCATGTGTCACACAGCACACTTGAGTCTGGACTTGACTTTATTTATTTTGGAGATCTGTGCTGAGGATGGATCCTAGGCTTACCCATGCTAGGCAAGCACCTTCCATTATGCTACATCCCCAAGCTCTGTACCAAGAAGTTGGTCCTTAACTGGGTCCTGGGCTGTATCATCATGGTTAGGCTCTGCTTTATGAATCCACCTGATGTCTTAGCCATCACATGCCCAGCAGTGCTCGGGCACACCCGGTTCTACTGCACGGTTACCATTTCATTCTTCATTTGATCCATGTGTAGCTATAGCTTACATGCTGCTTCAGGCAAGGGCTGCTTTTATTGTTGGACATGGAGAGTCAAATGGAACAAACACAGCACAGAGGTAGGCTTGGTACTCTTTGTAACAAGGCCAGTTAGTTTTGTTTAGTTTTTTTCCTGTTATAAATATGATTCATACATTACGTAAAAAAACAAACAAACAAACAAACAAACAAAAACAACAAAAAAAGCATTGCCTCCAAAAAAGAATTTCCAAATAGTGCAGGATACAGGATACAGGATACAGGATCCTCTTGTTTCTTTCTCCTCTCCCTATTCCATACCATATCCTTCTTTCCTACCCTTAGCGTAAAAGAGATCAGCTCACTGCTCCTAGAGCTGCAGTAAACTGTCAGCCTACCTCTGTACACAAAAGTGCCTTCCAGGAAACTATTTTCCAGGGTCTTTGTTCACTGATTGCTGCTCTACCTACTGTGGTAGCCGTGGGCAGCCTATAGCTACTGACATCTAAGCTGAATTAAAATTACCCACCATTAAAAACCCTGCTCCTCTATAGCTCACAACACATTCTCAAGTGCTCATTACCCCCTTGTGGCTAGAGACTACATCCACATCAATGCTTATGAAAGAACATTTCCATCATTACAGAGGCTTTCACGGATCAGGGCTAACCTGAAGACAGGAGAGTCAGAGTAGCCATTTTGGCTCATCCTATCAATGATGAATGGTGAGTCTAAGCCTAATGTAGTATGATGATGAGTCTTGGATGTCAAGTTGACTGGGTGTGGAATCCACTAAAAAAATAAGTTGCTGGGCATACCTGTGAAGGATTTTCTTGATCAGGTCATTGGAAGTGGAAATTTCTGGTGACAGCCCAGGTAAGAGAAGGTCTGAGGGAAAGCTTTGCTTCCTCCCTGCTTGCGTGTTCAGTTCCTTTCCCAGTCCACCAAGCTTCTCAGGCTTCTAATCTAGACTGAAGGCCAGAGGCTCTGCTTGGGTCCCCTATGCCTCCAGTGATGTCTTGGGACTGCCACAATACCTAAACTCATGGATGAGTACCTATCTGGCTCTCAGCCTCTGTATAAAAACAGCTATTGTTAGATTGCTCAGACTGTATCCTGTAAGCCAGTCTAACAATTCCCCATTCCCTCTATTGGTTCTGTTCCCCAAGAGACCTCTTAATGATACAGATGAGGAACCAGGCACCTTTTCCTTTTCTTCTGACTCTCTAATACCAGTACATTATATGTGGTTTGAATGAGACCACTTTCTCACTTTATGTCCTAGTTTCATTTCTATTTGTGTGATAAAATATCTTAATAAAGAGCAATTTAGTGGAGAAAAGGTTTCTTTGACTTATAGTTCCAGGTTGAAGTTCACCACTGAGGGGAATCCCAGGCAGTAACTCAAGCAGCTAGTCACATCACATCCACAGTCATGAGCTTCCTTCTTGGCTTGTTTATATGCTTTCTCCTACCTTACACTGCTTAGGAACCTCTGCCTTGGAAATAGTGCTACTCACAGTGGGCTGGGTCTTCCTACATCAGTTAGCAATCAAGAGAATCCCACACAGATATGCCCGTATTGCCAGTCTGATTTAGTTGATCCCTCAGTAAGACTCTTCTCCCAGATGGTGCTGGGTTGTCTCCAGCTGACTATTAAACTGACAAGTACAACATCCCAGACCAACAAATGGGTTCATTTATGAATACCACATACTGTCTTACAAGGGCATTGAACCACGACTTTTACTGTAATGCAGGAGAGGGCTGATACCAAGTAAGGCTGCTGGGAAGTCAAGGAGGAAACATGGGTTCCACCAGTCACCTGGCCATTGCAGAAGAAGTCCATGATGGAAGGGAAAAGACTAGGACATGACAGTGGGGCTTGACCACTTAATACAGATATGTTCAGCCTTTTCAGATGAATAAGGCAGCACGCATGCTCCTTTATTTATTTGGTTTTCGTTAAGTGTGAGGTTCCATAGTGAGAGGATCTTTGTGTACCACAGCAGTCACAAAGATGCTTACAGGCAAGATGATGCCTTGGCAAAGTGGCCCTGTGATTACATGGCCCTCAATGTCCCGCTTGTGTTCCCCCTCCTTTTGTTGAGGGTTTTATGCATGTACATATACATGAGCATAGGTATGCGTGTGTGCACAGGTGGAAGCCAGAGGTCAATTTCAGCTCTCATTTCTCAAGTGTTGTCCACTTTGGCTTTTGAGACAACATCTCTCTCTGGCCTGGAACTTGCCTAGTAGACTAGGCTAGCTGGCCTATATAGGGATTCACCTGTTTCTGCCTCCTTAGTGCTAGCGTTCTAAACATATGCCAGCACACCAGTCTTTTTAACAGGGATTTGGGGGGATTGAACTCAGGCCTTCATGCTTGCAAGGCAAGCACATTATTGAGTTATCACCCCAATCCAAGTCCTATCCATCTTTTTAATCACTGCTCCTATACCTTGCTACACCCTGCTAAGTGTCTGTGAACAACATACTTCTGCCCAGTAGGAACAGTGAGTTAACAGCAGCTGTTTTGGTATCATGGCACAGAGTGCTGAAGACCAATGCTAACCATGTATACCCCAAGCATGCTGTCTGGGAACCAGCAAAGGTAGCAAGCTCACAATTCTGTATGTCCTACTCCTTACCAGAATTCTTTTCCACTCAAGAGTATGGTCATGGTAAAATTCAGAAATGTTTATATTAAATGCCATCACAGTATTACCACTGTGTATATTGGCATAATTGAGGTTCATCCCCTGAAGATCCCAAAACAGGAAAACACTCAAGAAGTTCTTGTCCTTGATGTACCTAGAGACCATGAAGCCTTGGTCTTGCTGTCTGTGAAATGGCCATGGCAACTGCCTATGTGGTGGATGGAAGAAAATATATCATATCTCAGGGCTACAGGAAGAATTTCTGTCCCATCCAGTCTACATCCTGCTAGGCTACTGTAGGTACTACTATACCACTATACCTTTACTACTAGGCTAGTGAATGACTCACCAGAGAGAACTATGGTACAAAAAAGCAATGTGACATTGTTTTCATTTCAGAACCTCTAAAAGACTGTGACCCATGGCTCATGACAGAAAGTGACCATTACATCACAGTGCAACAGAACTGCTGTCACCAAGAAAGACAGGGTGTGTAGAGGACACAAGGGCTTTGTACTCACAGGAAGTGCTAAGAACAATGAATATTGATCACAAAGTGATGTCTCCTCAATGAAGGAGATAAAATCTAACACCAGCATTCCACCCAGAAAGTTGAGAATAAAGGTAGTTAGCAACCTGGTGACCTTTGTTATCTGAAGGGACAGACCTCACTTTCATTCCCTGGAATGATCATTCCAGACTCCTCCACCCTTAGACCATCACCCATTCTTACAGGAGATGTCACAGGTACTTTATGGCATGCTGACTTCTATGCCATTAGTCAGAGACCACACTAGATTCTTTTAGCTATAGGATCCACTCTCGTAATCCCATGTACTCTGTAAAGGAGTTGCTATGTCATCACACTGTAAATGTTATTTACACGTAGAATTGGATTTATGGTTGCCTGAAAACCTTTTCCCAAATTGTACTGTATTTTACATATGTTGACAATGAGCTGCCTCGCATTAGACTCCCAAAAGTCTGATCCATGTTGATGAAGTCAATCTAAACTGGGCTTTCATTATCTTTGTGAGACTCACTTCCCTGTGTGACACCTACATGTACCTCTCTAGGGTGCTTATCTATGAGCTGCCACAGTGACTTATCTAGGACCCATTCAGTGCCCTGCTGAGATGCTCAGAGGAGGAAGTGATTTGAGTGGAACTAAGATTCTATAAATCAGTTCTGTGAAGTTCAATCATCACTTTCCTGCTTTAGGATGCTGCCAGCCTGCTTTCATGTTCTCTGGCTGTTCTCACACCCATGCCATGGCTATAGGCATCCTTCCACACACATGTTCTGTGGAAGCTTAATTTAGAGCTCTATAAAACTTTCCAAGTCTTGCACAAATAGAGGGAAAGTCAGGATGAGTTGGGGAGGATTATTATCAATATTTAAAGATTAAAACAGAAAACCAGAAAGTTGGTGGCTATGGAGGTGACTTAGTTCTTAACATACTTGTATCACAAGCATGAGGATCTGAGTTTAGCTAGAATACGGGGGAAGCAGAGACAGAAAGAGCAGATAGGAAAGATACAAACATTAGTGCGTATACACACACACACACACACACACACACACACACACACACCTGAAATGTTTCTAACTACATGATTTGCAGCTTTATAATACAATACACCTCAGAAAATAACACCCTGCCCTTCAATGGCCAGGTTGCTTTAAGTGAATACAAACATAGTTAATTTCACTGACCCACAATCCCCCAAGGGTCCTCAGGATCCTAGCTACAGTAGAATAGAAGGTTCTAAATTGCCAGGCTGGGAACTGCTCATCAACTGTGGACAGAAGGTGGCCAGTCCCCATGCTTTTTCTAAATGAAAATAAATAGTTTGTGGGAATTAGCTACAGCCCTGTCGTATTATTAAACATCAATAAAGGAAAGAGTAGGGTGCCTTTTTATTTTTGCTTCAGACAATTCATGTGGCATATGCTGCTGCCCAGGAAAGGGCCTGGATTCCAAAGTAATTAGCACAGCTTACTGCCTGGGGAGATAAACCTGCATGGCTCCCCATGCCCAGTGCCAGCAGGCACCATGGAGCCTGCTTATCTCCTTCACACAGTCACCAGCCAGTGGAGGGCTCTGGGACCATGGACTTTCCCTCACCTGCATTTGATTTGTTAGAATCATAATGATAATTCTCTCAGACAATGGCACTCCCATGCTTCTACTTTCTATTGTGTGTCTTACTTTCTATTGGTGTGTTAAAATGCCATGACCAAAAGTAACCTGGGAAGTATCTTCTGTAGTTAAGGTTTCTATTGCTTTGAGGAAACACAATGACCAAAAACCAAGGAAAGGATTTATTTGGTTAATACTTCAACAGCACAGTTCATCACTGAAGGAAGCCAGAACAGGAATTCAAGCAGGGCAGGATCCTGGAGGCAGGAGCTGATGAAGAAGCCACAAAGAGCTCCTGCTTACTGGCTTGCTCCGCCTGCTTTCTTACAGAACTCAGGGATATGAGCCCAGGGATAACACTACCCAAAATGGGTTGGGCCATCCTTCATCAATAAATAATTAAGAAAATGCCTTACAGCTGGATCTTATGGAGGCATTTTTCTCAATTAAATTCCTTCCTTTCAGATAACTCTAGTTTGTGTGTCAAGTTGACATAACACTAGCCAACACAGGAAGTAAAGGGTTCATGTCACTTTACAGCTTATAAGTCTATCACTTAGGGAGACAAGAGCAGGATAGAGATCATTGCTTTGCTCTGACTGATTTCTTACAGTACCCAGAACCCCAACCCAGGAGTGATACCATCTACAATGAGCTGGCCCTTTCTATGCCAATCATCAGTTAAGAAAATGCATCCATCACAGACTTGCTTCACAAGCAAATAATTTTGAAGGGAGCCCATTTCTTTCAACTGAGATTCCCTCTTCCAAAATAACTATAACTTGTGAAGTTAATATAAAACTAGCCAGTAGGCTATGTAATTATTTTAAGTGCCCAAAATCCATTATCTCTGGGTCAGGAAGTCAACAGTGAAATGGCCATCTAGAAGCAAAAAGCTATACACCATCCAGAGTCCTTAAGAACCAGGGGCTCTGCCCTGGTTAGTTTTATTTCAAACTGGCATAAATTAGAGCCATCTGAAAGCAGGGTACATCAATTGAGAAAATGCCTTTATAAGATCCAGCTGAAGGGAATCTTCTCAACTAGGAATTGATGGGGGAATATCCAGTCCACTGTGTGTGGTGCCATCCCTGGTCTTGTGGTCCTAGGTTGTATAAGAAAGTAGGCTGAGCAAGCCATAAGGAACAAGCCAGTAAGAAGCATCTCTGCCTCGAGGTTTCTGCTGCTTGAGTTCCTGTACTGATTCCTTCAATGATGGATTGCATTGTGGAATCAGAAGCCAAATAAACTCTTTCTTTCCCGACTTGCTTTTTGGTCCCAGTGTTTGGTCAGAGCAATGGAATTGCTATTCTTTGAGCACTGTATTCCTCACTTTCATATTCAGTGATGGTTAATGTTAGCTGTCAATTAACCAGAATCTAGAATTACCTGGGAGGTGGGCCTCTGGGTATTAACTGAGCTAGGAAGACCCACGTGATGTAGATGTTACTGGGACCTGAATAATACGAATGGAGAAAGAGTTGAGCAGCAGCATGAGCTCATAGCTCTCTGCTTCCTGACTGAGGATGCAATGTGGCCAGCTGCTTCCAGTTCCTGAAGCCTTCATTTCCCAAATATGATGAGCTGGAAGCCAGAGGAAAAATTTCTCCTTTAAGATGTCTGTGCCAGAGTGGTTTATCACAGCAATAGGAAAAGAATCTAGGACATGCCCGTTATAGAAAAACAAGATTATTGTGTACTTAAACCATGAGACAGTTTCAGAAATTTGCTTCAGCAACTTCTGCAGTGGTGGCCAACACAGTCAGAGTGACTGAAACCATATAAAAGAAAGTGTGGGGTTTCTGTATGCTACTTCATTCCATCTTCTTGATGACCCCCCAAGAAGGACACGCTACATTACTAGTTTGCATTAGGCCAATGGGGACTAATCTAAAGAATAAAGAATATTTGGCCTACAATGACACAGCATGAAGGGAGCCCCATCTCTACAGCAGGATACCTTCTCAACACGTTCCTGACATAGCTCTCTGGCTTGGTGGTTAATGTTGGTTGCCAACTTGATTGGATATAGAATCAACTAAGATGTGAGCCCCTGGTAAACCTCCAGGACTTTCGTGATCAGGTTTTTAAAAGTGTGGAGATACACCCTAAATGTGGGTACTATCTTCAGGTAGTAACTAGAAAAAAGGAAGTCTCAGAACACAAACTTTCCCTTGTCCCTGGTTGGCTTCATGTTGCCTTTCTGTCATTCTGGCAAGTTCATTAGGCCTATTCACATCTTACTGTCCAGTTCATCTACCCTGCTGCCACTGCTGCCACTGCTGCCACTGCTGCCACTGCTGCCACTGTTGCCACTGCTGCCACTGTTGCCACTGCTGCCACTGCTGCCACTGCTGCCACTGCTGCCACTTGCAATAATACAAGAATCCATCTTTTCCACCACTCCAACCTGAACTGAAGAGCAGGAACTCTCCAGGAATCCTGAAGGGCTTTGTCACCCACCTGGGACTGACGATGCATCCAGCCTCATGAACTGAGGTTCCCAGCCTCATGAACTGAGGTTCCCAGCCTCATGAACTGAAGCTCTCAGCCTCTCTGGGCTGAGAAGACAGCCAACGTCAGACTAATCAGATTGTATCACATAAGACAGTCTAATAAATCCCCCTTAATACACATCCATTCTATTTGTTCTCTTTCTCTAGAGAACGCCATGAAACCTGGTAAGGAATAACATGCAACAGGAACAGAGGGACTTTAGCCTCAAATCTATAACTGTGATCCCACGATTCCATGGGCAAGTGTATTATGTGGTGACCTATGTGTGATGCCTGGGTATATGGCTCCAGACTTTGCTTCCCTTGTCCTAAAACTCTCATTAATTTCATGTTTGGCCATGTGATTTATAAGTGAATTCCCATGGACTCATGGGGCAGATGATGGATAAAGACCGAGGGAACTTGTTGTACTTGCTTGTTTTAGTCACACAGAGCATGTCCAACACCCTAGGGCCACAGGGGAGCAGCTTCTGAACACCTGTGTCCTTCAGTGTACTTGGCTCTAGTAGTTAACATGCATTGTGACAGTCAGGTGGCTCAAGGTGAGGCATGGGATAATGAAATAAAAGCAGGGAAATTATAAGGGTGGAAGGGCAAAGGAGACCCTCACACTGGAGCCTCGGTGGAGCCTGCCTGCAGCAAAGCTGCAGCAGTTCAAACAAATCAGCAACTGTGCACAGCCTCTCTCCCTTCTAGCCCATATACCCACAATCTTCGAGCAAATTTATCAGGAACACCATTTAAGGGAAAGGATATGTATTAAACTATGTGATCCTAGAAAGCACTTGGTTTTTTCCTAACAGATTGTAATTCCATCCAGGGCACCTTTGAAGCTACTTTATAATCTCACTTAATAAAAAAGGAAGAATTGGGAAAGATTTCTTAGCAGCTATTTAGGCTGTGTCTTGACAGCAGCAAGGAGCTATCTGGGTCTAACAAGGAAATTGATAGTCTCCCTTGGGAAGTCTATACCCACACTTGGCTGGGTCTTTCTGATACCCTCATACTTAGATTTATATAATATATTTAATAAAACCTCCAACTCTGTTTTATACTGGCTAGACTTCAAATTCATTTCTGCTTTAATGTCACAAATTTCAGTTTACTCAGTGCTAAAAGCCCCTAAAGACTTAGGGGAACTCCTCAGGCAATTGAATGTGATAGTGTGGAAATTTGTCTGTTCCCCTTAACCCTGACTGGTGAAAAAAGGTACATGTTTTGAGAAACTAGAATCAAGACTTTCTAAAAGTGCTGTATTAGTTCTAGAGAAACAGAACTTATAGAAGAGGCTGGATATAAGAGCAAGCAGGCAAAGAATAAAAACTTCCTTCTTCCATGTCCTTTATATAGGCTCCCAGCAGAAGTGTGGCCTATATTATAGGTAGGTCTTCACATCTCAAGAGATCTGGATTAACAGTGGGTCTTCCCACTTCAAATGACTTAATTAAGACAAAAAAATTCCTCTCAGTACCCAGTGGCTTAGCTTTTAGTTAATTCCAAATGTAGTCAAATTAACAACCAAGAATAGACATTACAAGTCCACCCCTTGTCAACTTGAGACATAATCATTTCTCCTTCTGTCATGATGAATTTCCAAATGAAAACAATAACCACATCATACTCACACCTGAGATAACTATCCCATATGCAATTGCAAACGCATATTTAACCAGGTCATAATAGCCTGATATAACTATACCTCACCCAACCACAAATACATTATAAATTTGGAATGGGTGACTCTTTCAGTATCTCAAACTTAAACATAATAACCACCGATATTCTCTTAACTGATGTTACAGTACATGATAAAGGAATTGAGTAAAGAAAACACAAATATCTGTACAAATATGTTTCTAACAAAATAGGGCAGAAACACTAATGCCCATTACAGTTCTCATTTCTCCAACTAGTTATATGGCCTTAGCTGGTGTTTATAACACTTGCCTCTATCACCCACTCTATCTCACTTCAGCAAGAATCTCAGTAGGTCTTGGCTCTTGTTCTGGAGGAGTGACTAATATCTTCATCCCTGATGAGTCTCTGCATTTTGTTATCCTCTCTGGATTAGGCTGTTGAAGTTTCTCATTGACTTTAATCACAGGCCATAGTAGCACCAAGAAATGCACTAAACTTACGTCTTCTGTGCTTCAGATGTAAATTTTCTTGCCTCCATTGTGGAGACGCAATTCAATTTTTTCATGGCAATCTGGATCAGTCACCCCTCCCAACACTGTTATTCTTTTCTTAGCCTTAGTTGGCTTAGAGGTATCAGAAGGCCAGAGTGACCATTGGAAGTCTGAGCTTCCAGTTCAATTGAATGCTTATTGAGTTTCCTGGCAGGGTTGCTCTCCACTTCGGAATCAAAACTAGCCCAGTAGAACTTACAGCCGTGAGAACAGGAAGCAAACATTTTCCTAGTGGGTCACTAGGGGTGATAGTGGGTGGCATTCTTCTCTTGTCTATACTTTTGATTCCTGGACCTGTGGGTCTTTGCTAGGGAAAAATCAGTACCATACACTGGATGCTGAAAGAAAGCATATACTGCCCTCTGGAAAACCCTACCCCAGCTATCCAGGCTGCTGTTACCTAATGGGCACTGTAACTGTGTCTTCAAAAGGCCATTCCACCTTTCTATCGGGCCAGCTGCTTCAGGATGGTGGGAACATTGTAAGACCAGTGAATTCTATGGCCATGGCTCCACTGTCACATGTCTCTGGCTGTGAAGTGAGTTCTTTGGTCAGAAGCAATGCTGTGGGGAATGCTATGATGGTCAATAAGGTATTCTGTTGGTGGACAAATGATGGGTTTTGGCAGAAGCATTACATGCAGGAAAAGCAAATTCATGACCAGAATAAGTATTTATCCTAGTAAGGGCCAAACATTATCCTTTTCATGGAAGAAGAGGTCCAATCTAGTCAACCTGCCACCAGGTTACTTAGCTGGTTATCCCAGGGAATGGTGCCATATCTTGGGCCCAGTGTTGGTTGTCTGTTGTTTGCAGATCTGTCATTCAGCAGTAGCTGTAGCCAGATCAGTCTAGGTGAATGGAAGTACATGTGGTTGAGCTCGTGAATAACCCCAATCTCTGCTACTATGGCCACTTTTTCATGAGCAGTGACAGTGATGGCCGGGGAAAGGCTAACTATCAACAAACTAGAACATCCCATCTCCTTGATTATTGAATGCCCCCTCTCTTGAAGTCATCTTTTGATACGCATTTACACAGAACACAAGTATCCCACATGTTGGCCCACTTGGAGATATGTGTTCATCTAACTCTGCCCCAGATGTCTTTTTTTTTTTTTTTTTACCAATTTTTTAATCATGGTATTTTGAAGTCCCTGACCATCCAACAAATCTATTGGCTACAGCCCATGAATCAGTAAACAATACCACATCTCGCCACTTCTTCATCCAAAAAAGTATATGACCATGTATACTGCCTGAAGCTCTGCCCACTATAAAGACTTCACCATGTCTTTTAGGGTTGTTCTAGAAAAGGACTGTAATGCTGTAGCTGTCCACTTCTGGGTGGTGCCTGCATAATGGGCAGAACCAGGCCCTTGTCTTTTCTTCCTTGGTCAACCAATCATAGGGCACACCCCCATCAGGTTACAGGTGCATGCTTGGAAGCAGATGGCACTGTAGCAGGAGCAGAAACCATAGGCAATTGGGCAACTTCTTCATGTAAGTTGCTTATGCCTTCAAGACTGGCTTGGGCTGACCACAGAACACCACTTGCATTTGATAATAGATTGCTGCTGTGCTTGCTCAATGGGTCAGATAATACCTACATTGTGATGATCAGCTTAGGGTCACATGGAAACTTAGTGGCCCATTGTTAAAAATTGTTTCTACTAAGGCCTAATCACAGACCAAGAGCTGTCTCTCAAAAGAAGAATAGTTATCTGTTAATGATGGTAGATCCTTGCTCTAAAATTCCCAAAGGTCACTTGGTTGATTCACCTATTAGGGGCCTGACAAAGGCTCCAAACAGCATCCCTACCTGTCACTGACACCCCTATTACCATTGGATCTGTATGATCTAAATGATAGAACAGCCCGTATAGCACCTTGTGCTGCTGAAGGGCCTTCTTCTGTTCCAGGCCCCACACAAAGCTAGCAGCTTGCTGAATCACTTGGTAAATGGGCCAGAGTAACACAGCTAGATGAGAAATGTGCTTCTCTAGAATTCAAATAGGCCCACTAAATGTGCTTCTTTCTTGGTGGTGGGAAGGACCAGATACAATGGTGTATCTTTTGCCTTGGAATGAATACTTCTGAATATCCCACACCACTGGACTCTGGAGGATTTCATCAAGGTAGAAAGCCTTTGATTTTTGGTTGCATTTATTTCCATGCTGTGATGTGCATACATGTTCCCTACAAGTCCAAGGTGGTTGCTACCTTGGTCCAATCAGCATAATGTCATCAGTGTAGTGAGCTAATGAGATATTTTGTGGAAGAGATGGACTATAAGATAGGTCCCTTTAAACTAAGTTATAAAATGGCTGGAGAGTTAATATACCCTCAAGGTAAAATCATAAAGGTATATTGCTGGCCTTGCCTACTGAAAGCAAATTGTTTCTGGTGGTTCTTAAGGACAACTACCCAAAAAAGGAGGAGCTTGCTAATCAACAGCTACATACCATGTACCATGAGATGTGTTAATTTGTTCAAGTAAATAATGACATCTTGTACAATTTCTGGATTTGGAGTTACTACTTGAGTGAGTTTGCAATACACAGCTGTCATTCTCCATGATCCATTTGTCTTCTGCACCGGGCAGATAAAAGAGTTAAATGGACATGTAGTGGGAATGACCACATCTGATTCTTTCAAGACTTTGAAAGTGACACTAATTCCTATAGTTCTTCCAAAGATGTGATACTGGGTTTGATTCACTACTTTCTCTGGAAGAGGCAATCCTAAAGGCTTCCATTTAGCCTTTCTAACCATAATAGCTCTCACTCCAAAGGTCATGAAATCAGTAAAATTATGCCAACTTCTAAGTATATCTATCCCAATTATATATTCCAGAACTGAGGATAGCCACAGGATGAATTTGGGGACCCACAGGGCCTATGTGAGTCAGACTTTAGTCAAAACTCCACCCATCCATCACCTGACCCACAGAAGCCCACACTTCACCTGGAGGGCGACAATGTTTCTTGTGGCTCATAGAATCTCTGGTAATTCAGAACAAGTACCCAACAGACCCCAGAAAGTTAGATGTTTCCTCTCTGCCAGTGTACACTGACCCTTGTAAAAGGTCATAGGTTTCTCTGGGTAAGGACTAAAGAAAAGGAATTGATGAAGAGCTAAGAATAAAAATATTTGGTATTTATCAAGGTCCTTCCTTAGGATAACCTCAGTCCCTTCATTCAAGGGGCTCTGGGTCTGAGGACTGCCTCAAGTCTGGAAACTGATTCCCAGACTGGGATTCCCTTTTACTGTGAACCAGTGGAGCCTCTCTTTCATTTGTTCCAGAAGTTTTCAGTTTATACAGAACAAACAAAAACTGAAGCAGGATTCTTATTTATTTTATGTTGGGAAGCACCATGATTGACTGGTCAGTGCCAAAGTGCCTGTGCTGACTATTATGGACATTGTTTTGCCTGTGCTGCCCATTATGATACCTAAAGATTACCCTGCCTTTAGTGACTCAGTGCTGTCACCTTGCCCCTGCCACTTTGGGGTCCAATATAACCCATTGCAATTAATTCACCCAACTGCTCAGCAGTGTTTCCAATCCTCCGATCTGGCATAAGGAAAGGGGTAACAACAAAATCCCTCAGATTTGCTGGTGCTGCTCTCATCCTTTTGCATCTTGTATTATTAGTGAAGTGCATGTCTTCTGTGTCTTCCCAGTGTGGAGAATTAAGTTTTATACATACCTACTCTAGTGCTTCGATTTCCCCAAGCCTTAAATATCCTCCATGGACACTAAGCCAAGGAATATCACTCATATCCAGCTCCTTTTCAGCAGGCCATCTGTTGAAAACCTTTGACATCTTTTTTTTTAATGTCATTACTTTAATAACCAACACCTTCTGAGGCTGGAATTTGAATTTTCACTGAAATTCAGCTGACCTTATAATAAGGGCTTCTGTTTGATTTCCCACAACTTGAGCTCTATGGCTGCTGAAGAGAAGATTCTCTTCCAGGGCACACTTAGATACATTTATGCTGTTTATAGAAATCTGGAGATGGTCATTTTTATCAGTGTGTTTTCTGTTGCCCTTCACCATATTCTGAGATGCCAGCAGCTGGTTAATTTTACCACAGAGGCCACTCATTTCCTTTGTCAATGTATCCAGAGATGCTAGGAGAAACTGACCAGCACCGCCATCTTTCTTACTTTTCTACAATTGATCACAAGTTTTACATGTACTCACCAAACCTGTTGCCTCTCACAATTAGTGATTCAGGATAAACAAATGCATTTGTCTCCTTATGTGTTGTAAAAATTGTTCACAGCATGGGTTTTCAGTACTCTCCAGGATTCTAGGAAAGGCTTCAGTAACTGTAGGTGTTGGCAAATTGAAAAGCCTATTCCATATTCTTAAAATATTCATTTTTATACTTCTGTTGTTCTAGAGTCCCTTCTGCTACCAAAATCTGTATTAGTCAGGGTTGTCTAGAATAGACTTTCTAGTGTGTGTGTGTGTGTGTGTGTGTGTGTGTGTGTGCGTGTGTGTACACATGTAAAAGGGGATTTATTAGCCAATGGCTGTGGTCCAGCTAGTCCAAAAATGGCTGTCTACCAATAGAGGTCTAAGAATACAGTAGTTGTTCAGTCCACAAAGCCAGATGGCTCAGCTGGTCTTCAGTATACACCAGAATCCCCAAGAACTAGGCTCTCATGCCAGTGAAGGAATGGATTTGCCAACAAGATCAAGAACAAGCAGCCGATGAGAGTAAGCTTCCTTCTTCCATGTCCTTTATATAGCTTGCCAACAGAAAGTGTGGCCTCAATTGAAGGTGGATCTTCCCATCTGTAAAGTTCTGGATTAAAAGTGGGTCTTCCAACTTTAAATTGTTTAATTAAGAAAAAAAATCTGTTACCAGTATACCCAGATACCTGCATTGTTTTTAACTCAAGATTCAATCAAATTAACATCCACAGAGCCCATCACAAGGGCCCTGTAGAGGTCTTCCAAGTTTTAGTCTCAGACTCAGATGTGGTACCACGTTCCTTGTGACAGGAATGTGGCTTTTGGCAGTCTTTCAGCCAAACAGATGAGAGGCCTACCAGCCATCATGGCTGTCTTACTGTGAGATCTCCAGGCAAAGTTTCACAGGGCTCTACAGTCCAAATCCAAACATCAAAGCCCATCTATTAGAGACAGGGGCTTCCCAAGCCTATCTTCTAACCTGATTTAGCTACTATTAGGAGTAGGTTATTTTCTATAAACATAGGTTCTCTGTCCTGCCATGTGTACTCCTAGGCTGATTCTCTTAGGCACCCATTTAGCTTGAGAAATCCCCTGGGTCAATTCCATAGCCATTTTAGCAACATGCCTGAGGAATATGGGGTCAGATATTGTGAGTAGATTTTACAATAGAAAGGCACACATTTGTGGCAAAGCCATCTCCAAACCCAGACTCTTGTAAATCAGGCTACCATTTGATTTCCCTGGGAGAAGTAGAGACATGGTGTTTCTCAAAATTGAAAATGGAATAGTCCAAGAAAGCTAGCAGAAAGCAGTCAGTCCAGCTGTTTGCAATTTGGGGGAAAAACACAAATTTTGATAGAACTGCCCTGAACCTTTCTAGGGTCTCCTTCTCATTGTGGATAACAAATCAAAGTGTCTAAAGGCAGCAGCTGCTTAAAGCCAGTGCCAAATTGGACACAAGCTGGATCTCCTGGACATGAACAACACGTGCTACTTCATAGCTGGTTCATCAGTTCAGCTCCAGCTTCATTTCCACGGCAAAGGCACTAATTATTCCCTGTAAGATGATGGCAGTCAGCCCAGCACAGATTTTCAACTGGGATGTCTCTCAAGTGGACCACCACATCCACATCAACTCCTCTTGTCCCAGAGGAGATACATTAGTCACCTTACCCAGTCCATCAAAGGCTCTAAGAAGACCTGAAGTCATACTACTTGTGAGACCACCTCAGGATCCAGATGCTGTGAAGAAAGACAGCCCACTGGCATCTTGACAGGAGACCTGCTTTGTGTTCCAGTATAGTATGGCAGTGTGTGTGTGAAAGAGCAGGCCTTACCCTTCACATCTTCCTGGCATCTCTGAAGGTCCAAGTTCATCCTTTATAAACTATAGGAAGACCTTGATTTGATATAAATGTGTTTCTTGAAATAAGAATGCTTTCATGAGCTGGGGTAGATGGGAGACAAAAGTCTCAGGGTTTCAATTAATTCCAGCCATGATATCAAGTTTGGTAGATGCTTTGACTCTGGAGAAATGTGGGTTTATGTTCGGTGCCCAGGGAGAATCCAAAGCAGACACAGCATTGTGCATGCCAGTGAGCTCATCCACACAAACCCATCACCTCTCAGGCACGTGGGCACCCACATTAGGAACCATAGGACTGCATGCAAGGCTGAAGGGCACAAGACACCAAGATGTATGTGTGGATGCTTGTGATCTCAGGAGATAATTAAATTAGGATTTTTTTTTGTATGTTCACTTTAAAGATCTGTAGAGTTTTATAAAACTTATATTTAATTAAAATGTGTTGGTTACAATAATCTTTGTATTTTGCCAGACCTAATTATATCTGAGTATTAAACTTAATGGTATCCATCTTATGCATTCTTATTCAAGTCTGGGAATAAACAAATCCCCTGCTTAGCAATGTAGTTTTAAGGATCTATCAACATTATTTGACTAGTCCCTGACTGATGAATATGTAGATTTTCAGTATTTTATTTTTCCAATCATCAATCCAGTAAGCATCATCATGTCTACAGTCTAAGACATTTGTCTGCTAACACCATCATAGCGACTTCACAGAACAAAATGATCGCTAAATATGAAGTAAGTTCATCAGTTGTACGTACCACAAGAAGTCATTGTAGAAATTTAATGAAGAAATTCAGACAGCACTTAATATAGAATCGGTATACAGTAAGTGTGCAATAAACACAAGGTCTCAGTAGGGTAACTATAGATCACAGTGTTCGAAAGCACTGTGCTAGGGCCTTTGTTTTTAAGCATCCCAGTTGACATTTTAAGAGCAAGCAAGACTTTCTCCCCTTCCAAGGCTACATACAAAGAAAAGAATGTTGTCATTGCCTATGACGGGAAGGTAAGAGCTCGGCCTTGGTGAAGGGACTCAGCCATACCTGGGTACTGGGTCTCACCCACCTTGGCTTCATTTTACAATGCCACAACAGGCTCATGTCAACCCAGCTAGTCTTGAACAGACTCATATGGTCCTAGCTCTAGGAAAAGCTGGCAAGTGTTAAGGTTGCCAGCTAAAATACATATCACCAAGTTTCAGATAAATGAGAAATAATAGAAGAAAAAAATCATTTCTTATCAGTGTACACAAAGTGTTTCAGTTTGAAGAAAGTTTGGCATAGCTTGGGGGCTCATAATCAGTGTCTCCTATATTTAACCCTTTGTGGTTCTATCTTGGGTTGTTCTCCATCCAGCCCATCAGGAGTAATGGCAGCATTGCAGGTGGGCCTGAGCTGTATATGAGAGCAAGCTGAGCAAGCCATGGGGAGCAAGCCAGTAAGCAGTATTCCCCTCACCTCATGATCTTGTCTCAGCTCCTGACTCCAAGTTTGTCTCCTAACTTCCCTTGATGATTGTAGCTTGTAAGCTGAAATGCACCTTTTCTTCTACAAACATTGTTTATCACAGCAACAGAAAAAGCAAACTAGAGTATTTGCAGGGACACTTATCCTTATCCTCCCGGGCACATGCTCAACAGTGAGGAGGAAAAAATCAGGCATTGAAAACAGCAGAGGTCAAGTGAAGAGACCGAGAAGGAAAGTGGCAGCATACAAGTCATGGAGGCTCGTGAGAAGCACAGAATGTGGTACAAGCCTTGTTCCAGCAAAGAGCCAAGGAAAAGGGCAAGGAAGAGCTTAGTGGGCTGGGACAGACATCCACTTCAAGGAGAGAAAGCAGATGGTGGAAAAGTGAAGGTTGGAGCTGCTGGTCACCAGGTGATGAAGCAGCCAGGGAGCTTGCTCTGTCTGCCCTTGCACAGAACTTAGTGAGGATCCACGTTCCATCCAGGGCCTTTGGGAGAACATAAGAACACTTGTGAAGACCTAACCTGTGTGTGAGCTAGAGTAAGTATTGGCCTTGTTAAACCCATGGCTGTCCTTAGAGTTTTCTCCTCTTTCCCTTATTACAGTGCACCCCAATATCCTCAGCAAGCTTCTGGCTCACATCCGTTTCTTGAGTCATAAATCTCTATTCTATTTACTATTTTGTTTTGGAGCTGGGGATAGAGCCCAGGGCTTTGCACTTGCTAAGCACACATTCTATTATTGAGCTACATGCCTAGCCTAGCACTCTCAAAGGTTTGTTGAGAACCCATCCAATTCTGAGTAATGAGCTTGATCATCTGAACAAGAGTAGACCTGACCTTGTCCCACTGACTTCACATACCAATGTGGACAGTTCTCTAGTAACACACGTCAGAGTAACAGGTTCCCTCAAGGAGAGGCCTACAGTACCTTATTGACAACACAGCAGGGATACTGAAGGAGTAGTAACCAGTCCAAGATTAAGTAAGCAAAGACAGGAATACCAGCCAGGCCATGAGTATGGCACATAGAGGAATACTCATGCCTGTAAAGAGCATTCTTGTGAGGTCCGGCTGGACCCAGCATAGGCTAGACGACCTAGCAAAAGGCCAGAGGGACAGAACCTAACTATTAGATAAAGAGTGAAACCAGATGTGTGGTGTGTGACGAGTGCCATAGATAGATAGTGAAGCCCCAGGGCGTTCCCTGGTTGGAAGTGAACTTAAAAACCCCAGAGAAACTCCACTCGCTAGTCTATCATGACTAGTCCCCCAACTCCACACTAGTCTGGACGCTGATGAGACCCAAACGATCATCCAATACCCCACTGCACTGGGTATTGCCAGCGGAGCAAAACTCACTGAGGCCGCAGCCAAGGCCAAAAGAGGTGACAGAGAAGTCCGAGCCTGAACCTGAGCCAAGAACAGGTTGTATTTATGAGTGACTGAGTGATGTAGATAGTAGCAGCCATAGCTTTAGTGTGTGTCTCCCTAGTTTGGTTTTGCATGTGTGCTGTGACTCTATTATATGACACTGTGACTTTCTTATATGAACCCGATATTGAAAGTAAAGCATTTGAAAGACCAGATCTCGACTCTTGCCTGTCTGTCATAATTCCCGAGGCACCTCCTGTCAGAATCAACTGACAGTCTGGGATATAAGTGTTCAAGACAATGCCAAAACCCTAGGATAGGAGAGAATGGAGTATGTAAGTGTCTCTGATGGCAGAGTACAGAAAGGAAGGGCATTGCATGACATGGAGGTGGGAAGGCAGAAAGGAGCCGACTAAGCAGGAATATTCAGGCACTCAGAGCTTTCACTTAACAAACGACTAGTTCAAAATGGTTGCGTGAAGATGAGAAGACCTCAAAACTCAGAGCTAAGAAGGAATGTCAGGCTTAGGGGTTAGGGGACCCTCAGGTCAGCAGCAGGTGAGCCATAGGAATAAGCAGAAATACAGACCTCAAGAAAGACAGCAGCAGAGGCCCAAGGCCATTCTCCATGCTCAAAATCGAATCAGCAGTGATATCAAAGTTATAGCAGGGTAGATTTTCAACCACAGGATATGAAGGCACAGGCATCAGGAAGCTTTACAGACAACCTGCCTGCTCCCACTAAGAAAACTAAGATTTAATCACTAGGAAGAAACTGAAATGGAAGAAATCTCTCCAAGAAGGAATCATAGGATTCATCAATAGAGGTTTTGTTTGTCTTTCTGAAGTAAAATGTCTCTTTGCAACTCTTTGGTCTACCTGGTTGGTGGAGACATAAATAGTATGATGTGTTCTTAAAGGGCCTCATTAGGTTCACTAGGTCTTCATTGTGCTGAAATCTGCCATCTTGGTTCCTACAGTAGAGGCAGACTTGTGACATTTCCTCTCATCCTCTGTGTGTGTCACCCATGGAGTTTTTCCTTGTGTCTAGACAAGAGATGGTCTATTCACAGCAATTCCCCAATATCTGACCTTGTGTTACCAGCTACAGTGGATGCTGGGGACCCTCCTCTGAACAGAGTGCCTGCCCCAGCTCTGTCCAGCTATGGAAGCTATGAGGGGGTTCAATCAACTGACAAGCCACATTGCTGACTCTTCCCCAGAGGTCATGGAGGACTTTTCTTTTTCAGCTTAGAATTTAGTAAATTTTACGAGCCTAATTAACAGCTCTCTATTGGCTCCTTAATTAAAGCTCAAGGAACTTTAGAAAGAAAATCATTATTTCCAAATTTCAAAGAAGCATCACAACATATGCTCACTGACATGAGTGGTACTCTTCACAAAGACAATAAATGAGGGTGCTGAGGCAGGTCCTCTATGTGGAAGGGAGATGGCCCTTGCCTCACCCTCTGCCTCCCCAATTCTACTGGTGAGTTCCCTGTGGTTCATGGTCCCTGGGCTGCTGGTTAAAAGTGGACTGGGATAATGAGTTGGTGACTCACAATGAGTCAGGTGATGACAAAAGGAAGAAGAGCCCACAGGTAGGTCTCATCACTCAATCTGGAGGATAAGGCCTAGCATGTACCTGGGAGCAAAGGCATTAGACCAGGAAACACTGGGCCATAAAAGAAATTTTCCTCCCATAGAGGGTGCTGCTTGGAACCCAAGCTACAGTCCTGCAGTCAATCCTCCTACTTTAGTCCCCAAGAGGAAACCAGAGGGAGGGGAAGGAAGCTCCTTGGTGGAGGAAGAGAAGACCTGGTGTGACTCTCAGCTTTGACCTGCATGGGCAATGAGCACACTGTAATACTCTCTTTAATTCTGTCTAGAAATGTAAGCCTACACTGAGAATAAGGCGATATAGAGTGTTTTTCTGAAAAAGATAAATATCATTGGTGTAAAAGTGAAAAGGGTTGCATGACTCCAATACCAAATAACTAGTGGTTAATTTTTTATTCATCTCCCCCAGACTCCTATCTCTTCATCCTTATTAAGTCTGAATACAATTTTCAGGATGTTTTAAATATCTTCCCCAACATTTGTGTTAAGTCCTCTAGCCCCTTGCTGGTGTCAAATCACAACAGAGAAGCAACTGGAAAGCCCTGTGTGCTATGTCTTGGCTTTTTAGAAACTTCTCCTTCAAACGAGTACACTCCACCAACGAAGCTGTCATCCTGCCCAGCAATTCAGATGAAAGATGACTTCACTGAAGGGCAAGTATGGCCAGTACCTGTGGATCTTAAGGACAGACACAAAAGACTCCCTGGTGAGGCTCTGTATAAGAGGGAGAAAGCATCTGCAATGTGAACCTTAGAAAGCAGGACCTCAGGCTCTCTGCCTCCCAGGAGGAGAGAAGTCTCTTCTCACAGGTCTGGAGGCCAGGGGGCCAGGTGTTGGCAGCTGTGGGTCTCCCTGAGAGCTTCTCTTTGCCTCATAATGGTCACTTGCTTGCTAGATATGCAATGTTCTTTTTGTTCTGTATGTATACACTCCCGAGGAGGTCTCTCAGTTTGACTCTAAGGACAACAGTCAGATTGGATCAGGGCCTCTCTTGGTAGCTGCATTCAGCCTTAAGTAGTACTTCAGAGACCCTGTCTGCAAATACACTTGACTTAGAGGATTGAGACTGAGAGTCAAGGGGTCACCATTCAGTCTAACCCATTTTATTTATTTATTTATTTATTTATTTATTTATTTATTTATTTATAGGTAAGAAAACAGGCCAAATAAGTGAAGTGTAACATTCTAGATCACTAGCAAGTATCAGGGTCCAAATTGCACTCAAGTGACCTCAGTGTCACGGTTCTTCTCCCTTTAACCCCATTTTCAGGACACTCTTTTTATAGCAAAACAATCTAATAATACATTTATATGATAGATTGCTGGCGTTTGGTTCTAATGCTTTGATTTAATCAGGAATCTGCAAGTGCAAACACTGAAGCTACTTATCCCCAATGGGTTTTGGATGGGTCACTAAAGAGCCAATGGCCAGTATCTGGGCAAATGGAGAGAGGGTGGGACCTTTAGATTTGCACGGGCTAGGACAGAGGAGAAGGAAGATAGCCATGATGAGGTAGGAGATGGATCAGATTTGGAGCTGCAGGAGAGAGGGCCAGTGAGCCATGTAAGAATTCAAGTAAGTGGCTACTGGCCACTTCCCCAATTGGACCTAGGATAGCAGGTAGAGGATTACAGCTGCCCAGACTTTGAGCTAATCAAAGCATTTCAAAAATAAGCTAATGAGTGTGTCTTTCATTTGAGGATCCAAAGAGTGCCTGGGTGGGTAATGGAAGTGTGTGACCTACCAGAGCCCAAAGCAGTTTAGCTAAACTCACTTCTACAATAGATGGTGCCCCCCTCATGTATGTCTGTATTTATCTCTCTGTGTGTGTTTGTCTGTATGTATCTGCGTGTGACTCTGTCTGCATGTAGAAGTTAGAGGAGGACAAATTTGCTGGGCTACTTCTCTTCTTCCACTATATGTCTCCTGGTGATCAAACTCAAGTTGTCAGGCTTGGTGGCAGGTCCCCTTATCTACTAAGTCATGTTCCTGGCCCAAGTCTGATGCTCTAGCAACTAAGATACCTGAGCCCCTGCTTGTTTGCTTCCTTCCTTCCTTCCTTCCTTCCTTTTCTTTCTTTCTTTCTTTCTTTCTTTCTTTCTTTCTTTCTCTCTCTCTTCTTCCTCTTCCTCCTCTTCTCCTTCTTCTCCTCCTCTTCCCTCTTCTCCACCTTTTCCTCCTTATCCTCCTCCTCCTCAAAGTATATTTATATTACTGGAACTAGCTTTCTTGGTCATGCAACCTGTATAGCCACATGTATCCCATGCTCTGAAAGGTCCTACTCTTAGCTAATGCTCTGATGAAATCTTCAACATCTTTACATTCAATAAACAAGAGGTACTGCTATTTTGTTTTAGACCTGGTCCATGTTCTGTTGCTCTAATGAAATACTGGTTCATGAGTAATTCATGAAGGAAAGAGATTTATTTTGATTCATGGTTTCAGAAATCTAAGAGTGTGGATGCTCTCTGCTTAGCTCCTGACAGGGGATTCAGTCTCATCTATGTGAAGGAGCAAGCAAGCAGACAGGTGAAAGGTGGGTGGTTCAGTGTGTCACAATCCACTGGGTCACAAAAGTAAACCATTCCTGTACATTCAGTACTGCTAAAAAGACCTTAAGCCCTCTTCAGACTTATGTGCTCACAAGTAAGACTTAAGCCATGTGTTTTGGTAGTCACTAACTATAACCAGACTGTGGTAGTACTGAAAATTATGTGGCTACCCTGATGTCTACAGAGGCTTAAGTTAGGCTACATAAAGATAGGGATGGTAAAAAGATGCTGTCTTCAATCACAGAGTTTTGGACTCTGTTTCTACACAAATGTTTACCAGTGTTCATGGATGCCTAGCTTCAGTTTCTAGGGCTGTGACAACAGAGAGCAGAATTTCCCTTCAGCCGGCAACGGGCTAAAGAGTTTTCCATAATTCACTCAATGTAGTAGTTTTAAAATTAGATTATATGAGACATCAGGGCAAAAGGAACATATTTAAAGAACAGTTCCTGACCACGGGAAGACTACTTTGAACTCTCTAAAGAGTCAGTCATTTAATTCTGGTTCTTACGGATTTGATGAACACAGTGATGCCAAGAGACTGGATTATTGTATTCATAATATGCCTGAGCTCACAAAGATCCAGGTAGAGCTGCCAGCGATGAGGGGTGCTGGCAATATGAGTTGTGGTATCTAACAGTATGCTGGTGAGCAAACCGACACCAGCCCAGGAAGCTTGCTAAAAATACCCAATGACTCTTAAAAGCACTACACTTCATAATGGGACTCTCTGGCCCAGGCAAATTGGGACTGGTAGATGATGTTGAAGGTGTTTCTGAGGAAGAGGCCATTATCTGGCACAGAGATGCTGATGTGCTATAGCCTATCACTTCCTGGGAGTGGAATGGTGAGACAAAATAGCTCACCTAGGTAGAAGTCTGGGAAATATAGAAAATCCTCCTTTGGCTTTTCCCAATCTCTTTGAAGCCCTCTGAGCTACAGTTGGATCTCAGTCAGGCTCTCAGCATCCATGACTTTGATGATCAGAATAGGAATCCAGAAAATAAAATTTAAGTCAAAACATATAAACACATATAATCAAATGAGACCATGCTGAACACTTTACAACTCACCTACAATGAAAATATGCTGTTTGAGGTCTCAGCTACCAGGGATCCCACTGTTGTTTAAGAATCCAGGGATGTGATGTGGATACCACATAAGACACAGCCCAACAAAACACTAGATTTCATTGGGGACATATAAGCAATGCAGAATGAATTATCTAGGCAGGGTGATCAAGCACAGGTTCAGAAGAAGCAACACCTGAGGTGTTCTGTCTTTGTTAGGGTTTCTCCTGCTGTGAAAAGGCTCCATGACCATGGCAATTTCTTTAAACAAAAACTAATAGGAGCTGATTTCCAGTTTCAGAGGTTTAGTCCATCATCATTATGGTGAAAACCATGGCAGCATGAAGGCAGAATTGGTATGGGAAAAGGAGCTAAGAACTCTACATTTCTACCTACAGACAGCAGGAGACTGAGACACACTTTGAGTTTCTTAGACATCAAAGCCAGCCCTAGTGACCCACTGCCTCCAACAAAGCCATACCTCTGAAGAGTGCCACTCCTTATGACCAAGCTTTCAAACATGTGAGTCTATGGGGGCCATTCCTATTCATGCTACCACACTCTGGATGTCAGTCTGAGCAGCTGGTGGCAAACTGCTTCATAGAAGATCTTCTTCCTCCTGCAGCTCACCCCTCCCTCCAACAAACACCCACAGGGAGATAGAGACCAGGAGGATCATCACACTGCTGAGAAATAAGAAAGAGGCTCCATTGGTGAGTTTGCTCTCTGGGTCCATCACCACGTACCCATTGCCTCCTTTTCTAAGCAGTGTATAGACCCCAAACAGGTCCTTGAGGAACAGCCAGGCTCTGGGCTTCTGCCCCCTAAGTGGAATGATAATGAGAATTCAGCTCTGAATAGAGCATGCTGATCCACGCTGGATGTTCCTTTCCAGACCCAGCTGGCTGTTAAATGAGGTTAATCTAGCTCAGCCCACTGAGATGTCTGAAGCAAATGCCCAAGAAAGCTGCTACACTCCCGGCAAATATTTTTACAAATTCACAACAAAAGAGCATCTTCCCGCTGTAAAGATAGGAAAGAGCCTCTGTAGCATGCACAGATGCCTTTAGCATTATTTCCATTATTTACAGATTTCTACCCAAGCGAGCAATTTGCTTCTCATCGTTTCTCTCTCAGGATGTGTGATAAGCTACACACCACATGGGTATCTCTGTGGCAAGCCAACAGGCCCCTTCCTAGCAAATGCCTTCAGCATAAACTGCCAATCCTAACATGTCTGGGGAGGCTAAAGGACCATTTGGGAGCTGTACCAGGGCCAGCTGGATGAGGTTGCCAGGGATGTTGGCCTGCAGAGCACAGGATCTGGGTCTGGCATCTGGGTCCTCCCCAGGCTCAGTGATCACAGCTGAGGCAGAGATGCTGCATGCCTCCCACCTTACCACCCTACCTCAATGGTGCCATGTGATGGGAGAACAGTTAATGTTCAGATGAACTGGCACCCAGACTCAGGCCAGAGGAACAGCACAGAGTAAAAGCATGCCTCTGTAAGGCCTCCAGTGATTTTCATAGCTCATCTCAACCAGGTTTATCAACAGGCTTAATCCTGTAGAGTAATTAAATCTAGAGGACAGGCCACAAGGCTGCTTTCCAGTGCTGACGGGGGAATCTGCATATAGAAGAAGGTGAATTGTTTTGCACCGCCCAAGATTTTTAAACTTATCATTATGAATCCGATAACCTATTCACATGAAACATACAGAAAGGAAACCAGAGGCCTGTGAATACCCATGGTTCTCTCAATAGAAGTCAGAGCCTAATCGCACACAGCCTGTTGATGTATTACATGTGAGGTCATCTTTCATCAAAGGTTGTGTTGTGTGGTGGGGTCCGTCTGTTCTAAATGCAGGGCACTGAGGTTGCACCTGTGTGGAATGTTGGACCGCTCTCTAATTTGAAAAAAAAAATGCAATTTAATATGAATCCTTCTAACGGTTGTTTTTGTTGTAGGTTTTTGGTTTTTATCCTGAGCATGGGACCCTGGATTCAGTTTGCCTAATATAAAATGAGATCCGGAGCTTGATCTCCTTCCATAAAGAATGTGATGAGCAAATGGGTGGGGAGATGCAGTAAGGTTTTGCAGAGTATGGAGTCACACACCAAGGTGAGGGGGATGGGAGGGCTCTTTGCTGTTAACCCAACACATTCTAGATCTCCTAGTCAGTGTCCAATCCAATATCCAGGACAGCTATACCTGCACAGAAATCAGGGGGTTGATTTAACCCAGTGTCTGGATTTTAAGATGCATGGGGGAACAACTTGATCACTGTACTTTGTCTTACTGTCAGTGATACTTGTTACAACACTAATGAATTTTTATGTAAGACTTTTTTTTTTCAGATATTAGGTCCTGACTAGTAAGTTCCAGAGCTTGCCTATATAATAACAGACTTCTGTTAATAAGTCTCCGATGTGATCCTTAGACTGGATAACATTGTAGTCTTGCTTTATCTAGAGAATGCTTTATTTACTGATGGCCAAGAACACACAAATGAGAATGTACTACAGTCTAAAGTAAAATCCCTGTTATTATTAAGTAAATGCTTGTCAAATTAAAGCCCCTCCTAGCCCAGTAGAAGGATGCTTTCATTAAAAATATCTAAGGATGGGCTGAGAAAGATGGGTCAATACTTCAGAAAACATGCTGATCTTCCAGAAGAACTGAGTTCAGTTCCTAGCACCCACACTGGACTGTTCACAACTACTTGCAATTCCAGCTCCAAGTGATCCTGAACCTTCTTTTGGTTGCCATGGGTACCCAAAACTCACATATGCATACCCCCTACATATACCCATAAACCTAAGCACTTAATATAAAAACTAATTTTTAAAAAGAGAAGAATAAGTTCTGTTGGGGAGATAGTCCAGTGATTAAGACTTTTTGCTGTGCATTCATGAGGACTTGAGTTTGGATCTTTAGTTCACACATAAAAGTTGGGCCTGGCAGTGTGAGTCTGCACCTCCAGTCCTGGGAGAACCCAAAGGATTGTTGAAGCTTGCTGGATAACAGCGTAGCCATAAAACAAAAACAAAAACAACAATAAAAACCATTGTGTGCTCCAGATTCAATGAGACTCTGTCTCAAGGGAATAATGTGAAGAACAGTAGAGGATTCTGGGTATCTTCCTCTGGTAGATATCTATCTGCCTGTGTGCTTTTATCAGAATTGCTCACTAGTGTCTGATCAGTTTCATTAATGCTTCTTCAAATCTCATGAGAAATTGAGGCAGCAACGTGATAGCTTGTATGTTAGACAGGGTGTTAATGTAGAACACTGTCAAGTGATTGACTGCCACGGTTTCTGGAAGCATGGAGACCAGAATATAGAGTCTATAAGGAGTGGTCTCCACAGTGCCATAGTCCTTCCTTGACTAGAAACTTGCTAAGTTTAAGTGAATTACCAATTAACAGCCAGGTAGCAGTGAGATAGCCATGTATGTATGTTTATACACATAAACACACACACACACACGCACACACACACACACACAGAGAGAGATAGAAAGACAGAGAGACAGAGAGATGGAGGGGAAGGGGGAGAGAGAGAGAGAGAGAGAGAGAGAGAGAGAGAGAGAGAGAGAAAG
>JANHMN010000001.1:181853854-181884696 GCA_030674055.1 Rhabdomys pumilio | reverse complement strand
CTGGGGGAGAGAGAGAGAGAGAGAGAGAGAGAGAGAGAGAGAGAGAGAGAGAGAAAGGGAAGGAGGGGGAGGTGGAAAGAGAATGGGGGAGGGAGATGGAGAGAGAGACTTTCAGCAAACCTGTCCACATGCAGGGAAATCTAAAGGGTGCAATAGATTCCCATCCAGGTGGAAATAATGAACACATGTCACATCTTTCTTTATGTTACACACAGCTGTGCTCTTTCTTACTAATGTGGATACCACAACACCACGGGAATATCTTACAAAATGCCTCTCATCACGCCATGTTCAAATGTGTCCTACTGTTTGCCCATAACTTCACCTCCTCTGCAAGGCAATGGGTATGGGATATCAGGTTTCTTAAGATATATATGACCAGTATTCTGTATTTACAAAATTTATTTGCACATTTGAGTCAGCATCTCCATGTTTCAATCATCCATCTGATGAACTGACCAAATATGTTGTGGACTAGAACTGGTGGTGCATTTGTTGGTAACAATAATGATAGCAATCATGAGAATCTGACATGTTTTCTAACTCCTTAGGTGCTATATTTATATTGTGTGATATACTAGTATTTCGTGTGTGTGTGTGTGTGTGTGTGTGTGTGTGTGTGTACAATGCCTATCCTTATGTTTTGCCTCCCAGATAAATACAGATGAGTAGTGAAATTAAAAAATCAATTAACTTTTAAGTGTATTCAAGATGGAAACTCCATCCAAGGTAGAAATTCCCCCTAAACCCGCATTTGCAATGAGGCAAACTTGAAAGGAGGTTTCTGGCTTCCACGTGCTCCATTTAGGAAGTTTTAAAGGTGAGTTATGCAAAATCCACATATGGTTACACTTCTTCTAGTCTCACTTACAGTTTACACCAAGGATGAGCAAACTATCATCCATGGGCCATGTTTGTCTACTCATCTGTGTAAATAAAGTTTTATTGAAACTCAGCAAGGACCATTCATTACGTATTGTCCGTGTCACTGTTGTGCTGCAATGGTAAAACCCAGTCATTATAACAGAGACTCTGTGGCCACATAAACCAAAATATTTACCAATGAGCCCTTAACAAGAAGCTTTTGTGGCATCTAATCTAGACTCTAATACAAAAAAAATCACATTAATTCCAGTACACTGACATAGAGATAAACCCAATGATATCAGAACTGCCCTAGACTGACAGTTTTAAGCCAAACTATATGTTGACACATAGCCTACCATAGACAGTCCCCTAATGGCAAGTTGGCTACTTTAAATAAGTGCATTGATTAAATGCATATAAATAGATAATTATATATAATAAATAATATTTGAAGAATTTCTGGGAAGGCTCTCTCACAGAAACAGCCCCTAGATCACCATTTTCTAACTTCTCTGCAAGGCTGGCTTGCAGCAACCAGGGTTTCTTTTGTACTGTATATCATGGGAACTATCTTTTATTAAGTAATTTCAGGTAACATGGTGATGTGGACTTAACAGTATGTGGACGTATCTACTGACCATGACAAGCAAAAAATTGCCCCAGGAGTAAAGGAAAATCGTCTTTAGACCTGGAGAGAAATGAATGAGTCAGTAGTTATTGTTCTACAAAAAGTCTTTGTATGACTTTCAATAATGTGAAATTATTGTTAAAATACTTATTTCCAATGGCAAAGATGTGCTCAACATAAAGACACTCTAATAATGCAGAAATATATCAGATGGACTTCTTAAATTATGCCCCTTCTCTTCCCTTTCCTCTCTTTCTCTCCTCTCTTATAGCTTAAAGCAAGCAAAACAGAAACTACCATTTCACAATAGTAGTTTACTGCTAAGTATACACTATTGCTATTCTGTCTGTCTCCCTGTGTGTACTTTATTCTTTTTGTTGCTGTTTTTATTAAATTATATACATTGAATATTAAGTGACCAGATCTGAAACTTCTGTACAATTGTACTTAAATTGTTCCTAATTTTTCCTTTTCTTTTTTTTTCTTTTTATTTCTAGGTACTCATGATGTTTAAAAGGCAATGCAATTCTTATACCTTTTACTAGTTTTGAATTTAATGAAATTTAATGAAAGTAAGCTATCATTTGTTTTCTCAACAAACTTTATCTCCTTTGGTATTTGAGCAGGCAACATTCATTTATATGCAGATCAGTCACTTATTCACATGCCTTCTCACTCTCAAAACAGTGGTGTAGGCACTTTGGCACACTGCATATTCCTATAGCCAAAGGAGGCCTGGAGTTTCAGCATCCTGGCTGATTCTTTCAATGAAGCTAGGACTGAAGAAAATGGAAAACCTGGCAACTCTGCCTGGTCCTTTTGTTAGGTCAAGGAACTTTTGTGTCTCCTGATGCCAGGGGAAAGGATGAGAGCTGCCAGAGAAGATGGGGGTCACGTGAGTCTCTAAGATTGGCTGCTTTTGCAACAGCTAATTCACAAATGAATCTTAAATGGAACCATGAAATTCGGTGAATTTCAGGACATCTTCATTATAAAACCAGAGAAAAACCATATCACCCTCCTTCCTCCCTCCTATCCCCCCCTCTGCTCCCCGCAGAGACCACAGGAGGTTCATTTCAAGGACTGATGAATGGTTCAGAAGGTCTGAAGTAGATTACAATGTGAATTTTCTTGTTTGAATTCTACATTTGAACTCCAGACTCACTCAATTTGTCATGGTTTCTTTTTCCCTAAAGAAAATACCAGCCAGTTATTTAGTATATAAAACAGCAAAGGCAAATGTCCTCCAGACAGAAAAACCACACCTTTAGAAGACGAAACCAACCAGTCGAGAGAACCTCCAGACCCCTGTCCAGGGATGCCGAGCTGTCGACTATTTATTTTATGCAAAAATCACAGGAAGCCAGTTTTGATCAAAACCAACCAACATTTCCCCCCTCTTCTTGCCTTGTTTTAAGAGACTTTACAATCCCCACATTCCTTTTCTCGTGTTCTTTAAGTAATTTTATTAAATGCTGTTTTGATTTAAATGACCATGTTCTGAGATTCAGGGCCCCTTGATCAAGGCTATAGCACATCATAATTCCAGATATGACCTTCCAGGAATTATCCATGCCCTTTGGGTAGATCAACCTTCAGGATCCACTTCTGCAAAGGTCACATGGTAGGAAGCGGGCAGTCTCAGATATCCCAATGTCCCTGGAATTTGTCAGGAAACATGTGAGCACTCTCAAAGGCATAGGAATGTGCTGGTGGAAATCAACTAACTGCCACTGATGCTCACACTGCCAGTTCAGCACAGGTGACATGCAGGTGACAATGCTCTGGTCACATCATGAGCAGAGTGAGGAAAAGGTTCAAGGCTGCTGTCAGGAATGCCAGATTAGAAATGACTATCGAGTCAGACACGCATAAAGCCTTTGATTAACATTTTTAAAAAATTGTATAAAAGCAAAAAGGAAAAGGGGGCATGGGTTTAGGGGGTTTCTAGAGAGAGGAAATGGGGGAAGGGGATGGCATCTGAAATGTAAATAAAATATCCAATAAAAAAGAAAAAAGAAATGACTAATGAGAAATGCCAATCAGAAACTACCCAGCTTCACTTTGTCACATTTTGATCACTTTGACTATATTAAAAGGTGCCATATTTCCACTATTTTCTATAATACAATATAATATACTGGGCAAAATCAAAAAAATTCCAAGCTTTTATTATCAGTGTTATTCCAATCTTCTATTAAAATGACAAAGCAAAACAACAACCTTGAATAAATCTTAAGTGTCATATGCCTTTGTTCATTCATCTGCAGTTCTAGGAACCACCTGCCTCTCAACTCTAACCTGGGCTCACAGTCTTTTCCCTGTGGAAAATGGTCATGACTGTACAACATAGACCTATCTCACACCCACAAGTATGGGCAGCTGGACTGTTTGCTGTCTGTCCGCCCCATCCTTAGTGATGGGGTCCTTGACCTATCAGAACCACATGGAACAATCATAGGGACACAGTCAGGGAGAGGGTATGGCTCTGAACATTAGGTCTGAGGCCTTGGGTACAGTCTTCTATCCTTAGAACTACAGTTAAGTGAGATATATACATTTACACTTTACTTTTAATGAACAGTCTATGTCCCATGCTGCCAAAGAAGTTCTGCATGTGCATGGCCCATGTTGTACTGATGGCAAAAACAGGAACCTGTTTGAATTGACCGACAGAGCTCATCTCTATTTTAAAATATCTAAGATACCAATGGAAATTAAATGATTCATAGTCTGTGTCTGTTCTCAAAACATAAAGAAGCTGGTTTTCCATTATAAAGCAAATTACAATCAGCACTTTTGCAACAGGACTGAAGAACTTCTGCCCTGCCAAGCCTGCAAACAAGCCTGCAAACTACCTGTCCCTAGGTCCTGAATCTTCACCGTTGTTTGTCCAGAGACGGTTGTAGCTAAATGGCTGTTGCCTCAGTCGTTGAGCCACTTGAGGTATATTTTTTTTTCATAAACTGTAAAGCCTAGGTAAAGGTTAATTTCACATTTGCTTTATTATGAATGTTAAATTGCTTCAGTGTCTTTCATGACCAAGAATAGCCAACCCTTCTCTGAACTGCTTTGTAACTTCTTCAAAACCAAACTGGTCCCATTTGTGTGGGTGTCATCTGTGTTCCCTGCAAACCCTGTGTACCTACATGTACGCAAACATGCACATACAAGCAAAATACCAATTTCTCTACCAATAGGGCCAGAGCTTTGCTCTATAGCATGTGTCACAGAAGGCTGCCTTGGTCATCACCCTTTGTCCCCTCACAGGAATCTGATCACCAGAGAAAGAGATAAAGTCTTATGTAAAGTCTTGTAAAATAACATGGGTAATGGCATCTGTGAGTCCAATGAGGTGAGACAAGGCTGCAGCTAAACCTTTACCGGTCTGCGTTGTCATAGGTGCTGTGGAAGAGAAATGATGGATGCATGATAGTTGGGTTACCAAATCAAAAAGTCACACAAGGGAAAGAGATGTATCATCATAGATGTCTGCTATATGAATTTTCTAGAAGGATCATAATTGAATTGAAACTTGAATCCCATTTCCTAAGGTTTCCCTTCAATACATATTCATTGTACTTTACAATACAATGAAACATATATCCTAAATGTTTCAAGAATGAGCCATTCTTGAAACATTTAGGATATAGCAGTCCACAGTTCACCCCTCTCTGGTGAAGCTTACTTTCACTGGAGACAAGTTATCACAAAAGATACCCCAAAGATAAGTCAATCCACTATAACAAGTGAGAAAAAAGAAGTAAGACGTGAATTCAGTTTACAGTGAGATCTCATCAAAAAACCATCTCCTTTCTGTGGTGCCAACAGAGACACTGAGCACACAAAATGTCTGCTGTTGGCAGGAGAGAAACAAAGTCAATCTAATGGATCCAGGAAAAGCAGGCAACTGAATAAAGTGTAATTATTGTACTGCCATGATTTTATATGTGCTTCTAAGTAAACATTCCACAACCTGAAGTGAGCTCCAACAGCCATGGTGACACATACCACATTCAAAGAGATTTTAAGAAGTAAGATAGGACTATTATGAACAATCACAATAACAGAGACAGGGGTATGACCCCAGATTTCTGATGCTCCTGCCCAGAGGCAGCACCTACCTCCTTGTTGGTTCTGTCTGCTTGAACCAGTGTTCCATTCAGACAAGGTTCCACGTAGTGAAGCTCTTCGTTATACTGCAAAGGGGGAGAAACAACCAAGAGGAAATATTGAATGAGGACCCCAAAGTATACTCATTAAGAGTCAGGGCCACATGGGAAGAGAACAATCACAGGCTCCATTCACCCAGATGGTTGCAATCAAGTGCTAAAGACAAACCTCTTTGAAAGAAGCCTAAAGAGCCCGGTGCTGAAGCACAGCAGGGTGCATACTGATAACTGGCCATCCTTCAGTAGTGCAGAGAGCAGTCACACACGCTCCGGTGTGTGCTTGAGAGATGATGAAGCAGGCAGATTGGGTGGTACAGCTCCAGCCTCAGCTTCATAGAATCAAGATAACTGTGTTGCTCAAACATGAGGAGACATACTGGAGGGAAGGAGGGGCTTGATGTTCTCAGTAACCCAGGAAGTTTAGGGAGGAGCTTTTTAACTCTTCTTATATAGTAGTACTGTCTATATGGCTTTGTCAATACCTGCCTTCTCCAACATGTTGGATCCCAAGAAATGCAGGATATAACCCTTAGTTTTTGTCTTCTGCCCATGACCTTTCCCAGGGCTTTGATGGTCTCTGGACATTTGGACCAGCTGACCACTCAAGTATCTTTACCCACTGGTCCACAACAAAGGCAAGCTCTGGTCATTCTACATGCCCTGCTGGTCCATCCTGTGTCTCATTTTTCCCTTCTGACCTTCACCACTGAGAAAGAACTGTGCCGGGAGTGCCCTGCCTGACTTCTGCTTTCCCTGGATGACTCATATCTGTCCTCTGGGTTGGCTCAGTCCCACACCCACTGGGAAAGAACCTCGGGATCAGGAGAGGTATCTAACCCAGAACTGTTTTTCCTTGCTGGGCAACTTTGTGAAGGGTAGTGGATATTTTTGCTAAAGGGGATAGTGAAAGGGACTGGTTCTAGGGTTGGGTTCTGGGGAACTGTGGTAATGTTGTATTTCTGGAGACAGTCAACCAGTTTAAACAAATATATTCATTTCGTGATGATTCTTTGGGCTATGTTCATACTGTGCATATTCTTGTTATGTTAAATAAAAGTTAGATGCATTGTGGTGATTTTAATATGCTTGGCCCAGGGATTTGCACTAGTAGGTGTGGCCTTGTTGGAATAAGCATGGCCTTGGAGGAAGTGTGTCATTGTGGAGGTGTGCTTTAACACTCTCCTCCTAGCTGCTGTGAGACAGTCTTCTGGTTGCCTTTGGAGCAAGATATAGAACTCCCAAATTTTCTAGCACCATGCCTGCCTAGGTGCTGTCATGTTTCCTGTCACGATGATAATAGACTGAACCTCTGAACGTTTAAACCAGCCCCAATTAAATGTTTGCCTTTTATAAGAGTTGCCTTGGTAATGGCATCTTTCTACAACAATGGAAGCCCTAAGATATGTATGCTCCGCTGAAGTTAATTGCTGAGGAACTGAGCATGGCATTTGATCCCCAGAATGGAATGCTACCTCTAGATTCAGGAAGCACTGACATAGCTCAACAGGAATGTCTTCACCAGGGACTCCTGCACTTTGGAGAGAAACCGGAAGCTGCTATGGAGATATTCATTCCCTTCTCCTTCACCTGCTTTGCTGATGAACAACTTGATTCAGGAGAATCAAATCCATGCAGCACAAGTGGTCTTAGTCAGTCAAACTATCCAGCTGTGCTCTGTTAGATACTAGCTTCCAGAGCCTCTTTGTTGCCAGGGTTAGTTAGGGAACAGAAAGGAAGTTTCTTATGTGTTTTCCTCAGATTTTCTTCTGTCACTGAAAGATGACATATACCTCTCCCTCCCTTCCTCCTTTGGGTGCTGCTGTTGTCTAGGTGCAGCAGCTACTTTGCAGCCAGCAGGTGACAAAAAGATGCAAAGCATGGGCCAAAGAAGAGAACAAGAAGGTGGGGCCAGCATGGGTCTGCCACTGATGTCCTCTCAACCACAGGACCAAGACTACCTGCCCTCCTTCTGGAGTCTTGCATAAGGTTATTAGACGAATCTATGTTGAAGGGGCATATGAACCTTTATTCATCTCTAGTGTAACTCAGAGATTTAAATGATCTTAAGGGTCCTTCTTTGGTTCTTGCTTTTTAAAATAATGTGTTTATGATATGTGTGTGTGTATGTGTGTGTGTGTGTGTGTGTGTGTGTGTGTGTGTGTGTCAGTGTGGGTGCATATTCATGTCACAGTCATGTGTAGAGCTAAGACAACAACCTTGCATGTTGGTCCTCCCTTTTTATCTAGGTTGAGATCCTGTGGGTCATTACTGCATACCTCTAGCTGGCCCAGGAGCTTATGGAGACGCCCCTGTCTCTACCGTTTGTCTTTCCATGGGAACACTGGGAAGACAGAAGTGTGTCACATAACAAGCTTCATGTGGATCTGGGGATTCGAACTCAGGTCCTGAGGCTCAAAGGGCAAGCACATGCTACCAATTGAGCCATCTTCCCCGCCTTGTTCTTGCTCATAGCCCACTGTTTTCCAGGTAATTTGAAAAGTTCCACCAACACTCTTCCTAACACATACTTTCAAAGGCAATGTCTGTGGTTGTGGAGTCCAAGATTACAGTTAGGATGGCTGTACCAAGCCCTGTGCTGCTAAGGACACTGGGTAGCTGCAGCTGCAAAACCTCACTGAGTCTGCTTATGCCTAATCCTCTGTGGTACCTGCCACAGTGGACCTGTGGAGATATAGGGGGTGACAGATCTGAGTGAATGCACTTTGCTAATACAGAGGCTAGCAGATGCTGGGGGAGGGACTCGGGGAGGGATTTAAAAGCAAAGAAGAACAGGGAATTTTGTCCTCATCAGGGAAGTACATATGTAGTAATCAGAACCAGGCCTCACCATCACTGAGCACACTGTACCCACGTTGGAGGCTTCTCCTCCTCTGAACACCAGTCAGCTTGGTAGTGGCATCATCCAAGCTTGCAGTTTCTTAGTTTCTTCTGACTACATCAGGACTGAGCCAGGACCCAGCAATCTGGACTGTATCACTACGGGGCATGGAGGTAGACACATGGAGAGAGGAGAGGTACATGCCCAGCTGCTGAGTCAAGAAAAAGCCCTCTGGCCACACAAGCTCATCAAACTCCTGAGGGAGGCAAAGGATGCTCTGCACGTGGACGTTTCTCAAGCTCCAGCATCTCTTCATTTGGACACCTTTCAGCTGGTACATATTTACAGATGCTCCCTGGACACCCTTGCTTTTTCATTATGTGTGTATATGTAAGAGATGCCTATGCATATGTTCTTGCGGATGTGTCTATGTGTGCCCATGTGTGTGTATGAATGGTGAGGCCAGAGGTCAACATTAAGTGCCTTCCTCTCACTCTTCACCTTACTTATTGAGTCTCTACACTGAACTTGGAGATCATTGATTGGCTGGACTGGCTAGCCAATGAACTCAAGGGATCTGCCTGTCTTTCTCCCTCCCCCTAGTAACACCAAAATTATAGGCATGCAACTATGTGCATGCTGTGTGTCTAGGTTTCACATCCTGGGGATCTGGAATCAAGGATTTATGCTTGAGCAGCAAGCATTCTATTTTCCTAGCTCCAGTATTTCCTGGATTTTTGTTTTGTGAATTAATGGTGGTAGATGGTCACATGAGTTTATAACTGAAGATGGAGTTGATGCTAGTCTCAGTATTCAATAGCCCATAAGTAATTCTTTCATTCTTACTTGGCAAAGGTGACATCAGTACCTCAAAGAGAAAGATGCCACAATTCACCCTCACAAGTGCAATCTCTTCTGTATTCTGTTTCTAGCTCCTCCTATGGCGAGTACTCTACCATTGAGAAGCCTCCAACCACCCCTTTCTCCTATCAAAGTAACAAGTGCTTTCTGCTGATGCTGACAGAGTTCTCTTGGTAGGGCAGGATAGCCTGAGGAGCCCTGAAAAGATCTAGCCCAGCAACCCAGCCACATGCAGAAGGAATGCCACCACTTTCAGTGCTTAGAACCTTCTCCATGACCTTCTGGGTCGCAGTCACTCTTAGCTTTCTTTTCTTTTCCCTTCCTATTTCCTTGTGGCTTTGTCTTTGGGTACACACAAATAGCCCATGGTCCTGCCACATACAAGTTGAGTCACTTGGACAAAGCATTGCAGCTCCATGAGCCACAGGATCTGGGTTGGAGAAAGCTGAGGTCACGAGCCCTGCCAGAGGCTCACAGTGAGAACAAATAAGTATGTTCAAGGTCCTAGCATGAAGGAAGATGAGGCAGGCTACCATATGTGCATCAGTGTACAAAAGAGAAATGAGGTAGGCATGGGAATAAAATGTGTGGACAGAATGATACACTGACATATGAGCTAAGGAGAAAGGGAGAGGTGCTAGTAATGGGACCAGACTGCTTTTGGGAGCAGAGGCCATGATTTCCTTGCAAGGAAATGTTCTTGGTTTCCTTGGAAGAACAGTGTATATGCACTGGTGGGATACAAAGTGATGTTCCACTGGGTACAAGTGACCAACTAAATGCCCAAGACAGTAACCTGGCTTTCTACTCCACACCATCCTCTGAGCCTTCCCAGGGACCCAGTTCTCTAACAGTAGGAGATGAAGCATTACCGCCCAGGAATGTGTCTGCCATAGAAGTCTCCACTCCCCCATTTGCTCACTGAGCATTAACTATTAACCTACTATGTACCAGGCATATAAACACTGCCTCAGTTTGCTCACGACCATCTCCACTGAATGATCCTATTGGTTGTAAATGAACATATTCATATCTCTACTCTTCTTTTTCATGATAAAAAGTACATGGCTCTCATACTAAAAGGGTCTTTCTGAACTCAAACCAGGCCACCATGATCTTCCTCAGATATCACACTATGTCCTAACATTCCTCTCTTGTTGAGAGACTATGTCCCTATCTTGATCAACCATCAAACTCATAGCCAGGGAGCAAAATACATAACACCACACATTTTCTCCTTCCTCTGCTGTAAGCATTTTCCTCTTCTCTTCTCTCACAGGCACAGCGCAATTGTCAGACAGAAGGCAACTAAGAATGGCAAGCTTTAACCTCAGTCCTTGAATAGCCAGAACACTCTTGGGGGAAATCTGAAAATGAAGATACGGCAATGTAGTAGGCATCATATCCCCTGTTGGCTCTTATACTTAGCACAGCCTGATAATTTGCATTCTAGGTAATGCTTCATGTCAGAGGTTCAACATACTGGAAGAGAACAATGCATCTTCCAGATTTACCTGGATAAGACCATCAGTTGCCTAGACACCGAGATGAGGGAAGACAGAGGGAAGAAGCTTCCAGGAAGGTCTCCCCACATCATTTTAAAAACTGAAACTCCACATGATGCCCTGCACATAGCCAACTAGACTTGTCTGATATGGCCTGCTTCTCTCAATGTAGTCCAATTCTTTACACCAGCACCATTCTGGACCATTTTCCTCCATGTCCTCCCCCATCCCAATGACTTCAAGACACTATCAATTCTCTCTTGAAGTGAAGGCCAGTCTCACATGTGACAATGGTACTTGCCTTCTCAGTAAGCTCCTTCCACTTTCCATCCCTGATCTAGCCCATGGCTTACACCTAATGTCTCTATCACTTTAAATACCCACCAGTCATCACCTCGTTCAACACATCTTCATGGACTCTCCCACTGATGCATGCTCTCTCTCTGTCTCTGCCAGGCTCCCTCCCAGAAGGAGCTGGCCTCACTGTACCATGAGCACTGTTCCTGGGCTTCCCTACCAGCCAGTCACACACAGGGTCTCAGGGGTACTGAGGCAAATGCCTGTCTTCTACAGCTAAGCATTTAACACAGAGCACACAGCCATGTTTACTAGCTCACAACGACAAGAAAAACAAAAGGTCAAAAATGTAGAGAAACCCACTTAACACAAATCTGAGTAAGAAAAAAAAAAACCCTGAAGTATAAAATTTAAAAAGAAAAACCTTTACCGATGTCAAATAAAAAATTAATAAGCAACAAAAAAAGGAATATGTAGGTATAGCTTGGAGAATTTGAAGTTCCACCAACAGCCCATAATATGAAAATTCTGCCTTGTTCCTGGAATGTAAGAAGCCGATGCAAAGAAGATTCAATTAACTGAGTTTATAGTTTTGCTGCTGAATTTTTAATTAAATGGACTTTGGGATGAGAATGTAGGAAGTATGGAATGAAACAGAAGAACCCACAATATTTTCACTAACATAAGGCATCCCTAGATTGTCTATCTCACAAGTGTATCTTCGGAAATTAGAAACACAACTGGGTTTAATTAGAAGTACAGCACCAAATAGCACAGAAATCAGCACCAACCCAGGCCTCTCAGCACAGCCCTGAGTGCTTTATAATGCAAGTCACGGCAGCCTGAGTACTGGAGAATTCATTCTAAGAAAAAACTGTGAATTATAAACAGAGTATCAAAAATTTCTAGGGTGAACTAGCAAATGATTCTCTCCTCCATACCGTTCTGCACAAACAAGGCCTGCAGGAGGCCTTTAAATTGATTTTACAATATCAGCCCAGTTAATAAGGTGTTCGTTTAATGCCTGGCTTGGCTTCTTTGTAAAACCATTTCTCAACTTCCAGCCTCATGTGGAATTAGCACCCTCATTTTTATGATAATGTTGTTCATTTAATGCATGGCTTGGAGAATGACTTCAAAGTGAATGAGAAAAAATATATGCTTTTTCTTGTCATAATTTGACCTCAAATTTTAAGTCCAACTGTATAAAATCCTTCTATTTTACCTGTTCTTTATAACTCTGTCAGTTAACTCATTAGCTCTAGACAGAATTTTTTCACTACTCTGCCCATCAAAGATAAACAGTGGTTATTTATCCTTTCATGTTTACTCTCTGGAAAGGCCCGGATCAAGAGATTTCCAGTATAATATATAAGATTCACTTGACAATGAACTTAATAAAATGTAAAGCTGATTCAAATGGCCATGAACCATCTTTCCTATTATTTCAATATCCTCCTGCCTTCCTGCATCAGGACACTGAAAATCAAAGGTAATGATAAATTAGATTTGCCTGAACAAAGTCCTACCATGCAAAAGGGCTTCCATCACTGGAAACAAGGCCTGCATTCTTGGCTTTCTCTAAGATGCATCCTCAAATATTCATCTGGGAAGCATAGAAAGGTTGGTCATACAGCAAAGGCAGCCAAAGGACTCTCCTCTTGGGTAGCAGGATTTTGCAAGAACAACCCACTCATACAGGCAGGGCATTCTGCGTAGAGGTGCAGATACACCTCCTTGTATGCATCTGAAATCACTAGTTCTTGGGGTGTCCTCCAACAAGTGATCATTTTAAGCAGACTTGGGGAAAATCTATACCATATTATGAAGACACATGTGCAGGGCAGAAGGTGGAGGAAATGCTGCAGAAGGATATGAGTCCATAAAGCAAAGCTAGTGAGATGCACAGGGCACCAGGAGTCACAACTCAAGGCAGTATAAGCGACAACTAACCATCTCTGCATCTACCACTGGCTGGGGCTCTCCAACTGTCAGTAAGTGTGCAAACTTACACTCTATTTGGTGGATGTTGTGGTAGGACAGATGCAGCTCTTTCTGATGTAGCAATTTCATGTGCAGAAATTATTCAGCCAAACACATGCCCAACCTCATAAACATACACACTCTATCTTTAGTGTGTTCCAGGCCATGGCAAATCTATCTACCGCAGCAATCTCAAATAAAGGAGAGCACCTCACAGAAGAATGATAATAACACCAATCTATAGCCAACAAAGAGGTTTGGGTAACCATCTGATATCAACTATATTTGTAGATAGGTAGGTAGATAGATAGATAGATAGATAGATAGATAGATAGATAGATAGACATTTAATTAAAATAAAAGAATAGAAGAAAATTCTTAAGTATTCTGTAGAATGGGGTTATATTTGTGGGAAAACATGTGGGCATGGGTCAGTATGATGGCTCAGCGGGTAGAAACACTTGCTGTTAAGACTACAGACTGAGGTCAATCCCCAGGATCCACATGGTAAGAGAGAACAGACTCCTGAAGGCTGTCATCTGAGACCCAAAGGTAACGCATGCTAAAATGCGGCATCATTTTTAAGCAGGTGGGTGCAGACATAGAGAAAAATTGAAATAATTCTATCAAATCGAAGAAGAACAAAAATATGAATTGTTTTAAATATTTACATGCTTTATTTATTTGAAAGCAATCATCATAAAAATTCAGTGTTAATTCGTTGTCTTCCAATGTGAATTTGCTACTATATCTGACCCACTCATTTAAAAAATAGTGGAATTGAGATCAGGATTCTATCATAAAGGGCTCAGTATATATAAGTATTCAGACTTCCCAGTCATCACCATAACTTTGCGGATCATCTTAATTCATGCTGAAAATGAATGAACAGATGCAAGGTAATGGGTAATGTGCCCTTTATTCTCTGAGGAAATAACTTAGGGTAAAGAAAAATATTTTCCCCAACTCTTCCATAATAGCTGGCTGTCTCCTTTTAATTATCTTAATTACCCTCTCTTCATTATTGCTTTGACACTGTATATCTTAATGAACTTACATAGATGATTTCAAGTGATTGGTCTTGTTAACAGAACAATAAATTCTGACAGATAAAGGATGTAAGATGTAATTAACTAGCTTCTCTTCTTCTGTGAATTCCTGATACTTCTCTGAGACATAATTAAAGATTAATAAGAAAGATTGTCTTGAATTTGCTGCTACTTATCGGTAAGTGCTTCAGGATATGTGAGGTCTAACCACATTTACATTGTCACATGGGGGCTGGCAACTAGGGGATTCCTAGGAGAAAGCCAGTGGAGCCTTGATCTGAAAGCCTTCTTGCAAAGTGGGAGGCCCTGAACTCAATGTCTTTGTGGTAAGACGGTCGAGGGGACTAGAAACATCCTCTCCACTTCTGCACAAGAGAGCTAGAACATGTTGAGCTCAGACCTGAGGCTTCACTGTGCACTCTTCGGACTGCCAGTTCCAGACAGTGACAGATGCTACTCCATGCCTTTGCCTTCATGCCATGTGCACAGGGCTGAAGTGAAATGTCAATGGAGGGAACTACTGGGGATCTGAGGCTATGAGCTGCATACAGAGGGTAGTCTACTAACAGTAGCTACTATTGTTTATTCCATGGGTATTTAAACTCTTACTGTGTGTTAGGCATTGTCCTTGGGACTGTCTGTGTATCTTAAACAACTTCTGCACTTCATAAAGATAATGGTTTCTTCCTTTTCCAATTGCTCTGCTTCAGAGCTTTGAAATTTTTCTTTGACCTATTTATTTGACAGATTACATTTATGTGCACATGTGTGTGCTTGAGTGTGTGAGTAAGTATGCACATATGCACATGTGCCTTAGCAAGGAAACGGTATTAATTTGTGAGTCCTGGGGATTGACTGATGCTGTCAAGCTTAGGAGCAAGTATGTTTCCTCACTGCACCATTTTGCTCTCCCATCTCAATGGCTTTCTAAATCATTTGTTCTGTGGTTATGTTCCTTTGTTCTGTGGTTATGCCTTTTATTCCAGAGGTCTCATCAGAATGTAGGAATGAACACCCAAGCAACACCCTTGCCACTTAAACATCTGTCCCTTAACCTCGAGAACACAGGTTGGTGTTCTATTTTTGCAGAAAGCTGCCGTAACATAGGGCTCAATGACAACACACTCTCTAAAGGCATGAGAAGGCACACATAGCAGAGCTTTGTCACCACCAGAGCATTGTCTCAGCTCTAATGCCCAACCTCTGTGCTCCTTGCCACACTGCCTCCACTGACACTGGATATCAGCCCATGCCCCAAACCTAAATATAGCAAAGTACACCTGTGCACCACATCCAAGTGCCCATTGTGCACTACAGGGGTCAACACTTCTTGTGGCTACAGTCTTTGAAAAGAGAGGTAGGCCTTTAAGAGAGGGGGGGGGGTCTTAAGGGACATGATAAAAACATCAAAGAACTCCACAGAATGGTCAAAATTACAAACTGTTAACAGAATACAACTCTCTTACATGTCTATATCACTGCCCAGCTTTAACATGCTCTCTGGTCTCCACCTGCCTGTGTCTGGACCCTGGACATTTCACTGACACTATCTGAACTCTTCCTCTGTTCAAGACAGGCCCCAACTCCTGGCAAGGCTATGAGGAGGGAAGGGCGTACCACTTACCAGCCATCTTTCAGCCCTTTCTTCTTCCTGCTGTTAGCATCATGGACATGGGGTTGATCTGGCTTTAAGTTCATTATTATTATTTGAGAAATTCTAGCAGCTTGTGGGACATCTTTGCTAAGTCTGTTCTCTAACATCCTCCCAAAAGCTGGAGAGGCTGTTTGCTGACCTCAAAGAAGCAATGTGTTCCACTGCATTCTCTGTCCCTGGAAGACCCCCTACTCTCCCTGACTCAGCGAATAGCACATAACCAACCTCCATCCTCTACTCTGAGACCCTGCACATCACCATTGCAATGCTACAAATGACCCAAAGTGAAAGCACAGAGCAGGCACACTCACCGTGATGATATTGAAGAAGTCATCATCTCCCAGAGTGTCCAGTATTGAGGAGACTGTTTGCTTGGCGATGGTCAGGCGGAGTCCCTTCATGCTCCCACTGACATCCACTAAAATGACAACATCCTTTGGGGAAGTCGCAGCTTGGATGTACCTAAGTGGAGGGAAAGTTAAGTAACCATGAATTGAGACCTCTCTTCAAATTTTCTCTCAAAATTGACCAAGAGATGTAAGCACTGCCTACCATTTTCTGTTCCTGCAGTCAAAGGCAATGACTCCATTCTCATCTGGTTCCCATTTAATACCTAGAAGAAAAAATGGGCTGATAAGAAACCTTGAGACTTCTAATGGTTATTTGTAGTACTTCAAGACTGCTCTGCTTTGCTGACCAAATAGATGGGGTGAAAAGGCACAACCCAGCAGCTCTTTACTGACTGCTCATCCATCTCTGGGAAGTGCCCTCAGGTGGGAGGCCTGCAGCAAACAGGGCCTTGACCCCACTTGCTTCAGAAAACTGTGAATAGAGACAGGTTCAATAAGATGCTGTCTATGCAGAGAAGATGCAACTCCAACCCCTTTCACAGCTAGGAATAAAGACAGCCAAGACCATCTCTCACAGTCCGGCAAGGCAATGAAGCTGCTGGCATCACTCAAAGGTCTCTAGGCAGTATCTGGCCCCATCACCAGACCCTAGTGAGGTCATATCTACAGCATGGGCTAGAGAGAAACCATGTGATCTGATGGTCCCAACTCAACAGTTGTTTCCTTCCTGTTGCTGTTTTAAAGGCTCAGAAATTTGGCCTGCCTTTCCATGCTGAAATAAAATGGCAATAATTATTCAGCAAAATAAATCCAGATCTTTTGAAGTCAGGTCTTGAAGCCAAAGGAGTTTTTCCCATACACGAATTTTATCAAGCAACTTTAGTCTTCTGGTTTAACAACCAACAAGGACATAACCAAGGGTGGCATTCTTCATGAAAGTCTTATTAAGAATGACTGAGGTGGTTTGAATAGGTATGGCCTCTATAGATTCATGTGCTTGAATGCTTGGCTGTAGGGAGTAGTGCTATTAGGAGATGTGGCCTTATTGGAAGAGGTGTGGACTTGTTAGAGAAAGTGTGTCACTGTTCAGGTGGTACTCTGAGGTCATATATGGTCAAGGTATGCCACTGTGACAGACAGTCTCCTGCTGCCTGCAGATCAAGATGTAGAACTCTTGGCTCCATCTCCAACATCATGTCTGCATGCATGCTCTCATGCTTCTAGCCATGACAATAATGGACTAAATCTCTGAAGCTGTAAGCTACCCCAAGTTAAATATTTTCTTTTATAAGAGCTGTCATGGTCATGGTGTCTCTTCAAGCAATAAAACCCTTACTAAGGCAATGATATTTTGTTTCGGGGCCAATGAGATTGCTTAGCAGGTAAAGACACTTATGGCAAAGCTTGACAGTGTGAGTTTTGGAGTTTCCCCAAACTCATGATAGCAGGAGACAGCCACCTCCCTCAACTATCCTCTGACTTACACACACACACACACACACACACACACATAGCATGACATGTGCACACATGTGGTCATGCATACACATACTCCCATTCATACACATGCAGGAAATAAATATGTGTTCATTTTCATTCACTTAAAAATAAAATGAATTACTGCTTTAAATCAACTCAGGACATTCTTGTTCTCAGCCAGCAGTGCTGATCATGACTAGAAGACTTCAAACAGGTTTTAAAGGATAGAAAAAATAACCAGAAAGGTTATTTTCATAGATGAAATTCCTGATTTAGGATGCAGCACTGACCATTTCCTTTTCAGCTCCCAATGGCCAGCATTGTTGACCACGCCAGGGTAAAAACAGACCAGGTCAAGTGAACATCCCCAAACTACTACACAGGTACTGTGTACCCCATAGTGACACTGGGTTCCATCACCCTTATACCCATGCTTCTACCTGCAGTGGGGCCTGCTATAAAGGTCTTCCCTCCAGGAATCAGAAAGCAGAAGGATAAGAAAGGGCCAAGTAGAAGTCATTAAGTATAAAGATAAAATATAACTAATAAAATGTCACACAATGAGGGGTCATAATGTGATTTATTCCTAACTTATATGACAGAATGTCTTGTGTAATTTTCAACATAGTTAGGATGGCACACCCCTCCCCTTTTATTTTATAAATGTGCTGACCCACTCAAGGGGCTTGGAGGATGCTTCTTGTATTCATCATGTATGTTGAATGATAAGACATGTGTCTATCTATAGACACTGTAGGTAATCACCCTCTGGCTCGGTCAGTCTTCTTCCCTTGACATCTTTACTGCTGTGTACTCTCCAGAAACTTCTAAGAAGGAACTGGAGGTGGAGTTGAAACAAGACCACTGCCTTGCATATGGGCTTGTGACTCTCCACATCTCCACAGGCGCTGTTCATACCGGTGCCTTTCTAAACACTCTTATCAGATTAGTCTGCTGGGGAAACTAGCAAGGAATGCAATACCAGAAAAAAAAAAGTAGACACAGAAGAGGGTAACCCTGTGCTTGGGTGACTAGAATCACCCAAGAAGGAATCTCACACAGACACTTAAAAAGAAGTCATAAATGCCCACATTGCCAGGAAGGCAGGTGCCTAGAATCATTAATAGGTAAAAAATACACCAAGCATGAGATGATGGTACGTTACTCTACAGGGCTGCTGTAACTAAGTTCTACCTGAGAGGTGGCTTGACAGTTGTGTGCTCCAGACATGCACATTCTAGAAGCTGTTGTGCAAACTGTCAGAGCATATGTTCCCTGTGATCCTCACTGAAACATCCTGTGTTGTAGAAAGCAATGCCCCTCCCTTCTCAGAGAAACAAGAATATTGTCAAGCATTGGAAGCTAACAGTTTTCTAACACTGCACACGAGACTTCAAGTTTCATGAGCTTAGACACAGGCTTCTTGCTGGAGCTTGATATCACAGCGTCTTTGTCACTTGCAGCCCAAATTTCTGATGGAGATGTTTTCCACAGAGGGAGCAGCTTCTCAAGGGCACGCTGGGGTACTTGACCTCTGCTACCTAATTCTCCCTCTGACTTGCAGGTTCTTACTCATGGCTTCTAATAAATCTAGGGCTTTGGAAACACTTGTAAGAAGCAAGGAAAGCATATCCTGCCTAAGGTCAGGTACATTTGTAGCATTTTGTGCCTTTCCTATAATGTGATAGTAGAAAGAAGCATCCTTGTAGGAAAAACATCCCAACAAAAACATATATCATGGTTCCCTCCTTTCACTGTATGGGCCAGGAGACAAGAGAGGAGCTCTGATCTAGAACCAATTCCAGAGTCAAGTGGCCACATGACATCATTCAAGGCAACTAAATATATTCATAAGTCTGTACCCATGTACTTACTGATGCGGAAATGATACAGGCATTCTATGGACTCAAAATCCTGCTGAGAATATCATAAAACAATTGCAAGCATTTGGACTAAACTGATCTAACAAATGCCTCATCTATAAATAAACTTCCCAATTACATGAATCCTCTATGGTGAATTCCTTTGTCTTCCAATGTCCTTGCAACTATCTTTGAAGGACTTCTTGTTGGTAGAGACAACTGATGACATCTGGCTTCTGTTTATTTTTTCCACAGTCATTCCAAAGCCACCTTGGTCAGATAGCCAGCTATCCAGTTGGCTGCTAGGCAGGCTTGCATGCCCCACATGCTCCAGCTTTACCAATGTGCATCAAAGTTGCTCTGTTGAGTACATCGAGGAGGCTGCAATTTGGTGACATTGAAACTTTAATGGTCCACTGTTTATTATAACATTGCCTATAACAGGATGCTTATTGCTTAAATGGCTGTGAGCTCCACAAGGAAGTGTATGTGCCCTGCTGAACAGGGCCCTTGGGAGCCACTGAATAATCTGGTGAGGCAGATGCCCCTGCAGGCAAGTCTCAGGCCACAGATGCTGTGCACAGGGCAAATAGCTCCTCGAGGCGGCGGATGATGATTCTCGGCTGCAATATCGAAAGACATCAGGTGCCTAGTCTTACTTAATTAATACATAAAAGCCTCTGCCTAATTGCTCCAAGATTGTGCAGTGTTTTTTTCTCCCTTCCTTTAGGTTGAGCTTGTTAATTTCTACATCTGTGATGCTAAAACAATTGCAGCCTCAAGTCCTGTTTTCACAACTTGTAAGCAAAATTAAAACTTCCCTTTTTAATTAAAATTTAAACCAAGCTAGAAGTAAAACCCTACTGCAAAGTAGAGGCCTAGGAAAGCCCCAGAAGGAACACCTGTTCCGTGAGTGTGACAGACAAGCGCTGGGGATACGCTGACCTGGGGGAGTTGTTGGGGCCTTTCCCACCATCTGCTGTGTATTGGCTGTTTCAACCTCTGCCTCCATGGTAAGCCACTTCTATAGTCAGAGAACCCAAGTGTACATTCTGTATTATTTCCAAAGTTTAGTTAGAATTTAATTTTGCCCCCTATGACTTCATCTATTAACCCTGACAACAATGATCACAAAAGCAGCAACAGTGGAAGCAATAATAAGAACACAAAATGCTTGTCTGGAAGATGAAATGTGGTACAGCTTGTAGCCCAGTTCTTTGCTTTCATTGGTTGTTCTATGAATTAACTTCCCGAGAAAGATGCTGAAGCCAGACACAGTTTCTGTTATCAATGCTCTGTGTGTGCGTGTGCATGTGCATGTGCGTATGCGTGTGTGTGTCATACTGGCACCTCCTTTTTGCTTCTATTCTGTACACTGACAAAAGGAGCCAATCTTTCATTTTCTTCTAAAGGACAGGAGAAAACTATTAAGCTTGAATCTGAAGGAGAACACACACGCATTCATGGAGGCCGGGATTGTCAACTTAGGCACACTCACCTGGGTACTGTCTGAAAAAGCCCTTTGCACTTCCAAAGTACTGCCATATGAGAGATGGATCCCGATCAAAATTATCTACGAAAACTTTATTTAGAGATTCAGACCAATACACTCCATTGACAATGGCAGGATCTGAAAATAAAGAGAACAGAGAAACATTAGAAAGCAGAAGGAGCTAGGTCCCAGGCGCCAGACTTCAGGGCTTACACACACAGGTAGCCCCCACTCCAGATTCTAAAGCACTGAGATCCAGAGATGCCAAGCACTTGGGTTGATACTCCTGTCCTGCTCTATGAGCTACCTAGGGGCCTCCACTATGGTGTCTTTACTGAAAGTGCATATCCTTGTATTAGTCAGTAGAGCATGGTCCTTAAAAACTGGTGCTGTTAGCATCAGCTTCCTGATTCCCAGAACTCAGAATTCAAAAGGAAGCATGTGCTTTCTCTTCCTGTAGTCACCTCAGCTGACACAGCTCTACTGCAAGTGGGACTGCATCATAGACTCTGTCTTTCTGCTAAGTGGAGTGTGAAGGCCTGTAAGGGAGGGAGTCACCTTTTGACATTCATCCTCTGACCTATAGATGCTCACTTGGCTGGATGAGAAGATGAGATGACACGTAGCTGGGTGGATGGGTTGATAGGTGAATGGGTGGACAAATAATAGAAAAAAAACCAAAGGTTGTTTTTCAGAAAACATGTGATTAGGGCACTGTGGTACTCCTAGGACTTAGGCACTAGAAGCAAGAAGGTGAGAGGTTCAAGGCCAGCCTGGGCTAACCAACCGGTCTGAGCTCCACAGTGAGACACTTTCTAAAAGACAACTGCTTTTCTGTCCTATAGTTCTATTAACAAATTTTTTCCTCTCCTTTGAAAGTCCAAAGATAATTCTTTGTGCTTTCTTTACATATTTAAAAAGTGAAGGCAAAGGAAAAGGAGGAGGACGAAAGTTTCACCTCCTAGACAAAGATGGTGGGTTACAGAGTTTGCTCTGTGGCTGTCCACTGCATCCTCATTCCTCTTTACTCCTGAAGACAACACTTCAAAAACTGGGACAACACATAGCCACAATCAGTTCTGAAAGGAATTGCTCTTTGACCCCGGTATGAATAGTTCAAAGAACCAATGTGATGAGCATCCTGACCAGGAAACATTGCAAGAGCTGCTCTCTGTTCCTTTTCCATGGGGAAACATGGCATTTACCTGCTTCTGTCCTCTACAACCGCACTCTCGTCTAGACTCCTACGACACTGAAATGTACAGGGACTGGAACTGTGCAAGAGGTGAGGCCTTTTCCAAAACTGCATCAACTCGTGAGAGGCAATCCTCTAGCCTGTGCTTTCCTTATGTACAAAATAGTGACAAGGCTCATATCAGAGAGCCATTTGAAAAGTCCAACACATCCAGCTAATGGTAGAAAGTGCCCACAGAGCTGTCACGTGTGCCCACAGCTCACACTGGTCTCCAGAGTCCTCTGTGGAATTCTGACTCATAGCAGTCCCATCATGGCATGCTCACGGCATGCTCATGGTTAAGATTCCTGGTACTTCAGAGGTGGGAAAGATGAGGACAGATTTTGTCATGCTGGCCTTGAGTTTCTTAGTACACCAATGGGGGGAAAATTATCCTAAAAATATTCCTAACATGAACTGTACTGACAAAGAAACTCGTTGTTGGCCCAGGGAAAATATGGTTCAAATTGGCCTGTGGGCATATGTATGGGGGATTGTTGTGATTACATTAATTGATATGGGAAAACCCAGCCTATGATAGGTGGAACCATTTCTTGAGTCCTATGCTGCTTAAGAGTAAAGACAGTGAGTTGAGTAGTGGGTTTGCATGAATTCATTTTCTCTCTCTGCTTGTGACCGCTTCAAATTCCCACTGTTTGTAATCAGGCACCTTCTGGGCCAGCCTAAAAGGGACCCCTAGACAATGTGGGCAGTCAGGCATCTTCCTGGCCACGCCCCCAACCAGGAACTCATAGTTACAACAAGAAACATCATCATTAGCTGCCCATAGGCAACACATTTCCATTGTCACCTCTGTCTCATGTCCTTCTGTGTATATGCCACTGCCCTGATAAAAGATCATCTTTCTCTCCCCCCAGCCCATTCTTCACTTCCTCCTCATCCCCCCCCCCCCCCCCCCAGAGGCAACCTCCCAGGTAAGACTCATTGCATGGTTTGATTTTTGTCAAGACCTGCCACTTAGTTCGTTCACCTGCCACCTTGGCCCTCTGCTAAGATGCACTGTTACATGGAATTGTGAGCTGAAATAAACTCTTTCTCCCTTAAATTGTTGTTAACATGGCATTTATTTTTATCACAGCAATAAGAGATGAAACTAGAACAGTGCTCCACCTCTCCTCCATGCAGGCCCACCCCTCGCCAGCCACCTCTCCTTCCTCAGCTGGCCACCCTGAATATGTTTCTTAGAGTTTACAGTTGACAACTGACAAGCTGGCATGCCTGGATCTTGCCTGACTGTCACACCTCCATCTCGCAGTACTCTTTCAGATACCACAGGTCACTGGGACTCTGGCTTTTATCTTAAAACTGCACATTATAACTCCTGTAACTATAATCTAGCACATCATAACCTGGTAGGGTTAACATGACTGATTAAATCTTATACCATAGAATACTTTGGAGAAAGCCTTTGTCATCACAATCCTGTAGATCAGAGCTATTTATTATCCCTGCCCAAGCTTGGTAGTAATTACTGTGACTCACTCCTGGCTGCAAAAGCTACTTACATGAGCCCACAAACATGCAAGTAATGACTCTGAAAAACCCATGACTTTCACCTCCATCGATGGATTAATTATATCAGACTCATATAAAACCTTAGCACAGTCAGACACAAAAAATTCCATTTCAGTAGATCATTGTCTCGACATGTTGCAGAACCCAGTGGTTTTCAGCTGGATCATGTTTGCTTTGAGACGGGTTCAGTTGTGTAATCATGACTCCTTTGTGGATAGAAGAGGGATGTCATCCTTCCAGGTGGTCCTAGAATTCCAGGATTCCCACCGGCAGAACAATGAGCATTGCCAGAGATATAAAGATAACCCCATTGTTGGAAGACCACTCCATCTAACTTACTTGGTTGGACACTAAATCTTGCTCTGAACTTGTTATTTCCCCAAGGCAGAGAAAAGAGGACCTAGGAAATATGACCTGCTTCAAGTAGGGGCTGGATTGCACACATCCGTGTGATTTAATATTTGAGATAACACTTTCCTTGGCATGTAAAACCACCACAGTGAATGGATTCTAGAGGCTCCTCTAGCAAGCAAATTTAATAGATGGGAAAGCCTGGAAGAGCTGCCCATCATTACGGTCAACAAAGAGACAGACGTGGATATAAAATTTGCACAAGGAACTTAAATTCCAAGCCAACACACACACGCACACATGCACACGCACACGCACACGCACACGCACACACATTAAAGATGGTTTCCCAGCATCAATGAGCCTACAGCAGAAGTGACATAAGTCAAGAGTAAGTTGAAGCTGCCCAGCTACCCTCCTCTTTCAATGAAGAAAAGGTAGATAGCACTCTGAGGCTGGACCAGTATTCTAGTCTTACAGTTTCACCATGGGAGCTATGGAGAATGACCATCTTGGGGTCATTTGTGAGATTCTCAGCGTCCTCCCATGCAACAAGCTAAGCTTCCTTTTGTTTGTCTTTGGTTTCTAAATTTTGTCTACAGTCCCACATGCCTCAGTTAGGATAGCTAATATCTTTTCCTCTAATCTTCATAGGAGTCTTCTTATTCATGATATCCACTGCCCACTCTAATGAGTTACTCTAGACCTGGTGGCCCTATCAACAGGAATTTGTTCATTTGATTCTGGAAGCCAGGGCTGGTTTCCCCAGGAATCCATGAGAAAGAGTCTGCCCTGTGCCATGTCCCTCTCCTAAACTCCATGTGCTTTGCAATAATTCTGAATTTCTTGGCTTGCAGAGTCAGCATAATAAATGTTGTCTCCATATTTACATGGGCCACCCTTCTGAGTCTCTGTGTCAAACAATCTCCTCATTTCCCCATAAGGACACAGACAGATACCAAATCCAGATTTTATGCCTCAATAAAGTCACTTCTGCAGGTACGGAAGGCTAGGGCTCAGAAGGTTTGAAGGCCATTATTCAACACAGTATACATACTCTGAATTATTCTCCACAATACATTCCTGTTTTATGGTGTGTATGTATTTTCATATGTTCAGGTGTTTTGCTTCCATGTATTTATTTGCACTAAATATGTGCCTGATGACCAAGGAAGTCAGAAAAGTGTATTGGATCCTTTAGAATTATAATTACAGATGGTCATGAGTCTCTATTTGTGTTATGTGCATTGAACCTGGGTCCTCTGAAAGGGAAGCCAATACTCTTAACCACAGAGCTATCTCTCCAGCTGCTGTACATACCATTTGTAAGACCTGACTTTAGGAAAAACAGGACTTTTTGTGGTAGAAGACTTTCCTTAAGCAGCAACAATTCTCACTTTCATGTCAATTATGCAACCTTGGTTGGCGAGTCCTGCCTATATTGTATGAAAGCCTATTCTTTAAAAAAAAAATGTATCTTTGGAAATGGGCCTGCGTAAGTGTGAGGTGTGCTTTTATATATACTTGTGGGTGTGCATTTATGTGCTAGTATGCACATGTGTACACATGACTGTGGGAGCAAGAGGTTGAAGTTGGGTGTTTTTCCTGATTACTATCTACTTTATTCACAGAGGCAGCATATTTTAATTGAATTCAGAGCTCACCAACCTGACTAGCTTGTTCTAAGAATCCTGACTTATTGCTAGAATTTTAAGCAGGCTACCAGGACCACACAGCGTTCACCCAGATGCTGGGGATGCAAACTCTGGTCCTCACACACATGCACAGGAAGTGCTTTACCAACTGAGCCATCTCCTCATCCCCAAAGTCACTTTTCTACATGTCAAATATATATATACCAAACACAAGATTTTTCTGTGTAATAAAATGTTTCCAGATAACAAAGTAGTTTTTCCCATTGTTCCCGTCTGCCCCAGACAACCTTATTTCACATGTCTCTCTATACAAAGTCCAGAAATAGCATCAGTCCAGCATCCTCCCTGACAAGAAAGAATCACCACCAACATGTCAAGAATGTTCAGCTTTTATCGGAACAGATGCTAGGAGATGCCTGGAGAGATGGCTGCCACCTTTGTGGTAAATCTATACTTTGTATCTAAAGAGCATCTTCCACATCCCTGACTTGTCTTTGCAATCTATCAGACATGCCAGCAACAAACAGCCTTTCAGTCCCTGGTCTATCAAGTGCTTAGTACAGCAAATGGTCTATGAACAACACATCAGAAATAGAGGATGATCCTTATCCTATCCATTAGAAAATACACAAACCCGGTCCAGGAAGAGCTCCCAGCTTTCATCCTTTCTCCATATCAGTGCTGCCGGGCAACACCATGGCAAAGCAACCCAAGAGTCTGGAGTTCAAGCTCTGTAGTGGAGTCCCAGAATTGAGCTCCTGCTTGACACTGGTTAGCCCGGGCCTTGTGACTTCACTTCCCTGACTGGCAGGTGCCTTCATTTATGGAAGAGGGATGTGAACAGCTCTTCGGGAAATGCTGCTGAGGCAAGTCATGTAATGATCTCAGAAACACTCCATACATCATTTGGGTGCATAACTATCCCAGGACTGCGGTGACTCTCCAATCCCATCCACTTTAGTTCAGCTGTCCACAGACTTAATGTAGGTTTGGATCAGTATATTCCTTAATATCTCAAGGAGTAGGCATATAACAAATATTCCCCAACCACTTACCATATTGGGATTTATTATGGTTTAGATATAAAGTGCTCATGCACTGAAGGCAGAGTCCCCATGGGATGGCACTCTTTAAAGATGTTTTGAAAACTTTGGGACAGGAGTCCAGTTGAAAGAAGGTTAGTGAGGTATACCCTTGATGGCTGTGTCTTGCCTGGACTACTCTTTGCCTCTTGCTTTGCTCCCTGGCTGCTGCAAACAAGCCATTTTTGTTCCTTCTTGCCTTTCTTATCATCGCTATTCTCTGCCTCGCCATAGTCCAGAGACAACAGAGCCACAAAACAGGGACCTCTAAAACATAAGCCAAAGAACCCTTTCCTTCAGTTTTCATGCCATTAGGGATTTTGGCAGTGGTGACAATAATTCAGACTGTTCTATCTCATGAGGAGGCAATAATGAGAACTTCAAATAGAAATAAGTGTGGTCCGGGCAGTGGTGGCACACGCCTTTAATCCCAGCACTTGGGAGGCAGAGGCAGGTGGAATTCTGAGTTCGAGGCCAGCCTGGTCTATAGAGTGAGTTCCAGGACAGCCAGGGCTTTACAGTGAAACCCTGTCTCGAAAAACAAAACAAAACAAAACAAAACAAAACAAAACAAAACAAGAAGAAAAAGAAATAAGTGTGGTACACAAAAAATAGAATGGGATATGTCAGAAAAGTACTTTGGGTGGGAAGGAAGGAGGGGGACTCGCTGAAGGTGACACTTGAATTCTGAAAAGACCCCTAAACACCAGTCCAGCAAGAGCTTTGTAAAAGAAGGAGGACAGAGTTCAAAAACAGTGATCTAAAAAGAAACCAGGTAAAACAAGGAATAAGATACTGCTGGGGTCAGCACAGGGGGTGGGGTGTGAGGGAGTTAGGGGGCATAGGTAGTATAAGCTGAGGCTGACGGAATAGGCACGCTCAGGAAAGGATTTTAACAGAATGGAGAAATCCCCAGCCAAGTACACATTCTCTAGCAGGTATGCCCTGCCTCCATCATACCAGGGCACATCCTGCCTAGATTCATGGTCCAAAATCAATTTTTTTTCTGAAATCTATAGTGTGTATAGCTGCTTCCTTCATCCAGGACAAGCAATCAGAATCTTCACGGCTATCTCAGTGCTTGAATTTCCTCTCCAGACCTCAATAATCTGGTACATACTTGATTTTCTTCCCCCAATACCATTTGTTCTATGATGAATTAGCAGAACTGAATTATTTTCACTTGTCATTTCCTATCAGAAAATCTGGGTTCATTCGTAGGGAATCTGGGTGAATGTGAATGGATATAGAGTTACACAGAAATTGCTTTTCTATAAAACCGTCTTGGAAGGAAAGAATCTCAGTTCAGATGCCACAAGTTTGGTGCAGAGCTGTTCTCCAGGAAGGTGTGTGTATCTTACCTTGGACTTGATGGTAGACAGGGTCCTCAGGCTTGCATAAATAAAACTCTTTGAAGTCAAGCACTTCCCAGACATACAATTACATTAAAATGAGGAACCTGGGGACTGAGCCCATGTAGCTGTTCTCCAGGGCCAGTGTTGGACCAACTTCAGAAGAACAGGTGAAAATTTCATGCTTCTCTTTGAGCAAATGAGTGGCATCTCCCCCGACCCCCACTCATTCTTACTAGATTACAGATTAAATAATAGAGTGTCTGATGCTAACTCTCTATTACTTCTATCTCACAGAGCATACTACTGCATGTGGGCTGACTTATACAGCAGGCTTATTTGCCAAGCATTTGCCCTCATGCTAAATTTCATGATAGGCTAGATATTAAATGCAAGTTACTTTTCACTAAGATGGAGTCAATTGCTGGCAGTACTGGGGCTGGAGGGACAAGGAGGATCTGTGATCCCATGATGAACCACTCTGGATGGGGTTGGGAAGCCATGACTTGGCAAATTCCTGAGAATACTCCAGATTCTTCTTGTCTGTTGTCTCAGTGTGTAAATTCAGGGGATTAATTCCTCAATGGATTTTCATTTCAACAATTATCCTATGGCTTTCTTCTGTTGCTAAAATTTCTTCCCAGGAGCTGGCCCCTCTTCCTAAGGTCCCAATGACAAACAGAGATATGAATCCACCAAAGTTCATTTTGGGAAACCCAATAAACTTTTTGGTTTCTTACAGAGTAAGTAAGGGTTTATTTGTAGGCTTGATGTGCTACCCCTCTAAAGGCCACACTAGAAGTCTTTGTCCATCAAGGATGATGAGTTTCACATAGCCACATAGATGAGCCCTCAGTCTTCCTTGGACTATATGCTCTAATCCTTCCTGTAGACCACCTACAATTAGGGTTGAGTCATATACAACAGGTGGTATGGGTTGGCCAGATACTCTCAGGTAAGGATCTCCTGATTCTCTCTGTCCTTTGATGGGATATAAATGGTTAACAAGGCCCAAGTGGATGATACTTTATAAGCTGGCATAATTGAACTCTCCAAGGTGGTGATTGTTTATCTTGTAGGATAGTCCTGTACAATACTCCCTTAACTTATTTTAACTTGTATGGAAAAACTATTATGTTCTCCTTCCCTTGTGATCTGGGGAAAAGACACTCAGAACACTTAGTGAGAAAAATAATGATAGCAATCAAAATGATGATGATGATTAAAATTTATCATGTATTACAATGTACCACAAATTATGCAGAACCTTTCCATCAAGTTACAGACTTCTCTTTGTATCACTATTTTATAGAAACATGACCCTCAAAACTGTGGAAGTCATTGTCCTAATACATTCCATATTCCATCACTAATGGCAGAGGTTAACAAAGTTAGCTCCTACAAATGGCCAGAAAATGAGAAAGATGGTCATAGACAATGGCCTCCATTTATCTGACCTATTGGATAAAACTTCAATGAACGTATGATACAAACCAGGTGACATACTGCTTGGCACAGCCTATCCTGCTTCAACTATCAACAAACAATAACTGAATCAAGTGATCCTACAGAGATGCTGCAGTAAGACCTTGAGATTCTGGCATATAATCTTCTACTTATTGTTGGGAAAAATCAGAGTAGTCAAGGGGGGATTGGCCAGATAAAGTGGGCAGAGCTGGGGAGCAAGTCCAAGCTCCTCTCCAGAGTTCCCCAATGTGTCCATCTCAGTTTCTCACGCAACATGGTATGCAAGGCCAGTTCATTGCCTCAGCAGTCAGAGTTGGGGTCTATAGAGGGGTCATTTCAAGGCATAAAACCTCAGTTAAAATACCATAGAACATGACTAGCTATAAACAACTATTGCTAATGGGCCACATACAGTGAACAATAGCTATGCATTTAGCCTAACACAAAGTTGTAACCATATTTAAAGCACCATGATATATAATACACACATACATGTTGCATTTTTTGTAATGCTGGTATGTGGTTCTCAAGTGGGAACTTTATAGATGGCAGGTTTATATACCCATGTCAAAAAGTTGCACATCCTTGTCAGATAAGAACATCTTAAAATGCTTTCAAATTCTAAAGTGGTATTTGATGCAATATACTCAGGCTGGTATCCACTAAGTTAAAATGCATAACTTTGTGTATGACATGTTCCCATTAACCAATTTACTTTGAAACTCTAGCAGAAAGAAAAGCTGTCAATTTCCTTTCTGAGTGTTTGCTCTCATTGGGAAGAAAGAAAATCTTGCCCAGGTGAGTAGGTTTCTTCTCCTTATAATAAATATTAGAGTGACACCGGCCCTGAAAACCTCCCAGTAACTCCTCTGAAGCTGAGTCATGCTTGAAACTTTGTACTGATGTCCATAGCTGGAATGGCCTCCTTGTCCTAGAATACCTGAAGCTCCACTAACTTATCACGGCCTCTTACCAGGACTCCCAGATATTATAACTGGACCCATACCTTTCCAAATCCCATTCCTTTCCAAATCTTACCAAATATAGCCTTGAATTCAGGCCACTCTCACCCATGGTTTCTCTCTCTCTCTCTCTCTCTCTCTCTCTCTCTCTCTCTCTCTCTCTCT
>JANHMN010000001.1:181801188-181853844 GCA_030674055.1 Rhabdomys pumilio | reverse complement strand
TCTCTCTCTCTCTCTCTCTCTCTCTCTCTCTCTCTCTCTCTCTCTCTTTCTCTCTCTCCTATCATCTCATTGATAGAAACTATTAACTACTAGTTAAGGTTTGAATATATAGTCATCCCCTACACACAACCCATATGTGCCACTGTCCCCAAAGACTTAGGTATTAAAAGCTTGATCTCAGGTCTTGGTGGGTGCTGAGAACGTTGGAGTAGGGACTAGCCACATATAGAAGATCTCCTGAAGAATGTCCTTGAAGCATACCTTGTAGCTGGATGGCCTTCTTACCTCTGTCTGTTTGCTCCTATATACCATGAGGTAAACTGTTTTGTTCTACCATATTTCTCAACATTGATATGTCCAGCCTCACCTCAGGCCCAAAGCAATATATCTAACTGGACAAAGACTCAAACATCTACAAACATGAGCCAAAGTAATTTCCCAGAAGATGCTTATGTCAGGTATTTTGTCATGGGAATGAGAAGTCTAAATGACATGGAAAACTGCTACTGGAGAAGGTGGCCCTTCACTGTGACTAGATTATCTTGTGGTTCAGTAGCCCTGAGTGTTGGGAGTTGAGAAAAGCTTGGAGAAAGAAGGTAGAGAAATCTTGGATGGCTTTACAGATAAATCTAGTAGGAGTTCAAATGACCAAAATGCTTATAGAATTGTGGCCAATGAAGAATGTACGAATGGCCAGACACAATGGAATATGCCTAGAATTTGAGGACTTGGCAAATGAGGGCAGGGATGGGGTATTTGAAGTTGCCCTTAACTACATATCCAGTTAGAGCCCAGATGGGTTACAGGAGAACCTATCTCAATAAGAACAACAACAGACTGCATTTCAGATGCTAATTAGAATTCTACAAAGAATAGGACCAGGGGCCATATATGTTATATTGTACAAAGAGCCTCTGTGTGCTTTTTGTGTTTTTCTTTCAGTATCTTGAGACTTTTCAAGAAGATGAATTTAGAAGCTGAGAACAAATTAATCTTGCAGAGAAAATTCCAAGACAGTCTATGGCATGGTTATTACTGGCTGCCTTTAGACAGGTTTATAGTGAATACTTGGAACAAAAACAGGATAGAGCTTTTAAAAAATCAGCAATTTGGCCAGAAAAGAAAAACAATTAAAATCATGAAAGATGCAGTTGTTAATGAGATAGTACTACAGAAAAGAAGCAAAATACGTTATACAAAGACAGTGGATAAGATGCCTCGAGCACACCTCAGAAATCAGAAAGACACCATTCACGATAGGCTCTGGGGTATAAAGTATAAACTTGTGTAAAATATTTATCATGAGAAAAAATACCTCTTTGTACTACTTTAGGGGCATATACAAAAGTTTTCCCTGTGTTCACCCATTCAAATACAAATGGGCTGCAAATAACTTTGGTCCAAGGGAGGCTGGCTACTTTTTGAGCAGTCAGAAGACATCCACACTACCCCATGGTGATGCTTGTTTTGCATGCAGACATGCAGAATACAAGATTTATGGGCTCATAGATGCTTCTATTTGGTTTTCAAAGGAAATCCTGGGAAGCTAGGAAATGTGTGACAGGGTCATGGACCTTACAAGCAATCCCCAAGAGAAGGAGTTGTGGAGATGAAGTCAAAGTGGCAATGACAAATGCAGGAAGTTGAGGATGCCAGGAATGTGAAATGTACGCCAAGGAAAGCCATAGTCAATGAGCAGAGGTAGCCCAGGGGAGAAGCCATATGTTTTGTAGTCAGCAATGTATGAGCTGGGCTGTTCATTCCCTTGACAGTTCATATCATGTTACCACGTATTCAGGATTCCAGACATGGGGCAACAGGATTACAGAAGTGCTTCTTCTGCTGGGTCTCAATCTTACTGTGGTCCCATCTATCCTATCTATGTCCTCATTCTCAACCTTTAAAATAAAAATGTTTGCCCTTTTCTAGTGTGTGTGTGTGTGTGTGTGTGTGTGTGTGTGTGTGTGTGTATTTATGTGTGTGTGTCTGTATACACATACATAATCTGCTTTTTATTTTTTAAACTGGCTTAAAATTAACAGTCTTCTTGAGTCACAGATAACTTCTTTTTCCTCTCAGTTGCTTATAGCTGATAGTTTCTCTTGAGTCTCTGCAGAGACTATGGACTTTTGAGAGGTGCTTGGACTTTTAGAGATGGGCCTAGTTGGAGGAAGCAAGCTACCTATATCATGTTAGTGTGTGAGAGCATCCCCTGCCTCTAGCCTGTTCTTGTCTCTCGCTGATTCCTGACTTCATGAGGTATGCAGTTCTTTCCCCCATCATGCTCTTCTGCCTCAGTGTTCTCAGTGCCTTGCCATAGATCTGAAGGTTATGGAGTCTAGCTGGGCATGGACTAAACCTCATAAACCCAATCAAAACAATATGCATTTATAAATTGCTGTTTGATGATATTCATCACAGTAACAAAAAGCCAGCCCATTAATTTGGCAACCTTATCAGGAGGATGCAAATTAATTAGTTTTCAATATTCTGAAAAACACAGAAGGACCATACTGGAGAAAATATACATTTATTTATTCACTCAGGAAATATTTTCTGAAGACCCACTGTGTGCCACCATGTAATGGGACTTAGGGATAAAGTGATGGGGAAAACAAGATATAGTCTTCAATTCAATAAAGTACTCAGGGGAAAATTTTGGAATCTATACGGTGAAGAGACCTGGGGTGGGAGAAAAGGTGGAGAGTAGCCTGTCAGAGCCACAGCAAGTTGATATGCCTGGAGTTTAGGAATCAAAAGGAATCTGGGATGAAGAATGGAAAAGTAGGGACTTCAAGCAGAGTCTTGCAGATTGGGATCTGCAGTTAAGTCTTAGCTCAATAGCACCAGAGACTGCTAGAGAATGGGGCAGGCACTCAAGGTTGTCATTGGGCAACAACCTCATGGGAAGTAGGTAGGGTTGAAGGAAGTGTCAGGCTCTTTCAGTCCTTTAAGAGACACGATGGTTCTTCACTCTGGTGGTGAAGCAAGAGCTGCCATAAGTGTGCAGAGCACACACATACTGCTTTGCATTGTGAATTAGAGAGGCAAGCATTGTGTCAGTGGCCACATCTCTCTTCTGTACCTGACAGTGGGAAGAACAGCAGTGCTACATTGTAGGTGCATGGTAGAAGTAGCCCAGGGTCTGTGTGCTTTACAGATGACATAGGAATAAGGAATTCCAATGACTGTCAGAGGGGCAACTTTATTCTCCAAAGCTAAACTATCACTGATGTTAAAACTAAAGATGAATTTTCCCTTTTCACCATCCTCGGAATGCACTCTAGAAACGTTGGGCTGAAAGAAACAGAATTATTCTAGCACGTTGTAGTAGTTTGAGTATGCTTAGCCCCGAGAGTGGGACTATTAGGAGGTTTGACCTTGTTGGAGGAAGTGTGTCACTGTAGGAGTGGGTTTTGAGATCCTCCTCCTTGCTGCTTGGAAGCCAGTCTTCTCTTGTTAGTCTTCAGATCAAGATACAGAACTCTCCGCTCCTCCCAAGCTATGCCTGCCTGGATGCTGCCATGCTCCTGCCTTGATGATAATGGAATGAACCTCTGAACCTGTAAGCCAGGGTCAACTAAATGTGGTCCTTTATAAGACTTGTCTCTTCACAGCAATGGAAACTCTAAGATACAGCTAAAAACAGGAATCATTAGAGAAGAAAGTCCCAGAGTGCTCGGTCTGCATGCTGGGAGCCTCTATAGTGGTTCAATGGGTAGATACCACATGATGTTTATATCATGATACATGTAAGTACCAGATGCCCTATATATACCATCTCCATCATGGTTCATAGGAAGACCATGTGATTCTGTGGAGCATGAGGGATCTGAGGTCACACAAGGGTACACCATATATCCATAGGGCTGTGGGTACTGATTTACAGAGGACTGTGAGGGCATACAAGATGTAATATGGACTAAAGATTGAAGACCATTTAGCCCTTGACCTCTGCCCTCTTCTTTTATGAGTATTCAATCAACAATTGCTTAAAGATAAGGCATTTGAAGTGTTATCTATCCTATGTTCCATATGAGGAAGGAGGACACATAAAAGAAACTACTATAGAAAGAACAGATGTTCTGACAAATCACATGCAATTGAGGACAATGTCCAGTCTACATGGCTGTCATCATTTAGTAAGAACCAACTCACGATATTCACCTAGAAAATCTGTTCTTGTTTCATTTAACCTTTGGAAGAGAGAATGAAACTAAAACCTTCCTTCCATCTTCCAGACATGTCTGGCTCCCAGGAAAATATGATTCTGTGAACCTGACATCCAAACTGATGCTATCAGCTCTTTATTGATATTTAATATAAATGCAGCCCGGAGGCTAGCAGGTACCTTGACAGGGTCTGAAACATAATTGCCATGGAACTGTACAAACGCATGTAGCAATTAAAGAGCTGTCAGAGATGTTGCTGGTGCAAAGACATAGTGCTTCAGGGTGGACAAAAGCAGCTGGTGCTGAGCTAGGGAATCAGGGAGTAGACAACTGCAGTGGGAACCAGGCAACAGAATTGCACAGCTGCTATGGGCCTGGACATCACAGGCAGGACTTGGGTACATTGTGGGCATTTCAAAAGGAAATTGGACCAGATTTAAGTTTGCTGATGGTTTCAACATCCAGAGACCAAAAACTGAATCTCCTTCCCCTGACACAAGATTGGATGTTGCAGGGAAGACACAGCTCTGACTCTGATTTTGTAGATTTGGAGAATGAGGGCTGTGCTGTCTAGTATTGTCAACTCCACACAGACTAGGTCAGCTGAGGGGACAGAACTCCAGTTGGAAAAATTGCCTCCGTAAGATCAGGTTGTAAGCAGGCAAGCTTGTAGGGCATTTTCTGAATTAAGGATTGATGTGGGAGGACCCAGCCTATTGTGAGTAGTGGGGGGTAGCCCTGAGCTGATAGCTCTGGGATCTATAAGAGAGAAGGCTGAACAAGCCATAAGGAGCAGGCCAGTAAGGAGAATTCCTCTATAGCCTCTGTCTACTGTAGCCCTTATCTCTAGGTTCCTGCCATGTTTAAACATGTCTTGTTTTCTCACAATGGACTGTGTGATTCAGGGTATGTAAGCATTTTTCCCTGTTTCAAGGTATCTATTCCTTCGATTAAAAACACCATGACCAACAAGCAAGTTGGGGAACAAGAGCTTTATTTGGTTTGTACTTCCATATTGCTGTTCATCACCAAAGAAAGTCAGCATGGAATTTAAACAGGGCAAGATCCTGAAGACAGGAGCTCATGCACAGGCCATGGAGTGGAGCTGCTTACTGACTTGCTCCCCATTGGCTTGCTCAGCCTGCTTTCTTATAGAACCCAGGACCACACAAGTCCAGGGGCAACACTACCCACAATGGTCTGGGCCTTACCCATTGATCAGTAAATGAAAATAATACCTTACAGCTGGGTCTCATGGAGGCATCTCCTCAAAGGAGACTCCTTCCTTTCTGATGACTCAGGCTCGTGTCAAGTTGACACACAAAACCATCTAGTATACTTCCTAAGTTGCTTTTTGGTCATGGTGTTTCATCACAGCAATAGTGACCCTAACAAAGACAAGAGATAGGAGAAAGGAGCTGAATTTTGGTCGTTTAACATCCGCTGGAGACAACTGAATTTGGAATTACTATTTTCACGGATGTCCTAATAGCACTAACTTAAAAGGTCAGAAAGCCCCCAAGTGACCATACAGGGTCAGACAGTAGTAAGTGAGGTGATAAGTGCTCTAGAAATGGATGGGACTAGAAAAATGTACTTCCATAATTTCTAACTCCTCCCAGGATCCCTCCTTGAAAAATCCCCACCATGGTTGAGACCAACGTGTGGGATGGCAGGCAACACACAAGCACATTCTTTGAATACAGAAAATATATTCTTTTCTTTTACAGCATGTAAGTCCATCTTCTCTGTTTTCCTGGTCTACGACTGACAAAGCACTAGAGAACAAGATGATGTGGTACCCTACAGAGAGGGCAGTTATAGCTCTGTCCCTGTAGTAGTGTGTAAGCAGGGAAAGGGATAGACATGAGTAAGGGTTCCACGTAGATGGTGGCTTCTGTGAATGGATCTCAGGAAAGACATGCTCCTTGAAGCTCTGGGAAGGAAGCCAGCTTCGTGCTGAGGTGGTTTTATGGACTTGGCACCAGGGGTCTGGGTTCACATTGAGTAGAGCATTATAAGTGCCTGTTTCTGATGCCCAATTTCATGTGAGGATCTATGGGCCATAAACCTTTTGAACTGTACCACTGGAAGTGTGAATACTGCCAACAACCATGATATTCACTAGGATTGATGCCAACTTCCCATAATGTTGGCCAAGAACTATTAACAAGGAGACTCCAGCTGTCTTTCTACTGAACCTCATTCACCCTAAACATTCTTTTATCAGCTATAGTTTTGCTTCCAGAACAATAGCACTGAGCAACATTAAACAAAACCAAATGGTTCCATTTATTGACTCTCCATAGTGCATGTATAGCAACACCTAACTTCTGAGTGACAGGGACAAGGACCCGACAGTCAGCTTCCCTTGACACTTAGATGGTTCACCCATAGGTTTAATTTCATTAAGTGATTTACAGCCATGATGACTGTATAACATGTCACCCAAAAACAGACCCCTGAAAAGAAAATGGGGCATGGTAGGCAAACGTTTTGAAGTTATAGAAAAATGACTGACAAAAAAAAAAAAACACCCGAATAAAGGAATTATGTATTTTACCTCATGGTTTCTTAGCTTTCAACCCATCCAGGGCTGGCTACATCCACTGCTTTTTTGGCTTGAAATGAAGCAGAATATCACAGCAATATAAATATATAGCAGAGGCTGATCACCTCAGAGTAGTAGCCAAGAAGGCAGAAAGACTGTCAGGAAGGACCCAGAGCCAAGATAAACACTTCAAAGCACACCTCTAATGACCCATCCCCTCCAACCCGGCCCCACCAACCACCTCCCATTGGTCTACTCACAACAGAACTCATCTTTGAGTTAATACATTGATGAAGGCAGAACCCTCGTGGCTCACCCACTACACAGAAGCTCCACCTCTGAACACTGCTTCCATTGGGAGTCAAGTCTTCAACAGAGGAGTCTTTTAGGATACTTCATATTCAAATAATGATAAGGACTGTAACTACTGCTATTACAAATCTAGTGTAAATCAAATCTATCCTTCCTAGGCAAACCCAGGTGACAATTATAACCCACTCTGTTGTACAGACAATGGAAATGAGCATATGTGGATAGGTGTATGAATATGCATTTCTAATAAGATGATGATGTGCAGTTGACAACTTAATCAGGAAGAATTAAATTAAAAAGTGAGTGAGAGAGAGAAAAGACAGAGAAAGAAAGAGAGTCCCGTTCTTAACACTTGAGTAATCTTCACAGCTAAGACCATGGCCTTTTGAAACTACACAGTCCATTTTACCAGCTCTGGGCATTCAGCATAACCCAGATACCAGCCAGATAGCTTTGCTTATGGGAAAAGAAAAGCAAACAGTAATTAGCCGACCAAGTTGCTAAAGTAAAAGATTCTCAAGGAAGTTTTAATAATCTTGTGATTATGTTAATGCATTCTCTACTTCTTCAAGTTGGGAGTCTTTTCAATTTAAGAAACTTCTTAAAACATCTTCAAAAACTATTGTTTCAAAGAACTAAGAAGACTTCCTGGCATTTTATACACTCATTCACACACACACACACACACACACACACACACACACACACACACACACACCTGGCTTTCTATCTTCCTTTTCTTTATCCTAGAGTTGGTCCAGTACTCAGGCCTCACAGCATGCAGCCCAGGCTCAGACTCTCCAGTCTTTACTCTCACAGGGCCACAGCATTACTGCAGGACTCACAGGTATTGCATCATCTGCTGAACTTTATCCAGAGTCAAAATATGGGATTTGCAGGTGTCTCCTCACATTCTTTGTCTTTCAGCTACCCAGGGATGAGTTGGGCTAGTCAACTCAAATCTGGTCATGACCTAAAATATGTGTTCCTAGAAGAAATTCAGAATGCTACATGCAGGAAGAGGAAGCCAAATGTAAGAAACTGTAAGCCCATCCAGGCTTCTGATATGGTCACAAACACCCAGAGACACATCTCAGATGCCAGAAAAACCAGGTTACCCCCCAGGACTTTACCGTATCTTAAGAATGTGCAATTATCAGCGACATTCCCAGGCTGAAAGAAGTTCACACCTTAGTACTGTATGAGGATCGATTAATGAATAGGTGCTACAGTTCAGAGGTCAAGATTTGGGCTGGGGTGTACAAGGTCTTGGGGTCCAGCCTCAGAACTATTGAAAAAAGTGGAAAGAAAACAAGGGGTACTGGAGGAAGTAAAGAAAGGAAGGAGGGAGGGAGGGAGGAAGGAGGGAGGGAGGGAAGAAGGGAAGAAGGAGGGAGGATCAAGCATTCTCAAAATATATGGCAGATAGAACAACTTTCATCAAAGTCATCAGAAAAATTCAGTGCAAAATAAAGGTCTCTTGGGATGCAGAGGAAAAAACCAAGTCTGACAGGAGAGGAAGAAGCACCTGGTGGGCTGTGATGGTGAAGGCAGCTGATTATATATTACAAGTAACAAGGAAGAGAAGAAAATGTTAGTTCTGCGAAAATAAAACTAACTAGGCCATACATATTTAACAGGACTACACCAAGAGAGGAAGAAGCCAGCTGTGGGGTGGGGGAGGGGAGGAGCTTGACAACAAAAAGCAGGGCCTTCCAAAGTGGCAGTCCTGCTCCAAATTCCTCAAGGTCATAGCTGTTTGGGCATTCTTGGGGGCCCGCTGCTTACACAGGAATGTGCTTTCCACTCAAGGCTTTCTAATAGATTCTCAAAATTTGGGGCAAACATTTTTATTTTTGTATCTGTAGAAATGGACTGATTCAGAAAGATCTTTGAGCAATACAGATGTTAAAACATTTAAGTCACAAAATTGGTCTATTTAATCAATGTGACTAGTTTGGAACATTATTCAAACTGCCAGAAATACAATGTAAATGAAACCTCAGGCCAAGATTTTGGAGCCCAAACAGATTTGATGGCTAATTTTATCGTAGACACTAATTATAAATAAGAGACACCAGGATGGGACTAGAAACCAATCCAGTTTTTTTAATTTGCCCCTCCGGGATTTTGTCTTACGATGATTTTTTTTATTATTTTTTTAAACAGCTTTTTCTGAATGTTAATTAAGGTGCAGATTTATACTCTCTACACTGCTATTTCAATGTATCTATCCATAAAGGAAAATGATGGACTGGGAGTGCAGAGTTCATAGCCCATTTATAGACTGAGTGTACTTAGCACCCTCAAAAAGGAAAGAAGCAGGCTAGACAGGTGACCCTGTGGTTAAGAGCTCACCCGGAGGACCCAAGTCCGATTTCCAGCACCCAAACTGCAGTTCACAAATGGAATAACTCCAGTGCCAGGGGATGTGAATCCTTCTTCTCTCCTCTGAGGACACAGGTATACATGTGGTGTATACTACATGATATACATGCAGGTAAAACACCCATACTTACAAAATTAAAAAGTAAATAAATCTTGTTTATTTTTTTTTTCAAAAGGAAAGAACATACTGACTTTTTATATAAGAGCAGAAACTACGTTACTTAAAGGATCTCCCAAAGTAAGACCCACCCATGATAAAACCAGGCTAAGGATTAAAGGAATAAATAAAGGAGAATGGTTTGATCATGTAAAATAAGAAGTGGGAGGAACAGACAGCCACACGGAGTAAGGATAAAGAGACAGGGAAACAAAGGCCAGTTCAAAACTAAAAGGAAACTTGTTACAAGGATATGTCCTCTCTAAAACCCGTTATTATTCATTTACCATACATGTGGAGAGATCTTATCTCTTACAACCAAATTATGCACAGGACACAGTTAATTAACATACAGGATCAGTAAAATCATACCAGAGGCACCATCTAATCTCCAGTAACACAAAACTTATTTATGAAGGAAAGGAACTGGGAAAGCAGGAAAGGGCTCTCTTTGCCTTCAAAACAACTGATTGTTGTAGATGAGTGGAATAAAAAATTAACTCTCTAAACCTTTAACTCTCTCCAGATATTGTCGTTAAAGCAATAAAAAAAAAGTCCAAATGTTGAAAATATCTCCAAACTATTAGGAAAAACAATATTGAAATAGATAGCAGATGCAGGAAGGCATTTGGGATGAATATGTTAAGAGCCCACAAATGTGAATGATCAAATCCACTTAATTGTGCCAAAAAGAAACATAAGAAAGATCTTTTGATAAACAAAATGCAGACAGCATTCAAAAAAAAGAAAAAAAAAGTTCTTTTTGATGTCTTGAGCCAAGCACTATTCCTGAGTTTGTGACTTCAGACTGACTAGACCACCAAAACCCAGGCTATGTTGTCTTATCAACCACCTTCAAGAACAGTGATGGAGCCCAAAGGCCTTAAAAGCAGGGACTGGGATGTGCAATGAAGTCTGCAGTCAGTTTCCTTAGCTTAACCGAATGCTGAGCTCATTTGGCAGAGGGTAGGGGTTGGAAATCACCTCTACGACTAGTTTCAATCTTCCCCTCAGAATGACTTATTTTAATTAACAAAATAGTCTCTATATCTAAGAAAATCAAAAAAGATTGAAAAGGACGTTTAAATCACCCTAATCTAATTGACAACAGCTATTAGTATAACTGTCCCAGCAAGCAGGAAGACATTCTAAAGGGGGGCATGTGCCCTTCCTATAGTCTGTTGGGTATCAGACTATTGAGACAGCGGACCCTGAAAAACTAGATTTCCTCACAGCATTCCCTACTAGGAGACAGGAAAGACTGATCACGGCCTAAGACCAGTCACGGGTGCATATTGTCTCCCAGGTACATACTGCACAGACTCCAGCAACTTACCGTAGGACTTTGTACGAGAGACTGGCACCCAGACACTGATGGCTAGGACCATAGTGTCAAGTATGGCTTAGCTACACATACTTCTTGTCCTCTATTTAAACAGACACCTCAGGTCAGGAGATTGAAAATGGACTTAAGACTTCTATATCCAGTCTTTTTTTTTTCCAATGTGGCCTCAGCAAATAAACCTTTCTCTGTTCTTCACTATCACTTGTCTCTTTAATTAGCACTGAGGACAGGTGGTTTTCTAGTTTCATTCCCATTGGTGTGATAAAATATCCTGACAGAAAGCTGGACAGGGCACTGCTTTTGCACATGTGAACTTGCAGTGGCTGTGATTGCTTGCACAAAACCTAACACATCAAGCCAGACAAAATCCCAGCATAGAAGGGGCTGTGAGTTATGATGTTTCACCCCTAGCTGAGGACCTATTAGCAGCTAATGCCTGATGGAGGGAGGGAAGGGCCAATTTTCCTCAGGGATCTGGTTCCTGAGAGGCTACCCATGCTCAAAAAGCTAGTCTTGCATCCATTCAGATAAAGGCAATAGTAAGTGGATTCAGTGGGTAGAAGAAGGAAGAGAAGGAGGAGGAGAAAGAGGAGGAGCAAGAAGAGCAAGAAGAGGAGGAGGAAGAGGAAGAGGAGAAGTGTAGTAGCAACAGTAATTAATAGTTATTAATAGTTATTAATTAATGTTCTTGCTTTGGGCGGGCCCATATGAGATGAACTGAAGGAAAGGGAATTAAATAAATAAAAAGCATTTTATGGGGGAAAGGTTTGTTTGCTTTATAATTCCATGTTACAGTTTATAACTGAGGGAATTCAGGGCAGAAACTTCAGTAACAAGACACATCACATCCAGAGTCAAGAGCAGAGAGAAATAAATGCACGCAAGCCTACTTTTTCCTTCCTTGCTTTCTCCCCTGCCTAAGGATGATGCTGCCCAAAAGAAGTCAGGGTCTTCCAACATCAATTAATATTCTACAAATTCCTTCACAGACAAGGCTTCAAGCCAACCTGAGCTAGATAATTCCCCATTAAGACTTTATTTCCAGTTGACTCTAGAGTGTCTTAAGTTGACGCTTAAAACCATAAAACCAACATAGCTGGTTTGTCCTGACGTTTTTGAGTCAGAAGCTTGGCAAGCCTTTCTCTTATCTCTCCTTATATCTCATTGCTAAAAGATTGGTATCCCTTGGTTCCTAGAAAGTTCCATCTTTATGTGGCTATGCTCTGCATGTGCCTCTATGTAGCTTTTCTTTATCTTAAAAGGATACTTGTCATTTGATTTAGGTACTCTCCTCAATCCAATTAAGATGTCCTTTCAAAATATTTAAATTATTCCATTTGTAAAAATCTCTATTTTTATATTTGATTTTATGATCAAAAGTAGATCATTCATTGGATGAATCTTTGTACATCCCACAGCAAATTCATACTTTAAAATCCTGACCACAGCATGAGGGACTTTAGAGCTAAGAGGTTATCAACTTATGAGGGTGGAGCCTTCCTGACAGGATTAGTGTCCTCATGAGAAAATATGTGAGAGCTGGTTCTTTTGTGTTCCTTGCTGCCTGTAATCACAGCAAGAAACAGTCACCTGCCACGCAGACAGCCCTCACCAGAACTTGACCATGTTAGCATACTGATCTTGGACTTCCAGTCTCTAGAACTAGGATATTTTCTGATATTCAAGCTTATTTAATCTGATATTTAAGCTATTAAGAACTTTCTGATATTTAAGCTACCCAGTCTCTGGTACCTTTGTTATAACAGCCTAAGCAGACAAAAGCAATCACAGCCTGAGGTCCTGAGCACCCAGGGACTATGTAAGGAACATTACTCAACACACTACAATGGCTTCCCGTTGTTTAAAAATACATATTTCTGGACAACAGCTAGGTCAGACAATTCTTCAAATTACCTTAATGTGACATAGCATGAACAAGTAAAAAATGGTCTTTGTAAATCTGAAAAGAGCCTCAGAATCCAAGTCCCCACCTCCGTGTATGTCAGGGAGCATGGTGGTAAGTTACAACCAGTTTCACATTAGGGGCTTGTTACCACACACCAGCAGCTTCAGGATCATTTGTGGTTTTTATTCCATTTGAAAACTTACCAGTAACCAGTCAACTGACAAGGATTTGAGACTGCTTCTGATGATGATGTTTTGGTAACAGGGTACTGTCATGACTCTAGCTCTGCCTCCCAGGGCAAGCGCAAGGGATGATTGGGACAATCAACATACTCAATTGTCTGCTGCTGCCTGCTTAAACTTAAAAGAGAAAAGGCCATTCTCTTGGAAGTGTCTGTTCAAAGCAGACACTAACCACAGCGAGGGGGGTAGGGTGCTGGGGGGAGCTGCAGATTGGGCTGTCCAGCATTTTACTCCTACCTACCAGCTAACAAGCACCACCCTCTTTTTCCTTCCAGGTTAAGTGGGTGGTCCTTTCTTTATTCTGGACAGCAGCAGAGCTCACTCAACAAGTGTTTGTAACACAGGCCCTAAGACCCTGTTCTTCTATGGTAGACTCTGAAAGTGCTCTCTAGTCTAGTAGTCTAATACTGTAAATTGCTTTACTTGACCAGAGAAGCCCTGACACTATTTACACACACACACACACACACACACACACACACACACACACACACACACTCTGATTTGAATAGAACCAGGTGGAGCACACCAAGAATTCTCTGCATCTTTGTCTGTTGGCTGAAGACAATGGACAGAAAGCAGTGTAAGAAGAGAACAGATTTTTTGGAGGGATGGGGAAGTCTGAGGATGAAGATAGAGGTTTCCTTTGTGGCAACAGAGATGAATATCTAGGAACTTTCAATCTCTGCTTCCTCGCCTCATAGTTGGGAAAGGCAGTGGAAGAGGCAGGAGCAGGGGCAACAGATCTCTCTCATCCTTAGCCTCAGATCACCTGTTAGTGAGCTTTCTTCAAGGTGAATGAGGAGTCCAGGAAAGGATACTTAGAGGCAGAGGAGGCCAGCTCAGCAAAGTGAATGGACCAAATGCAAGTGCCTGCTAAGGGTCCCAGGAATGTTTGTGTGCACAGAGGTGTTTAACATTGATTAATGAGCTGAGGTTAGTGTCCATGCTATTTAACATCACAACTATTGCCTCCAAACAAGCAATCTAGGATAATCGAGAAATTCACTGGGTAGACTGTCACAAGACCGGCAAGTTCTTTAAAAAGCAGAGAGCCTCAGGCAGGTGATACAACTTAAACTGCTCTCAGCAGGGATGAGACCAGAGGCCAGATTGTGCCCAGGGTTCAACTCCTAAGTGACCAGAGGACTATCACATAACTTGCCCACTATGGTGTGAAAAAGACAGTGACCTTGGCACACATGCTCAGGGTCCTAGGCATGGTCTAGTGAAGGAAAGGGTTGTGAGCAACCAACAGAGATACCACAGACAAGTCTTGGTTCAGGCTGGGAACAAAAGCCAGAGCAAGGCCTCTCACAGCCATGTGTCAGGGAACAGATTACGTCTGTGCTACTAGGATCAGAGGTCAACATTATCTGGGAGTTTATGGGGGTCCTGGCTACCTCAGGGAGAAGTTTCTCATGTCTAACAAAAAGCCAAGTTCAAAATATCACTTAATCATGCCAAACTGCCTATAAGCAAGCATGAACTCTCTGGCTACTGAACACCTTACATAATTAGGTACTCAAAATGTAATTCTTGTTATTACTCTATTTGGATACAGCTATAACAGTGTTGTCTCCTTCGGTGCATGGCACACACTGTTTAGTGGCTGTCGGCTCAGTAAGTCACTCCTATGAAGGGCTGGTGCTCACACACTGCCTGGTAAAGGACAGGTGGGCTAATAGCACTTCCTCCATGATCCACAGCATGGAATGGAGAGTTAGAATAGTCCGTCTTTGGACACCAGGACTGCCACATTTTGGGGCACCAGGGCTGCCACATCCTAGGGCATCAGGGCTCACCTCTTTCCCCAATATACAAGGGATCTCTTCACTCTTGCCTTTTGTACTTCTAGTCTAGTTGATCCTGCTCCCTCACAAGGTCAGCACAGGGTCCCTTTGAAATCTGATGTCCAATGTGACAGTTTTCTGCTGAAAGATTACACTTCCCGGCTTCTCTTGTGGACTGCACAGAAGTCATTTCGACTCCTATAAGTGGCATATCCCAGCTTCCTCTGTAGGCATTTTGGTCATTCAAGGGTGTGAGTAACAAAATGTTCCTTGATATAATCATGGTCCCACCTAAGGTGAGACCAAGCCTCTTTCTTTCTTCCATCTCTCTACAGCTGCTGTTTTTTCATTAATTAATTAATTAATTTACGTTACATCCCAATCACAGTTTCCCCTCCTCTCCTCTTCTCTCCTCTCAGTCCCTCCTCTTTCCTCCCCTCCCCCATCTCTCCCCTTTGTACCTCAGAGAAGGGGAGGCCTCCCATGGATATTAACCCATCTTAACATATGCAGTTACAGTAGGACTAGGTAGATCTTCTCCTATTGACACTAGACAGTTAGGGGCAGCCCAGTTAGGGGAAAGGGATCAAAAGTCAGGCAACAGAGTCAAAGACAGGCCCTGCTCCTGATGTTAGGGTCCCGCATGAAGACCAAGCTTCACACCTGTTACATGTGTGTAGGGGGTTTGGGTCTGTCCCATGTATGCTCTCTGGTTGCTGGTTCAGTCTCAGTGGTGATCCACCATGGGCCCCACTTAATTGATTCTGTATGTTTTCCTGTGGCATCCTTGAATTTTCTGGCTCCTTCAACCCTTTCCCCTCCTCTTCCACATCTACAGCTGCTTTGAAATAACCTAATACAATATACCAGAAGTCTCTGCTTTCTGTGTCATTGCACCTGTCCCTTCTATGCTCATTTCCTCCCATCACTGTAGAGCCTCTTCACATTCAAATGTTAATCACAATGCTTAGAGAAGGGTCACGGGCACTAACAGTCATAAGCATCTACCACACATTTGTTTCTATGGGTCAGTGTGCTGGGCACCTGCATTACTGCCCCACCTTCTGCAGTGAGCTGCCCTCGAATCTCACAGGAGAGACAGGTGGATTCTTAGATCTTCTGGGCACCTGTGAATACTCAGTACGAGTGCTCTAGCAATATTGACAAAGGTACAACAACAGCTCTAATAATATTGGCAATGACAGCAATCACTGAAGAGCCTGGAGTCAGTCTGTCAGAGGGAAGAGACAGAGGAAACCCATTCCCACAATGCCTAGGGCTTTGTGATGGTTTGACTATGCTTGGCCCACAGGGAATAACACTATTAGGAGATATGGCCTTGTTAGAGGAAGTATGTCATTGGTGGGGTGAAGATGGCTTTAAGGTCTCATATATATATGCTCAAGTCTGACCAGAGTCAGTCTCTCCCCTGGCTGTGGTCAGATCAAGATGTAGAACTCTCAGCTCCTTCTATAACACCATGGTTGCCTGCATGCTGTCATGCTGCCTGCCATGGTGTTAATGGACTGAACCTCTGAATGTGTAAGCCAGCCCCAATTAAAGGTTATCCTTCATAAGAGTTGCTTTGGTAATGGTGTTTGTTCACAGCAATGAAACAACTAAGACAACTAAGACAGGCCTGTCCCTTACCTTGCTCCCCAAGGGCTCTCTGATAGTCTACTCACATTCAGTGTTTTGGGGCCCTGCTTGTCTTGGTTTAGGAGCAACCTATACACTCGCCATTCAGCAGAAGCTGGCTCACTGAGTAGCAACAAAGCAAGCTTTAGAATTTACAATGACATTGGGATCTATGGCCACCAGTGAAGGGCATTTCCCCTCACTCCAGGTCTGGCATAGATGCTTTCTGGTGGGGTTTGCATCAGACATGCACAGGTAACCCCTGGTAAGGGAGCTTCCAGATGTTCCAAGACTGTTTGTGGGCAACTCTCCATGTATAAACATGCCAAAAGTGGCTCAATATAATCATGGGCATGCCACACACACCTATGAGATAGTGTTAAAAAAAAAAACAACAACAAGCAAACAGAAACAACAGATTCACAGTGGAAAATACAGGATACAGCAAGAGACAGGTGTGATGAAAAACAGCAGAGGGGGCATCTTTAACAGTGATACATCTCTGGCTAGTCTGCCACCCACTCACAACAAGGGTGTGTGCAGCATGTGCACGCTTATGCCTCAGTTACACTCACTAGCTAAAAACCATAGGGTCTGTTGTAGAGATGAATACTCTATTGGTTTTAAAGATTTAAAAAATTAGCTTTACCTAATGAATATGTATGTGAGTATGTGGCATGTAGTGTGGGGTTACATGTAAGTGCAGCAGCCTGTGGAATCAGAGGTGCTGAACACCCCTTTGGCCAGAGTTACAGCTTCCCAACAAGGGTACTAATACCCAAACTTGGGTTTTCTGCAAGACCAGTGTGTGTTCTTAACTACTGAGCCTCCAGCTCGGCAATAGGTGTTTTAAAGTGTGTGTCATCTGCACTAGAATGATTTGTAGGAAAGCCTGCAGTTTTCAATGGGATGCATGAGGTGTGACCACAAACACTCAGGTGTGAATAGCTTTCAGCAAAGAAATCAAGAAATCATCCAAAGGTCCCGAGGACTTAAAGTTCTCATTTTCTATCCAGTAACCTCTTAGCCCCTTTTACTTTGAGACCTGGTGGCCACTTCATCTGTTCTCCAGATGAGAATAGATTCGGGGCTGACACTGACAAATTGACCATCAGAGACCCTGGTCATGTCAGACATTACTCAGCTCCTGACAGGTGACCTGTTTACCACGTAGTTCCTACTTTTAGCTTGGCAGTGGGCTGATAGGAAACCTGGCTCAGTCCACATCACCAGCTCAGGACAGTCTGTCATCATATACTTTCTTTTGGTAAATATCCAGTGGTCCAAAACAATAACCCTATATTTTTATAATTTGGAATTATTAATATTCTTTTCCTCCAATAATAGACATTATTGGAAATGAAGACAACAGAGGATGTAACAGCTTAGTAACTCATAGAAAACAAAGGAATTAGCAGAGCAGGGGAAAAATTTAGCCATATTTTATTTTAGCCATAAATTTCCATAAAGTTCAAAGGCTAAACAAGAATACCGTTATGCTGAAAAACTCATGTTTCTATAGAATGAAATTTTCAGGACACGAGAAGAAAGATAGCAAAAAAGAATGGATGGGCTATGATAGGGGAGAGTACCTACTTGCTTATTCCTTCAACTGCTACTTACCTATTATATGGCACAGTTTTAAAGCATGACTTTCAAGTGTTGGAATGTATCAGAGGTACCTGCAAGATGGAAGCGCAGCATGCTAGACTTTCCTGGCAAACTATCTAATCAGCTTCTAAGGTTGAACACTAAAGGATGCCTCCCCTTGCTGGGTCAGACACTGAACCCCAAGGATATCAGGATGAGATGGGTCAGCACAGCTCCTCTGACTCTCCTAACACAAGAAAAGCCTGGGTCAGGTACAATGGGGTACTTGGAAAAGTCAGATGCTGGGTTTGGAGGTGGCTCCAGGGCAAATCACTTGCTGTGCAAGTGTGAGGACCTGAGTTCAAATCCCTTGGACCCATGTAAATCCAGGCATGGTAGCAGGCATCTGTAATCCCCACCCTCCTATGAGAGATGGAAGGTGGAGTCAGGAGACACCCAGAAACTCAGGAGCCAGCTAGGCAAACACAAGCAGCAGCAAGTAACAAAGAGGAGACCTTGCCTTAAATATCTACATAAGTACTATGCCACGATGCATGTATGCAGATAGACACATGTACAGAGTAAAAGGTCAGCTGTTGCCCAACTAATAGACTTTAATACCCTAAAGGTCTGTGTAGAAGAATACAAGAAACATCATAAACAAAGTGTCGTCCTTCCAGCCAGTTATTTAAATTTTCCAAAGCACTGCAATCTGCTTCTTGCTGGCATTTTTTAATGCAGAGACATAAGACATGATAAATACTCTTGTGCTCTCTGTTACCCTACCTTACTAATTTTGCCCTGGCTCAGATAGCCTTGGCTTTAGCTATTCAGTGCTGAAATACAATTGGACTTCTCATCATCCAAGGTAACAGTAACGACCTGTTTAAAATCCAACCTTGGTCTCCATCCATCACCACCAGGACCTTTGACTTAGATTTCTAACACTCATTCTAACGTGAACCAATTCCTTCCAGAGACTGTATCTCAGAAACAATTCTTACTAACTTAACCAACCATGATACAGAAATGTGTGCCACAGGCCTGGAAACAGAAGATAAGACTCTCCTTGGCATAAACTAAAGGTGCACTGTTGGCTTCCTACAAATAAGTTTGTGATTAGGAAAAGGGGCAGCTTAAATTGGCAATGCAGGGCCGTCTAATGGGGGTAGGACTAAAGAGTTTCTCTACCAACTCTGAAGGTCCATAGATTGAGTATGGGCTAAATCTATAGAAGCATGAAATCTATAGAATCCTAGCCACTGTGAGGCTCTAGAATCCTTGATAGGAGAGCCAGAATCCCTGACAGAAGAGGACACATGCTTATCCACTATTGAGTTCAGCCTTGCTCAGTTCCATTCAGGTGTAATTGAAGGAAGGCTACAGTGTGATGTCTAAACAATAATACAGGCTTAAAACCTTGGAGATGCTGAGCAACAACAATTATCAAAGGCCATATCTTGAAATGCTCGCCCTTGGCTATGGATAGGGACGGGCATGATACAGGACACCTACGAGGTTCCGTGGCTGCTGTGGCTGTTAACCAACCCTATATATACATTGTTTCCAACTGTGAAGCACCATCCCAGCCACACTTACATTTTCAAACTGAGGCTGGCCTTGGCTTCAGGAACTCCCCATCCCTGAGCTATCCATGGTAATACCCAGACCCTGGAAAACATTCTCTCTGTGTCAGCAAGGGACTGCATAAGACCTGGGAGACTCCAAGTAACATGTAGAGGTTCTTGGTTCATACTCAAAGCACTGACAGCTATGAGCAATAGGCAGACCTGCCTCAATTCCTCTTTGGACAAAAGCCGTCAGCTTAGGCTGTCATAAACAAAACACCACAGACTGGATGGAAATCTTAAACAAATACACTAAGTATTAAGTATTACTAAATACTAAAAATGTATTTTCTTCCAGTTTTGAGGCCAGTCCAAGATCTGGCAAGGCTGGTTTCTGGTTGCTTTGTAGAGTTGAGTCTGTGTTCAAGTGTTCTTTCATTCAGTATCTTGCCCTCATTTTATAAAAAAACAAAACAAAACAACAACAAAAAACAACCAACCAAACAAACAAACAAAAACAACCGAATTGGATTAGAGTCCTATACTAAAGAGACTCTTTCTAACTTAGTTATTCTTTTAAAGATCTTACCTCTATGGTTGTATTCTGAGGCTCTGGGATTCACATATGAATTTTGGGGACAGTACTAACTGAATCCATAATAGAGAAAAAAATGGCCAAATGAGAGATTAAATCTCATAAAGGCTGACTTATTTGTGACCCACAGATATGACATGAAGGGGACATCCACTTTCAATAAGTGAACTGTAAAAGGAATCCCAAGACAGATGGTACCCACAGGGTAAGACGGAGGAAAGCAAAGATCCACTGGATGAACAAAGTAAGCCAGACTCAGGGAGACAAATGTTGAATGCTATCTCTCACATGCAGAAATCTAGACTTTTAAAAATACATATGACATGAAAGAAGGTGGGCAATATTGGGAGTGAGAGAAAACAGAGAGAAAATCCAAAATATCACATTCCCTATCCTGTGAAGATTCTATATTTAGTTATTTACATACCTCTAAAGGAATCTACTTGGGGGAGGAAAGGAATCAGCAGGAGAAAAGGGTAAAAGAAGGCACAGGAGGGGGTCACAGTGGGGAGAGTGTGAGCAAAGTAAACTGTCATATGTGTGTGTGTGTGTGTGTGTGTGTGTGTGTGTGTGTGTGTGTGTGTCATATATATGTGAATATGTCATAATAAAACTCATTATGTTGGCTACTAACTAGCACAATTACACTTTTGTAAAAACTACAGAGAGTATGGCAACCTGTTCTTGACATTCAACAGAGCAAGATGGTGCAGGAAACAGCAGTGTGTAGATGTCTCTGCAGCCTGCTTTGTAACAAGGCAAGTTACAGAAACATGGAGAAAGTGAGTTTAGCCTTCTCCCAGATTCCCATCCCAGTGGAGGGAGCCTCTCACTGTTTCCATAATGCTGGTAATATCATAACTTCCCCATGGTGGTTTGTACATTCTTGGCCCAAGGGAAGTGTTATTAGTGAGATGCGTGGCCTTGACTGAGGAAGTGTGTCACTGTGAAGGCAGGCTTTGATGGCTCCTAATGCTCAAGCTCCACTCAGTGCAGAAGACTCAGTCATCTTCTGGCTCCCTTGGGATCAAGATGTAGGAATCTCAGTTCCTTCTCCAGCAACATGTCTGCCTGGACGCTACCACGTTTCTCACCATGATGATGCTAAACTGAACTTCTGAAACTGTAAGCCAGCCCCAATTATATGTTGTTTTTTATAAAAGTTGTTTTGGTCATAATGTCTCTTCACAGCAATGGAAGTCCTAAGACACACCCTAATGACTTCCCTCATCAGCCCTTTATCTAAGTTCTTGAGGCATTTACATCTGCTAGTTCCCCAGAAAAGAAGATGAAAGTGTACCTCAGGAAACTCTCTGAAAGTTAGATGTGACTGGCAATCCTTCTAGCTAGCCTGTGTGTTTGAATAAAGCTGACACAAGAGGAAAAAAATGTCATGGGGACTCAACTGTTGCTTCAGTACACTAATGGAAGAGGCCAGAGATGAGCTAGGACTCCACTCCAGTCTGGGTTTCATCATGTAGAGCTATGTGTCTTCAACTTGTCTATAGCACTGCATTTCTAAAGATATGAATTAATCCACTGTGAAGTTTAAAATAGCAACATGTGGCATCTTCGCCCATATGGGATACACAGATTTCTAAATGCGAAGCAGCGCTCGGAACTGTTGAGGGAGATCCTTTCAGGAGTTGTCCTTTTGCCATGAAATGAGAGGAAAGAAAAGAAACTAGACCAGAGATATACACAAATAACATTTCCAGTCCAGAATGAAGAGAGGCTAGAGGCAGCAGCCGCTTAGTGATTAGAAAACAGAGATGTCTATACTGTGACAAGGGATGGCAGGATAACTGAGAATGATCACCAAGTCTTCTGTATTAGCAACCTAAGGCATGGGCGTTCAAATGCCATATTAAAGAAAGGGTGTCTCTGGCACTGTGTATCCTGCTCTCAAGACCTACCTGTGCTGCTGCCAGAAACTCTTCAGCCTACACGGAAGCTCTGGCCCAGACTTCCTGTAATGCATGTCCCTGCTGCAATCTAGACTCCAGATAGTACCTGAGACAGTAGAGTAAGAAAGAAAGGACTGGCCTGTGCATATCATTTGCCATACTAGTCCTGGGTCTCCATTGGGAGATTTTTTTGCATCCAAAGAATCCTTTAACACCTAGGAACTGCATTTCAAAAGATCCCTTAATAAGGCTTCTGACTCTATGTCCTGTGAAACCCAGACAAGACTGCTTCTTGAGACGAGAAAACCACACTTCAGATTTGTTTGGGTTTCCAGTCCGACCTTGGAATATTTGACCTATTATATTCCAAATATAAAATGTTCTTCATAGTTGAGGAAATGCATCCCCTGCCCATGACGCTCATCAGCAGACATACCAGAGAGTGACACTTCTCTTCTCCCAGGCCAGCATCATCTGTCTTAAATGATTGTTGCCACCACAACATGACACATCATACATCCTGCCAAGGCTGCATTCATACTGACTCTGCCGTCTACATCTCACTAGACAGTTCTGCACAAATGGATGCATTGTAATGCAGAAAGAACTTCAGTCAGAAGGTTGGCCACAATCTATACACAGGAGCATTTGATTTTTATGTAGACGTGTTTCTTAAAAATGAATGTACATATACGATCTTTTGTTTTGTCCTCTTAATCATTAAACATTAATACACGCTCATACAAAATGAACAGAAGGGCAAGCATAACTTTTTGTACCTTTCAGGCTGGTGGTTCTCAAATTCCTTAATGATGAGAGCCTTTAACACAACCCCTCAAGTTGTAATAACCCCTAGCTGTAAAATTATTCTCATTGCTACTTCATAACTGTAATTTTGCTACTGTTATAAATTATAATGTAAATGTCTGTGCTTCCCAATGCTGTTAGGTGACCCCTGTGAAAGGGTCATTAGAGTCCCAAAGGGGCCGCAATGCACAGGTTGAGAACCACTGCTTTAGCTTCTTTCTCCTGGAAACTTTTTTCTTTCTGGAAACTTCAGCCCAGCATCACACACACACACACACACACACACACACACACACACACACACACATACATATACACACTTAGTTAAAGCAACTTAGGCAATATTAATATATGCCTACATGGGAGTTCCACACAGGCAATCAGTCCTTCAGATTTTCAGGATATGGCTAGACAGAGCCAAAAACTTTACCAGAATATAACACGAATGGCTTCTACCCACGATTCCTGATACAACTTTCCTTCTCTCAAACCATATTGTCTATATTTCTATAAGTATGCTGGTTTCACACAACCCTACTGAAATGACCCATTTAGTTCTGCCTTTGGTAGTCTTGGGCTTTGCTAGCTTATACTACCAAACTCTTCCTCGTTCCTTCTGCAAGCCAGAACCAAAGGCCTCTGGATGACAGAGTCAGGCTTATCATAATAATGAATGAAGATAATAATTTCTCAAGATAACTGTTTGTATTCATTGTGTTGTTGTTGTTTGATGGCGTTATAATGAAATATCTGTATGAAGTAATTAAAGGTAGGGAACTGAGCTACTGTGTAATGAAAGAGTACAGTTCATCCTTATAGGACAGATATGGCAGCACACAGGCAGAAGTGTGCAGCTAGGATTCTTTAGATCTTGATGTCCCAGGAAACAGAGAGTCTGGACCAGAAGCAGAGCCACCTCCTATCCCTAGCTCTTAATTTCCCACTAGCATCCATATCCAGTGGTCCAATAATCTCTCCCAAAGGCCCTGATAACTGGGAAACAATTGCTCAAACTCGCAAGTCTGTGCAGGCCATTTCACATTCAAACTGTTCCATCGCCTAAACATATTGTACTGTGCTTTCTGGCTATGCAGAATGCCATTTTTGCATTGTAAATCATTGCTTCCTCGCTCACTCATTGACTGTGTATTTGGATATGGAGGTGTGCAGGATTAAATGTGGAAATGCTTCATCTCCAGCATGTGTGAATCGTTGATACTTATCGAAACTCTGGGGCAAAACTTGTTTTACATATTTAGAACGCTTTCTGCTGCAACACTATATGATGAAGGGAAGAGATTGGAAGTGTTTATGTAAAATAAGAGTAGTTTTCATTTCTGATGGATTGTCACATGCTGAGAAGAAAATAGCACAATTTGACGAAAAACCAGAGACTTAACATTTCTGCACATATGGAATGTGCATGTAAACTTCTAGTTCACAGTTATCTGCATACTTAGGCAGAGCCAAGGGGGAGTAGAAATCGTGGCAGACAGGGCACAGGACAGAGAAGCAGTGTGTCCATGGGTTCTGGACTCATCTGGACTCACATGGCTTGCCTACTTTACTGAGTGGTTCATAGCAAGTCTCTTAACCTCAAATTTCTCATCTGGAAACTAAGACCAATAGTTCCTACATTACAGAATAGTATGTAGAATAATGTATTAAGTCACGTGCCTGGCACACAATAAACATCTTGTGTTACTTAAGGAAGAAAATTACTGGTGGCCATATCTAAAAGGACAGTTGGTAGACACTGTGTTTTGGACAGAAGTTTCCATTAGCTTGTATTTGTGAAGAAAAATAAAAGGTGAGAAAAGACTTCTTTCATGTCCCTGTTGAATCTAGTGCCACATGCAACAGCTGGAATCCCTAGACTCTTGTGAGAGGACTGAGTCCCAAACAAGAAGAAAGTGATCATTGCTACTTTAAGACATGCACCTTGTGATTGACAGTAACAGTGATGACGGCCCTGTTGACTTTTACACAAAGCACTTTTCTAAGTCCAAGCAAGATGAGTGAAGGCAAGTTACACATGCAGTGGGAAAAAGACTACCAAAGGAAGGGACATCAGCCTTTAACACCTGCAACTCTGGCCTTGTGTTATTATCTATTTGAGGAGGTTCATAAAGTACAACTGAAGCGATAAGTCTCAGAGATATTGGTGGGGGAAAATGCCACTTGACTTCATCATAGACATCCCAAGGCATGAGCTGTGTTACCGGGGACTTCACTGCCACCTTCTTACAATGACACTAACAATCATGACTGTTACAAACCTTTACCATGCCACACCATAGGACTCAGTGCTTAAGGCACACTTCAACCCCCACAACCACTCCTAGAGCTAGGTGCTGCCATAATGCCTGTCACATGCACAATCAAGAGTAGGGTCTGAGCCCTCTGTGAGAATAGTGCACTGAGTCACAGGGAGGAAATATCACATAAATTCCCAGGCCAAGAACAAGCTCCAGGACTAAGCACTGTGACCATCCTACTAAGAAACCCTGGGGCACATCCAAAGGACTTCCTGCCTCTCTCCACTGCTTCTTAAATCTGAGGCCAACCTGCATTTCCTCAGCAAAGTAGTGCCTCTTTTACGGGCCCAAGGGCTAATGTGGTAACACAGCAAACTGAACGAGGAGAGGATTCTTAATCTACTTTCCCACTCGTCACCAGAGCTGAACGCCCATGGCTGCCATTTCCAGGACATTAAAGGAATCTCTATTTCTCTCCTCCAATTCAAAACAGTTCACATGGCAAGTGCCCAAGAATGTGGTTATCAAGGAATAAGCTTGAATTTTAAAGTCATTTTTAAAGAAGTAAAATAAATCAATTACTCTCGATAGTTACTGTCATGTTTTATGAATGCCAGGGTCACGGCAGGAGAATGGACAAAAACACTGTCAATCATTGTTCTGTGGCCACGATTCTTCCTGCCCTGACCTCCTCTTAAGAGTTTCTCTAGCCTAGGCCTGGCTTCCACCCAGCAGCAAAACTACAGTTTGATTTCCATATTTCCAAAAGAGGGAGATTAAGAAGATGAACTAAAGAATCCAGAGAGTAGCACCACCACACTAGGCACACACTTACAAACTGCTAGCTTCCTAAGCAGTCAAAGAAAAGTAAAACTTGCACACAGATAGCAGAAAGGACAAACAGGCAAAAACCACTCACGGGAGGATTCTGTTTAATCCAGTAGTATCTGTAGAAAATGCTGATCATTCTTGGTCCTTGGATACATCCCCAAAGAGATGAAGAGACAGCTCTATACCCCAAGTTCAAGGAATGATACTCATGTAAAATAACCTGAATATAAGATGATGCATAGAAAAGGAGAGAGAAGGGCTCAGAACTCTTGGGGCACATAGATGAGGGGCTGGAGGATGACTCTGGCAAGAGGTCAATGGCCATAGGCAAAGAAGTAATTCTGAGGTTAGGCTCTTGGTAAAGGATAGTTCTGTCTAGAGTCAAAGGGAAGGGAGAAAGCAACCCAGATAGATGAGGACCTGAAGTAAAGGTTATTTAGGAAAATTGGAATCCTGGAATCCAAGACATGGTGGAAAAGTTATCCTGTTAAAAAAGCAGTGGTCTAGACTCACATTTCACAAGTGTTTATACTTTAGCCTTCCATCAGTGATGACAGAAAGCTCCATCTGTGCTTGGAGGTGAGTATCCTCTTCAGGTTTGGACAGGTTAATGTAGGAGCATGTGCTTTCTTCAGGTATCTATAGTCTAGATTGAAATGTAGACTCAAAAAATCATCATACCCACTGACTAGCCTTCATGATACTGGAAGGGACTCTACAGCCGCCTGAGACAAAATGCTAATCATCAATATCAACCAGCTACAAACTTTTTGACCTCAACAGAAACCTGCCTACATGATATACTGGTGCAATTGTACACAAATGGTATGGAGTCAGCAACTGTTTTTTTAAATTGAATTTAAGGCAACTCCATAAAATAGTGTCAATGCCTACCATTGCTAAAGTGGCCAGAACTTGGGACTGGTAGGTCATGGGCCTAGGAGAAAACCTAATACTATTACTTTTGCTGAAAGAATATAGCAGTAAATTTACTCCTGATGACATAATAGTATACCTGTAGATTAGTCCCTCACTCGGCCCGCATCAGAGGAGCTTCCTCTTGCAGTAGATGGGAATTAACAGAGACCTCCAGCTAGACCACGTACAGAGATTGAGAGACTTTGGAGCACTTATTCCTAGTGGGATGTCTTTATCACTCTGTTCCTCCGCCCCTCCCCATGAGGTGCGGGGATCTGCCAGAAGGGGATAAAGATTGTAAGAGCCAAAGGTGATTGTTGACTTCTAGGAAAAGGTGTCTTCCACATACAACAGGGTTAGTGCGCATGTGAACTCAGAGAGACTTTGGAAGCACACACACAAGACCTGCACAAGTTCAAGCTACATGGGATTTCAGCACTGAGATGAGGAAGTAGACACCTGTGCCCCACCAGTCTGTAGGCAATAAATTATTTGTAATTGATTCCCATTGGCAAGGAAAAAAAAATCAGTTTTCTTCCATGGTGTGTCATTAGGCATATCAACACGCTAGGGCAAGCCCTGTGCTCAAGAGTAGTTGGCCAGCACGAAATATACTCAACAGTATTTTTGTGAACTTTTTGTTTCATTTTGATGCTTTGGCTGTTTTTATTGTTGTTTGGCTAGGTTTTTTGTTTTGTTTTATTTTGTTTTTGTTTTGGGGGCGGTTCTTACTGTTTTTTTTTTTTAATCTATTTTGATTTTTGGTTTTGTGTTTTTTTTTCTTTTCATTTCTTCCTATTTTGTTTTTATTTGTTTGTTTCTTAGTTTTTCTTCTGTTTAGAAAGAAAAAACAAAGAAAACATCAAGTTGGGGAAGTATGAAGGCAGGGAGGATCTGGAAAAATCTGAGGAAGGGAAAACATGGTCAAAATATATTGTGTAAAAAAGTTAATTATAAAATAAAGTTACTATTGGGCAAGGGTAAAAGGAATAACTCTAAAACAAACAATACATACTAAATGTCTCTGTGCTAGGCGCTATGTTGAATGCTACAACCCCACCTACTCCAATGCTACAACCCTACATTCTCCAGTGCTACAAATGATGTCAGCCTTGCAGACCAGAAAACAGAGGCCCTGAGAGTTTTCCAAGTCCCCCAAACTACTGCTCATGAACAGTATAGACAGTCAAGTGCCACCATCATCCAAAGCCTCCTTGGTGATTTTGGAAACAATCCTACCATAGCACAGGGCAGTAGCATGTAGCCCAGTGATATAGGAATGGTGTTACAGAAGGCTTGGATAAAGACATAAACTCATTTTCTACCTATCACAATTGGTAGCTAGAGTGATCTCACCAGGTTTTAGCTCATATAGTATCTTTGGACCCATTGCTATAAAGAAGAGATGGAAACATGTTGTCCCTTTGCAGCCTATAACCCAAAGACTTGCTGTCACAGAGACACTAGGAGAAATCATACTCCTATACTGACCATGCTGTATAGACAGCAAGAAGCAGCAGGGACCATGTACCTCCAAGGGAAGCTGACATGTATGCATGCAGCCACCTTCCTTATCCACGCATGTACAATCTCTAAGTCAAATGCAAGCCTGTAGTGCTGAGATATACAAAGGATCCTGTGATAGCCTTCTATGAATATCACTTCCAAACAATACAAACATATAAGTGGATGTATACACACATGTCACCCTATGTCCATGTACATGCACATGAAGTCAGAAGTGTGAAAGAGTTATCCTTTGAACTTGAACCCCTCTACTCACAACATAGATTTTGTCAGAGGTAGGTAGTTCCTGGGGCTTTCCTAAGGACTATAGTAACCAGACAGCTACTGGACTGGGAAGAGGGATGTCTTGATTGTTTTCTTTAGAGGCAAAGCTTTGCTTTAGTCTCAGTCTCTGATAGTGACACAGAATTTGATTCTATAGTCTTCACTTGCATACTCTAGAGGAGCCAGTAGACAGGCAGGAAAGCAGGAGCCAAGCCTCACAGGCTTCAGTTCAGAATCCCAAGGAGAAACAAACCATTAACGTTGGAATTTATTTCTAACATTACCAGGTCAGTCCCTGGTGCTTAGCACAACCTCCTTCCCCCTGTGTTGCCCCCACTCACATATGAAGAGAAAAAAAAAGAGAGCAAGGAACTTTAAACAGCTTTTGAAAGGGTTTGTGGAGGCTTCTTGCACATCAAATGGCTCTTCGTAAACAACATTTTAATGATTTCTGTGTAAACAAATCAGAAACATATGGATTAAATTTTCTTCAAAATATACACATGTAATTAAGGGGGAAAGTGCTTGGCAAAATGCATTTTGCATTTTATCAAACTCAACATTTGAAAAATAGGTTAAGACAGATGACAGATGCAAAACCAGAGAGCCTGCCTGCTCTACAACACACACACACACACACACACACACACACACACATACACATATCTCCTTAGCAGGAGCCCACAATCTACCTCGTTAGACCTTGGCTCTGTCTCTGAGTTGTCTAAGAGAACCTCCTGTACTGCAGCAGACAAACCACTTCCTCAGACTCTGCAACATTGGTGATGGCTCTTGCAGAAGCTACTTCCATTTTGCAGGTCCGCTAAGCACAGCACAGCCTAGCCTGGCAGTCCATTCTTAGCCTGATTGGTACTCATCTCGGAAGTCTAGCAGATGCATCTCCTAAGATACATCTTTTGATTTACATGTACCCATAACCTCTGCTAGGGTAATGCTTCTCTCCCATCCTCCTCCATGAGTGAGCAATGAAAAAAAGCAGCAAAATTAGGTACTTGCTGAGCCTTCTCCTCTTCCATGCATAGAATAAGTATAAGCGTGTTTTCAGTTGCTCTCTTCCCTCATGTGTTCCTTGCAGCAAGAATGTGTCAGTGTACCATATCCTGGGTATTGCACTGGGATCCTACGTCATAAGCTCACTATTCTTGATATACCTGTGCACTGGGACTACAGGCCCTAAGCTTCTCCACCACTGCCCAAAAGTCCCAAGCCATGCACACTCTTCTTCCCTGTATGCTCTCCAAGCAGAATCCAGAATCTTTTTCCTTTTCAGTCTTCTTCTGAGTGAGCATATCCCAGGGCACACTGCTCAACTCTTTGTGGCCAAGTTGCCAACTATATAATGCCTAGCCTTATGGCTTCCATGAGCTTCTGATGGCTCGCCCATCCTCCCATGGCCTGACAAGACTTCTGAGACTCCATGGATCTATTTCTTGGACTATACCAGAAGCTTCTGGAGCCCAACCTTCCTTGCTCAATTCCTTAGTCCTCTTGAGTAGAAACTTCCTCGGTTTTGGAGTTTACTACCTTTATGCTCCAAAAGACCTACTGCTTAATGCTAGTCACCGTTCTGCTTAGATATTAGCCATGAATTTTGAGGGACACATACTTGTAAACCAGTTTTCATACTATATAGCCACCATGTGCCAGGCATCCTTGCCTATGCTTAGTTTTTAACAAAGCCTCATCAGCATCAGACATGTCATGACTTATCCAATACCACTGATGGTTGGACAAAATGAGGCACACACTCGTATGTAGTCATAGGTATGGTGGTGGGATAGGCCATGATACACAAGTTTCTCAACAGACAAATTCTCAAAGCCCCCTGTAGCTCCTACTCCAATCAGCCTTATTCTAAGCTGCCTTCTCTCTTTAGTAGAAAGGTTGTAAGCCACCCAATGCCTTTTTAGTTCCTTTTGCATTTGAATCAGCTGGGGTATATCTCTATTGCTTGCAAAGCCCATGGAACAACGTAGTGCTGGTTGACTAGGTGAGCAGACCTCAGCAAATAACCTGGAAGGGGACTCAAGACAGAGGGACACTAGACTGACTCGGTTGGCTTCCTGCACTCAGAAAAGTCCAAGGACAAAATGAATGAACAGAAGCAACACATGCCTAGGACAAAGCCGGGCATCACAAGGCACATCCACTACCTAGAGCAAAGCTTTTGTGCTACCAAGGTCTAGAGGAGCAAAAGAGGCTGCATTTGAGCTGCCTTTGAAGGGAAGGCATTTGGAGAAGCAGGGACTGGGAAGGCAAGGGTAATAGGAATTACCTATTATCACCTGGGTGGGCAGATGAGAGAAATGAAAATGATGGAATCAATTTGGAGAACAGGGCATTTTCTTTCACATACACACACACACATACATGGACCACACACATACTGTGCACTACCCCTTTATAATGCCTAACATGTACAGATATGTATACCTCTATACATGGCATGTACATATAAATCTCACAGCTTTCATATTCTTAAGGTGTGCCCGACTAGTGACCCCCAAGCCTCATGTGCTCCAAGATGCCTATGAATGTAGTTCACACAAAATCAGAAATGTATTGAAACACTGTACAATTAATTTGTGATTGCCTTTATAAGCCAGTTGTGGATTTCTTTGGTGTATTTTTTTTTTGGAAATTACCTTGTGTTGCAATGTCAAAGGTTAGACATGCGTCAGAAGTATGCAACCAAAATTGTAGGTTTGTCTGGTCCTCTGCCAAATCACTGGTGGTTGCACAAATGTGCCTGCTCTGTACTTCATTTCTGGAAGTGTCACTTACAGCTCTAAAGGCCTAGTCTTTCTCATCTCCAAGGGTCACACTCACAGCCCCTAAGAATATTTTATAAAGACTGCTATATCAGAAGCCCAAAGATCCTCAAAGGATTGTCTAAAGAGGTGAGAAAAACCAGCTTTTTTTAAGCCTCTGTGGGATTTACACTTGTGTCTCGGCTTTTGAAGCTGCAGTATCTTCTGTAGCTGAGACAATAGAAACACAGAGCAGGATCCACAGGGGAAAGCATTGGACTTGTTGCAGTAGAGGCGGAAAGCACATGGGAGAGCTTTGGGGGTTATCTGCTGCTTTGATGTACAGCTGGAAATTCCACCCAACAACCAAGCACACAGAAGCAACTAAGAAGGATCAAACATTGCTGTGTGCTCACGGGGTCCAAACTGCCAGAGAAGAACCCTGGGCTTGGTTTCCTTTTCTGAAAGCAAGATTTCCACCCCAGGGACATCAGAGCCAGTGACCACGCCCAGAGCATGTGTTTTGTGTACATGTCAGAAACTAGATCAATGTTGGAGACTTCTAAACATGATATATATTTCTGCAGCTTGAAAAGAAACTTTGGGAGGCTGGTTTGAATTAGAGTAGAGTCAAGAATTTTCTTAAAGTCCTCCTCCTCTCTCTCCTATGGGCAGTTACTCCCTGCTTAACTGGGACAAGATATAGCTCCTGGCTGACCTTGGCTCACTTCCCACAGCCTGGCCGGATAACAGCTGAACCTGGATAGTAAATGACGGGCAAATCCCATGAGGATGGCCAAGGATGACTTAAATCTATTATTAAACTCCTATAGCTCAAACTATCAGACTGTTAGGATGCTGCCTACTAAACTTCATGATGCATTGTAAAGCCTGTGTGACCGATGACAATGTGAGTTCTTTACCATTGAAAGGTACAATTATGCCTTTTAATCCCAAGATGCAATTAAATATCTGTCATGGTGCTAACAGTTCAAGCAACCTTGAAGTCACTGTCATGTTTTAAAAGATCATTCTGGATTGTTTCATGTCTGAAATGGCTCTATTAAGTCATCTTCATGTTTCATCTTCTTTTCTGAACATCTTTAATGCCAGAAATGACTTTTTCCACCAGCTACATTGCACAAAAAGGCAGTTTCATTTATGTCTCCATCAGCTATTACCAACATCCTGGAGAACTAACCTCTACTGTGCAATGCTGCACGCCAAGGCGAGGCTCTCTTTGTGCCCTAGCAAACCCAGACAGGGCCAGCCACAATTCCTCTGAGGTACTTTAGACTGCTATCAGTTTCCAAAGGGGGGAACTGAGAAAGAATATCTTTTAATTTCCTAACAATCTGTGCAAGGGAAGTATGCTCCCTTGGCTTCACTGTCCTCTGGCTTTGCAGAGATGCTATCATGTTGATACAGTTTTCCTGTTATCCCATCCCCACACCAGTTCCATGACAGACTGCAGATTCTTTGAGGGTTCACTCTGAGATCTCTACTAATGGTCAAAATAGTTAATGAAATGAGAACCACCTGCCCTGACTCTGAAGACTGAGTATCAGGCAAACCACAAAAGGGCACCATTGAGTGTCCAACCATAAGACCAGAGACAAAAAATATGTCCTTGGGGTGCAGGATTGGAAACCTATGGTTGACCAAGTCCCTTACTAGTGATTTAGAGTAAATCAGCAGTATTTAATATGTATGCAATTTCTCAAATTGACTCTGCCTGCCTTGCAGTCTTTGTCACAACTGCTTAGCTATTTCTATACATTGTGGGCATAGGTCTCACATGCATAGACAGACAGACAGACAGACAGACAGACAGACACACACACACACACACACACCATTGTATCCCCTTGACTATGTAGCCCAGGCTGCTCTTAAACTTGAGGATGCATTCCTGCTTCTTCTCCCTTCAAAGTGCTAAAATCACAAGAGTGTGCCACCCAGGCAGCTTGGACACAATTATTATTCCCATCACAGAGGGGAAGAACTGTCCTCCCAAGAAAAGGGGTGGGACATCTGGGATCACCACTAGAAGCAGGTATAACCTGGAGATTAGCCAGTGAACCCAGATGCCAGTCATTGGCCTCTGAATTACCAATTCAAATGGGCTGAAGGGAAGGTTGAACAAATAACTTCAATGTCCATGTTCAGAATGAATATGAGGGAGTCAAGCTGGGACACATAGAACCTTGTTTTGCCCATACTTCTCTATGCTGTAAGGAAAGAGGACAACCTATAGCTGGTCCCACAGCAACCCCAGAAACTCCCAACCCTTAAATACCATCAAGGAAGGAAAGCAGGAAAAGGAAAGGACAAACTGGGTTAGTAAGCATGTTTGATTTTGCATATAAATGTTAAAGGAATACAGCCATGCCCTCAATGTACAGAAATAGCTAACCAGTTGTAACTGAGACTGCAAGGTAGGCAGAGCCAAAGATACTTACAGAAAAAAGCTTGCTGATTTCTGCACTGCACATTAACATGAAGGAGGAAAATAGGAGCTGAGAGCCTCCAGGCAGAACAGGCACATGGTTAGCCCACCCAGAAGATACTTGAGTACTTGACGTGTTGATGTACAAAGGGTATGTTTCTCAGTCCCTAACCTCTTCACCCTCTAATGGAAGCAGCAGCAGGGAGTCTTACCTTTGTTGTACATGTTCGTGGGCACTTGGACATCACTGAGACTGATGTTCACAGGCAAATTATTAAAATGGTCATTGGGGGCTAAGATGAATTCCTTTCCCAATTCCAAAAAGTTTCCATCTTTGTCCCTCTCGTTGATCAGCACAGCATTGAAGTACTCATACTGAAAGAGAAAGTCAGAAGATATTAGAGGCCAGGGGTTTAGGGATTAGGGATGAGACTTCAAGGCAGACCTGGGCACACACAGTTTGCTGCTGCTTACCCTTGGGATGCCCATCTGCCCATGGAGTCAGTCTTTAAGCCTTTGCTACATTTGCAAATAACTTTTCAGTGTTATTCAATATTCTTGAAGAAAGTTTTTATCTTTCACAGAATTTTTTTTTCTTGAAAATAGAATACATGCCCTTAGGTAGCTTACACATTTAAGTTGAATGTGGTTTAAAAATCAATAAATAAGAGAATATATGCTATATCAGATCACCACAGTTGTAGAGGGATAAGAAAGTACAGGGTTAGTAGTAGAAGAGGAATAATAAAATTTGTTTTACAGAATTTACTCTTTTATTTATTTATTTATTTATTAGTTTATACAGATTTTTTTTCAGAATGATTAGGGAAGACTTCACTGTTATGGCAATCTTCCCAAGGGGCATGATGAGATGAGAATCTCAACTGAGAGAAGATCAAGAGGAGGTGTCTCCATCAGAAAGGGCAGCAAAGGAATGGACTCTCTGTTACAAGGGTACTAGTGCTTCCTACCAAAGGCTTTCTCGTTACCATCTCACATCTACAGAATCCTGACTTCACTGTGGAAATTATTCTAAGGCCTTCAGGGGTTAACTCATTAGAATCTCAAATTCCATAAGATAAATGTCTATGAGAATCTGAACTTTGCAAATGAGGAAACTGAGTACACAAAGTGTGTGTGCCCTATCAAAAGCTATAATGCTAATAAACGGACTGGGATTCAAACACTGATGATCTACCTACCCCCAGAACGTGTGCTGTTTGTTATCTATTGGACAGTATGGAAAAGTATCCAAGGGGTGTGTTTGGTTGGAGTTTACAGATCAGGACTGTAAAAGGATTATAATGATGAGGGCATTAATGGAAAGAAAAACATGTGAACAGTACAGAAGCAGAGTAATCTACAGAAGAATCCATATAAACTGTGAAAAGTACAACATTGAAACAAACCTAAGGGGAGAGAGCTTTATGGATAATGAGACTGTACACAGCTAAAGAAACAATCAGTGGTCTTGAAGGCATATCAATGGAAATTCCTTCACTTGAAAACCAAAGGGGAAACTAAACTAAAATATTCTAAATCTATGGGACAATTGCAAAACATGAAGTGTGTATGCAGAAGGGAGGGAAATTATGTAGAAAAGGCTGAGGGAACACTTGAAGTCAAAGGCTGAGCATTTTCTAAAATTAATGATGAACATCAACCCACAGACCCAGAGATCTCAGAGAACACAAAGCATAAGAAATATAAAACTCTATGCTGGTACTTTTCATATTCAAACTACAGAAAATCAAAGATAATTCTTGAGAGATGCTAGAGGTGGGGGAATGTTTCATCTCTACAGAACTAACTGCATTGGCTGACTGTGGTTGTCAACTCAACTCTGCCTACAATCAAGTAAAACCCAGGAGCTGCACCTGTGAGAGAATTTTTGTTTTAATTGCATCTTTTGAGGGGGAAAGACCCATTGTAAATTTGGGACACATTTTCTGGTGACAGCCCACGTAAGGAACATAAAAGATGGAGACTTTTGCATTTGGCCTGTTTGCTTTCACTTTCTCCGGCAAGTTCATCTGTCCTGTTGGTATTAGAACCTGCTTCTTTGGGATCCCAACACACACTGAAGACCAGCTAAGGCATGCAGTGTTGGGAAGTGACTTTCTATCATATTCTTAGCCTTTGCATTGGGAAGGATCCATTGTTGGAATAGCCAAGGCACAGTCTGTAAGCTGCTGTAAGAAGTCCCCTTTTAAGACAGATTCGTTCTAGTAGTTCTGGTCCTTTAGAGCAGTGGTTCTCAGCCTGACTGCCATGACTCCTTTGACAAACCTTTATCTCCAAAAAAATTTCACAATCCAGAACAGTAGCAAAACTATAATTATAAAGTGGCAACAAAAATAATTTTATGGCTGGGGTCAGCACAATGGAAACTGTAGTAAAGGGCAGCAGCATTAGGAAGGTTGAGAACCGCTGCGATTAACGACTAATATAGGAACCAAGACTGTTACAACACACGTCTCTTATAAATCATGAAAGCAAGAGGCAAGCAAAGTATTCTATTTAAAGTATCCAAAGAACCTCAAAACCGTCAAGGTGGAATTATGTATCCAAACATACTTCTCCTTCTTCACACGTGAGCAAGAAATGAGGAGACCAGGTCACTTGGGAGTGGGAGGGGATTTGTCATTAGTACACCCGCCTTGCAGAAAGTCCAGGCTTTTCATAGAAGAAAAGGTAAAGTACGCAGAGCAGAAAGTACAATCCACATAAAGAATAAATGTAGATACAAATTGTTCTCGGTAAATCTTAACTGATCTAACATGTGAAAACTTGTTCAAAATAATGACCACAGCAAGTTATTGGTGGATAACGGTTTGTGGATAGGGAGAAGGAATTGCTTCAGCTGTGAGAGAGCAGGGGTTTGTGGGGAAGGGGTGGAGAATGCTCTATGCTATGGCTAGAAGATGTTTCCTACAAAGTTCAGTTTTAGTCAGTGTGATAATAACAGACATCTGTATCATGAGCATCCCCCCATGATGAGATTTGGTACTTAGATAAAAGGGCCGAATAGGGGAGCTCATCCCATTTGCTGTTCTGCCTCCTGCCACATGAATATAGTGTTTTTCTTTGACAGAGGATGTAGCCTCAGCTTGGAAGAAGAAAGCAAACATCACAAAGCACCAAACATACTGGCACCTTTCATTTGACCATCTAGCCTCCAAAACTTGGAGAAAATACATTTCTGTTTCAATTAATCATCCAGTCTCAGATATTCTTTTACAGGGGTACAAATACACTAATCTGCTCACTCATGAGGTATTTTTACTTCTGATAGAGTAGTATAAGGTTATTTAAAGGGGCCTCAAAGTTCAAATTGAACGTTTTCAGGCAGGTATGGCCAGCATTTAATTAGGCAGTAAAAAAAATAAATAAAACTGAAAAATACAAAGTTGAAAGGGAGATGTGGTGGGAAGAGCTGGGTAGAGCCAGGAGAAGCTTGGGTGAATATGATCAGAATACATTTTATGAAATTATCAAGAAATAAAGAAAATATTGTACTTTTTAAAATTGAACTTTCATACCTAAAATTGAAAGTTGTAAAATTATGTTATAAACTTGAAAGAAACTACCAGAATTATTTAAAAGTAAAATATTACATAAGCCAAGAAAGAAAACTAATTCATATGAGGTATTCAGTTAAAACTAGAAAAGATCAAAAAAGAAAAACATAAAGTTAGGAAGAAGCACAATAAAAACAATGCAGCTGTAAACATGAGAGAGGCCATGACCCACCAGAAAGAAAGAAACCAACAGAGAGGACTAAAGCAGGACTTGACTAGATTTTATCCCACGGACATCCACTTTAAGCATAAACACGGGGGTATTTTAGAAGTAATGGGAAAGAAAAATATACCACGGAGGCACCAATGAGAAGGAAGCTGGAGCTGCTACATTAGTTTCAGACAATGAAGACTTGAGAGAGAAAAAAATGAGCAGAGAAAAGGACGCCACGGAGGCACAACTTAATCGTGAGGAAGGAAACACTCAGAGAAGACGTAACAACCCTCAGTGTACTCAATCTGCACTCAGCTAACAACAGGCAATTGAAACACACACAGCAGACCAGTGGAACTACAAAGAGAAACAGATAAGACCACCACTATGCTACACTCATCAGGGCTTTTGTCAGTTATCACTGAGTTTCGCCTGCAAAAGCAGAGTAACAATACAGATGAAATGAGCAGCAATGTAGACAGAATTGAATTTGTATAATAGATATGCCATCCAGGAAGAACACAACATATCTGCTTGCCTCACAGATGAGGGTATTTGCTGCAAACATCCACCAGGACAGACTACACTTGGGGACATAATATACGCTTTCCAGGCTTAAAGAAATGCAAACCACAACAAGCATGTTCCTTGTTCACAGAGGATTAAAGCAAAAATAAAAGAGAGCTGAGCACGGTGATGGCGATGCCACGCCTTCAATCTCAGCACTCAAGAGGCAGGAGGATCTCTAAGTCTGAGGCTAGCCTGGTCTACAGGATGACTTCAAGGACAGCTAGGGTTACACAGAGAAACACTGTCTTGAAAAACAAAAGAAAACAAAAACAAACAAACAAAAGTCCCAGACCACTGAAAGATTCCAAACATTTGGTGGCTAAATGACACACAGATCAAATAAGCAAACAAACAAAAACTTTGGACAATTTTTAAAACATTAAGAAAATGAAAATATAAGTGATCAAAACACACACAGCAGTTAATAGGGGGAATCAGCACTGAATATACATACTAAAAAAGAAAAAAAAGACCTAGAAACAGCCACCTAAGCATCTATTCCAGGAAGCTGAGAGTGATGAGCACATCCAATCTAAAGCAAGGGAGATTCAAATGAGATATCCTTTCTTTCAATTTGCAGATCAGAAATCAGTGAAAGAGGAAACAGGGAATTATTAGACAAAAGTCAGTGGCGGTGGTAGCCTATTTCTTGAGAAGATTTATTGCAGTGAAAAAACACCAAACAAAACTATCAATGAAATGACAACATCAAGCAGAGTTCAGGGGGTACCAGGTCCAAGGCACCGACCACGAACTCCGACCCAGGGCAATCCCTGGGTGCGCTTAGCTCTCCTGGCTGAGGAGTTGCAGCAGCACATCTGACATCTCTAAAGCAATGTCACTGGGAATAGTAATAGAGACTTGGTGCCAGCACTTACATTGATTTATATTGGGGGTTGGTCTTGTAACACTATTACCTAGCAACTTAACCTGACTGACATTCATACAACTTCCTACCTAACAAATGTACTACTGTGTTCAGTGAGGTCTATCTGAGGTATGATAATCGGAATTTCCCCCAATGCAGTGCATTATAACAAAGACTAAAGGTAGGAAAAACAACAGCACAAGCCTTCCTCCATAAACGTAATTTGTTAAGCATGTCCCATCACTCTGATAGATCCCTGAGAAAAATGGCTTCAGGGTATTTGTCTGCTGCTTTCAAAATTCAGTTCCTGTCCTACCGCTTTCTGACTGAAGAAAGACAGAACGCTGTGACATGAGAACTTGGGGTAAACAAATTGTCCCTCTCCTGTCTGCTAGGAGATACACAGGAAGGGACTGGTGACAATCTATACTCTTTAAGGCATCTCGTCATTGACTTTGATGATCTACTTCCACCAATTGAAACCCATCTCCCAATAATGTGATCAAATTATACACCAAACATTGAGTTAATACTGATTAGTTCACAGCCACTGTGGCCTGGTCATTTCTCAATGATTAGAGCCTCTTAGGAGGCCATTTCACTCCTAAGCTATAACACATATTAAATTAAATCTATATGCCTACTGCTAGACACTGATTTCCTAGATGCAGAAGCACTAATCAAAAATAATTTAGGGAACTTTATAAAAATTCAAAATTTCTACCAATTAAATCACTATTATAAAATAGGCAAGGAAGCCAGTGCTAAGCAAAAGCTGTTTAGAAGCACCACCAGTGACTTGCACCAACAATATATACTGAACTCACACGAGCCACTTGAAATTCCAATCACAATATGGGCACATGTTATGAGAGAAGGCGAATAAACAGCCAATGTGCAGGCTAAAATATGTTCAACATCATTAGCCATCAGGGAAGTGAGAAATAAAATCCAGATTACATGCCATTTCATACCCAAGGGATAGCTAAAATAAAGAACTCTGGCATTAAAACGTTGCCTCTGATACACAGTAACCAGAAATCTCATGTAGTTGCTTGTGAAAATATAAAATGCCATGAATATTTTGGGAAAATGTTTTGTGCCTTTTCACAAAGTAAAACATATACCACCCTGTGACCCAGCAGTTCCAGCCTTAGGGAAATGAGAACATACGCCCACAAGAAAAATACTTGTGTGGATGTTCACAAAAACCCCTTTCATAACAGCCCCAAAACAGAAATAGCCAAGATACCCCAAGGGATGAAGGGATAAACGAACCTTTGATACGGTCATGCGATGGAATGGGTTACCATTTGAAACAAATTACTGATACATTGAGAACATGAATAAAGCTTAGGTGCATTATGGGTACACGTGTGAGAGTCCACTCATGGAAAGTTCTAGAGCAGGCAAGGTTACTGTGCAGTTGTGAGGCAGGGCTGAGATTACTGAGAATCCTTCCTTTTCTATAGTGTGGGCCACACAGGTGTATTCATTTCTCAATATTCATTGGATTCAATGCAAAAGCAAACAAACAAAACAAAAAAAAAAAACCACAAACAAAACCCACATTTCATTAAGTAGGAATGAATGGAATGGATACCTAATAAATACAGCCACAACATCTTTTAATTTGTTTTAAAGTTATAAACCCAAAGGATTTTATCAGTCTAGCTAGTTACTTTGCTCCGGAGACCTGACATCTCAGCCTCAGAGTGCTGGGATTGCAGATAAGCTATCACATCTGCCTGGCTTTTACATGCATTCTGGGACCTGAACTCAGCTCCTTGTGCTTACACTGCAAGAACCTTATCCAAGTAGCCATCTTTCTAGTTCCCAATTCATAAACCATATAGACCAGAATTTAAACTAATACTGTCTTCTTTATTTTTTAAAGCATAGTTTACTTGATAAGTACCATAAATACAAGTAGTCATATCTTACTCCTGAGACAGAAACACCCTAATCATCAGGGTCACGGATCTTTTTATGAGGACTCTGCTTTTTAGGCATCTCCCATAAACCCACATGCTTCACAGACTGCCATGCGTCCTCAGACTGCCACGTGTTCTTTATCTTAAACTCCTACCTCTCTACTCCCATGGGACTAATAGTTCCATTCCCACAAACAAAGCTGTGGCCTGCTCCCTAAATGACAGCACAGCGGTGGCTCACACATCCTGGAGGCAGCTTCTAAACTGCCATGTAATTGGGTAAATCTCGCAATTCAAGATGCAAAGGAAGTGAGGAGGAAGATGTAACCAACTTTGCTCATCAAGGAATCATCTTTTATCGAGGACAACTGTGGGTTGAGCTTGTCCTGCTCTAGCCCACATGTCCATTTGTATTGACTTTGATAAGGCTTCCTTATCATAAGAAGAATTATTCCTCAAGGAGCTGGGATGCAATTAATTCATAACAAGAGCAAAATTACAGTTATAAACTAGCAACAGAAGTAGTGTTATGGTTGGGGGGTCACCACAACAGGAGGAACTGTATTAAGGGGTTGCAGTACCAGGAAGATTGAGAATCACTGTGGGTATCAGAGATCCAACTCAGTCATCACCATGGCTGGCATGTGTATTTACACACGGAGCCATCTCTCTGGCCCCTCATTGAGTTTAACTAGGGCCATTCCTCACAAGGCTTCTCAGAGCCTTCAACTCATTGGCGAATGAACAGTGCATACATTAAACTGGGCTATGTTGGGCAAGGTGTCAAGTGAAACATTCTTTAGATTTGTCTGACATGCTGCTATTCATCTGAGCATCATAGAACTCAGTTTACATATGTGTGTGAGAGGGGGGGGGAGGTATGAAGGAAGGGAGGGAAGAACAGAGGGAGAGAGAGAGAGAGAGAGAGAAAGAGAGAGAGAGAGAGAGAGAGAGAGAGAGAGAGAGAGAGAGAGAGAGAGAGAAAGAGCAAGCGCATGTGTGCTGTCTTTTAACCAGTACGCAAGTCCTCATGGGACCAGTTCCATGCTATAGGAGCTGTACCTGTGTCCATATACCATGCTGTTCCCAGCTCCAGCACTGTGACCTCAAGGATAACTTGGTGACTGATGGACTAGATGACAGCTTCAGCATCCACTTGTTTATATTGCACAGACACTGTTCTTTGATCAGTTTTGTGCATCCCCGGGATGCCAGGGAAGCTACTCAGAAGGATTCATGTGGACTGAAGACAAGGATTCAGGGTGGCCAAACTCATACCACTTGGTGGTATATCTGCAACTATTCTAGACAGAGGAGTGGGTTCCAGAGGAGAGGGATGAGGTGACTGAAGCAGTAAGCAAGGTTGATTCTCTGCATTCTCGCCATCAGATGAAGAGAACTGAGGTCCAGTTGTCTATTCCTATGGCCTAGAGAGGTCCTCCTCTAAACAGTTACTGACATAGAGCATGGCTACTTTCAGTCCTGATAGGGTGTTGTCCAGGTCCAGCTGTAGGTGCTACAAGTCTGATAAGCGGAGCATGGGAAGGTTCTGCTTGTCTGCCCTCCCAGATAGGAAGGCTGCAGACAACTGAAGCTTCTGAGACAGCGTCTCCACCAGAGGAACCTCAGTCCTCCTCTGAAAGACAGCCCAGCCCTTTCCTGCCACCCACAGCCTTGAAACTCATCACTCCCTGGTTTAGGGGCTGGCAATCTAGAGAGTAAATATTTTAGGTTTTGCAGACCAAACAGTCTATGTTGCAACATACAATTTGGCTATTTTAGTGAAGGCAGCCAAGTGCAAGGCATAAACAAAGGGGTGTGACTGTATTCCAATAAAACTTTATTTACACAAGCTAGCAGCTGGCAGAGGACAGCCTGCAAACCCTCGTTTTTCTGTCCCCCATCTAGATTCCTTCTTTGTTCTTTCTGTGTGACAGGAACCTACTGTCTCCCTGCAAGATATCCCAAGGCAGTACATCTCCGCATGGGCTGAACCTCAGCACAATTCAATTGTGTTCCTGGACAGGGTCCAAGCACTGGGATTCTTTCAGCCCTCCCAAGAGATCCAGCCAGTATGCAGCCCAGGCTGAGCCATGGTACTTTGCATGGTGGCTGCTATTTCTTCCTGCTCACTAAGTCACAAAACAGAACCTCAATACACTACTCAAGCACCTGCTTTGTGGGCAGCAAATGAATGCTCTACACAGTTTGCTCTGGGAATTCTATTCTGCCCTTAAAATCTTTTGGTTACTTCCTTTGTGTGCAGGCCACACAGACAATGTCCTGTAACCTCCCAGAGAGGTGGGCCTGTACATCACTCCACCCTGACTCACCTCTGAACCCGACATATGTAAATCATGAAACCTAGCCTGGAAGAAAGATCCTGAACATCCAGTTGAGTACTCTTTCAGTAAGTGATCATAGGCCAGGCATCTCCAGAGAAAGTAAAGAGACAGACAGACACATGGAATGACAGGATAGTCATATACAGGATAATTGGGTGTTTATACATTGCCTGGGTTTGAGTCAATCTTCCCATCTATAAGATGGGGTAACTGTGACTTCCTTGATGGCCTCGTATCAAGCTGCTATCACAGCACCCAGCAGAGCTAGGAGAGGTAAGGACTTGACAATGGGTATCCATGGTAACAAGCTCCACCCCCGCCTGCTTCTTCCTTTCCTTTATGGTGTTCACAACACTGTAAATCCCTAAAGGATATGTTTTGAAGACTGATCTCCTTAGGACTGGTAGACATAATTCCCTGGATGTCTGAAGCATTTGGCCTTCCCCAAAGCCCTCCCCTGAATTGCCTACTACAAAGCCCATACCCAAGGCCCTAATAAACACGAGCAATAGATAACTCAGAGAGACATTTTCATATTTCTAACTAGCTAGGGATGAATCCCTGAGATGCCTGATTCCTCTGCAGAACTTCCTTGAGTATGAATTTCATAGTGTGCCATTCAAGATGCTAAACCACAGCCTATCTGGCCCCAAGAACCAAAGCTTGGGAGCTGAGTGCTCAGGGACCATGCTTGCTTTCTAAGACACACTGACAGATTTATGACTCTGCTTTGTTTTCTGTAGAGCTGAGTGGGCGACACCCCTTCAGATCTTTCTGAAGATGGAATAGGAAGAGATACGATGTACAGGAGCGGTGGGCACTGTGCCAACAAGCAGCTCTCGGTGTGTTTGGCTTCCCCTGTCTCCAGCTTGTTTCCCAGCCCTTTCTAGCTCTGGGATGATAGCCAGCATTTTATAACTTAGATTAGAAAATAAAAATTAATAGGAAGATTAGTCCCAAATGAACCAAGCCAACATCCAATTCTCCCGGCATGCAGGGCCTGTGTGTAAGTGACACATACACCTTCTAAGCCTAGCTTCTCTCAAAAATCTAGTGCCATTTGGTTGCTGCTCGACAATCTCATTTTCTCTTCATGGGTGAAAATTGATTTGTAAATGATCTGTTCCAGGATATGTCTGAGTATTAACATTACATTAACTCACTTATAATTTCCCAAGTGTCAGAGTTCCTTTAAGAAAGCAGATAATGAATATCCCTCTTCTGCCATCTGGAATCTGCAGGCTGAGAGCAGTCATGTCCGACTATTAATGGTCTCCTTAACCAGCTGCTTGCACAGACCTTGGGCGGCTGCCTTCTGCTGGCCACTTAGCATTTAATCTTGAGAGCCTCAAGGTGGGATGTTTTACTCCAACATTCTGAATTCAAATCCCAGCTCTGTTGCTAAGCCACAAACTCTGCTAACCCTACCTACTGAGTGAGTTAGCAACCACCCCTGTTATGATGGAGTTAACATTAGGAATAAATAAAGAAAAAAATAAAAGGTACATATTGTATACCCAGATCATGGTATTGGGTTCAAATATATATTGCCTTTACTGTGGCTCAAGCATGGCTGTATAGTGAAAGTTTCCTAAGCTTCTAACTACTAAGGCTTAAACAGGTTGAGACAATCATTGTGTTGGTAGAGCTGATAGGTGAGCAAAGGGGAGAGGGGTTGTTTGAGAATACAAAGTATATTGAGTAAGAAATCACTGAGGAAAGGGCCTGACAGAGGAGCCCACTATGTGGCAGGCAGGAAGGAGGGAGAGGGGAAGCCAGTGTCAGGCTAGCTTTCTCCTTTCCCCACTTTTACTGGGTCTGGGTGCCTAGCAAATGGGTTGGTACTAGTCACGATTAAAGCAAGTCCTAGCCTTAAAGCAAGTTTCCATGCCCTGCCATTGATGTTCTCTGGAGATGTACCTACTTATAATCACGCATCTAGTCAAGAGGACTCTGTTAATTAACTGCCCTGCAAAACTAGCCTAGGTCTGTGCCATCCCTCTCATCTGGTTCTCAGCCCCCATTTGGATCTTCCATTTTCATCTTAGTAAACCGAGCACCTAAGAAGACCGAGAAAGTGGGCCAGCTCTGTATTCAATCTTCCAGGGGCTTCTACTGCTCTTAGGTCACCTAACATCAAAATTGACTTTCACATACTCACACACAAGTGAACATATAAACAGACAGACAGACACACAACCACACAAACACACACACACACACACACACACACACACACACACACACACACACTGTTTTGATGCAATTATTTTTCACCTATCTAATTATTGCCACCTATCTAAGCAGAAGCGACCATGAAGGGCTCTGTGAGATATGCTGCACCTATGTTTGTAAGTGGACATTTTTTCTTCTGATCATAGTGTAGGTAAGGTTATCTGAAAAGTAAACTCATGCCTTGATTTAGGAGGAAAGGACATGATTGACATCTAAGGAAAAAATTCTGCTGAGGCAGAAGGAAAGGCTGATGTGGAGAAGGTTACTTTGGTCTGTGTAGCAACTCCCTGCTTTCAGTAAGAGCCTCTAATTCTCCTTAGTGCAGGTTTTAATCGAACCTGTCAGCCATACTTCAAGCAAGAGCATCTGACTCACCTCACTCTATTCCATTCTTTCTAAGGAATGCTACGAACAATAGGAGACTGAGCGTCTCATGTTCATTATCCAAGGGTCAAGTCGCCCCACTGCTGTTTTGGGCTGTTAATATTTTGCTCACAAAAGGACCTTCCTCTCTTCAGAACCATCACAGAGCAAAAGAACAAAGAGAAATACCCAGGATATGTCTATATTCATGTCTCTTTGTTCTAAGACTGGTTTCACCTTATCACATATTTTATGCAATTTTCTAAATCTAAGAAAGGGGAGAGGGTAGGATGTTGTATGAAGACAGATGGGGTCAAGTTGTACAAAGATGATACTTGGAGCCCATAATCTGATATAGAAGGGGTTCCTATGAGGGTATATGATTGTTCAACTGTCTGAGACTCCAAAAATTGTCTACTAGCTACATTATAAAGAAAAATTTTATTACATGTTTTGTGATGCATGTGTATGTGTGTGTGTGTGTGTGTGTGTGTGAGAGAGAGAGAGAGAGAGAAAGAGAGAGAGAGAGAGAGAGAGAGAGAGAGAGAGCATTAACAAGTGAATGAACATGAGAGTATACTCACTACATATGGAGGTTAGAGAGCGAACTGTGAAAGTTAATTATTGCTTTCTACCATGTGGGTCTCTGGGACTGAGCTCAAGTTGTCTGTCTTGGTGGCAAGCGCCTTTACCCACTGAGCCAATTCATTGACCTATACAAAGGGATTTTTGTAAGCACCTTTTGAGATAATAGCCAAATATAAAATCATCAGTTGGAACAACTGAATGAATTGCATTCAAGAACTTCAACAACTGAAGCTCAGGACATGAACTCTGAACACAAATCAGAAAGCCAATCTATACAATTAACTATCCTATAATGAGCTGCTCCACAGGCCAGCAAGTAGACTTCCTTTGTCTGTCCATGGATTTGAATCTCTAATGAGTAGCATGTTATGGAAGGATAAGGTTGGGCTTTGGCAACAAGGCACTGTGAGTAGTTGGACCCCCTGACTATAATGCAAATCTATGACCATATTATTGCATATTAATAATAATGACCTGTACTTAACATTATCTAGTTAATTTCTTCTTCAAAGTGACTCAGACCATTTCCAATATATTAAGAAAAGATTTCTTCACAAAGTGTAACTTAAGAAATAAATCAGTCTTTGTTCCCATACCATGCTAACTTTGTCATTACCACTTAGAAGAGTTAAGAAGCAATTAAAAATATACACTGGATATGTGGCCTCATTATCATGATGATGACTGCAATTTAGAATGTTCTAGTACTTAATATCCTTGTGGTCCAGTTGCTCTGGTGAATTACTTTATGTTACTCACAAGATGTTAATTAGAGAAAGAGACAATCAGGGCCACAGGATGTACATCACGGAAGGACATAATGTCTGTTTCTAGTCGCTAAGGTAACAAATTATACTAATATGGTTTTTATCACTAATTTAAACATCAAACTTTCTCTCTGATTAAAAAAGAAGAGGAAGAGGAAGAAGAGGAGGAGGAGGAAGAGGAGGAAGAGGAGGAGGAAGAGGAGGAGGAAGAGGAGGAAGAGGAGAAAGAGCTGTAGCTCAAGCACTAGTGATGCAATTACCACTAGTATACCTGTGGTGAGGTACCAAATTGCCAGTGGTGCTACAGATTATAAAGGGAAATGAATGGGAAAAAGGCAAGCTCTTCTTCTCATTATAGCATACAAGATGCTATAATTTAGGTGTTTGCATCCCAAAGACCAGAGTGTTAAAGGCTAGGTCTCCAAAGTGCAGTACCATTAGAAAATACAATTTTGAGAGGTGGGCCCAACAGGAGGAAATGGGATGGCTGGGAATATGTAGTTGAAATGGGAAGTGGGACCTATGTATTTTCTTCCTTCTCTGCCCTTCCTTGTCACCATGAAATAAGATGCTTCTTTTGTCACATGTTCCCATCACTACCTTCTGCCCCAACATGGGCACAAAAGCAATGAGGCCAATCAACCACTGATTGAAACATTCATACTTTGAGCCAAAATAAACCTTTCTTCTTTTTTAGTTCACTAGCTTGTGCATTTTACTGCAGTAGCAGAAAACTACCTAATATATAAAGAATATCTAGAAATTCACAATATCTAGAAAAATATTATTTCCTTTTCCACAATAAGTTTAGTGTTATTCAAACAATGCTAATATTATTGAACATTATGCTAAGGGAGCTGAGGAAATGGCTCAAACAGAAAAATTTCTACAACAAGTATGAGGATCCAAGTTCAAACCCCCAGTACTCCCCTAAAAGCTGTGCACAGTGGTCCAGATCTGGAATCCCAGTACAGAGGGAAAATCACAAGCACATCCCTGGAGCTCACTGGCTAGCCAGTCTGTCTTAACTGACAAGCTTCATATTCAGTGAGTGAATCTGTCTCACAAATAGGTTAGACAACAATCAAAGAAGACAAACAAAGGTGACTTCTGGCCTCCATGTATGTACCTGCACACACAATACACTGCATGCACACATCACCCCACCCCCAACAAAGTTGTATGAAGATAATTTGCTAGGATTCTGGATTATTCCATTGCTTAGGGCTATCACGGCTGAATCCACTTACTCTGATGAGAAAACGGCAGGTCACTGAGAGTCAATGAGTGTATGAACACGCAGAAGCTGGATGTGACAGCAATTCCAAAAGCTACATTTTTCCAGATGTCATACCTATAATATAGAAGGCACCTGAATCCCTGAGTCATGTATAGGCAGGGGACCACTGCAGAGCACTTCAGGATTGCAATTATTGACAGGAGCAAGAAGTGTGTGTGTGTGTGTGTGTGTGTGTGTGTGTGTGTGTGTGTGTGTGAGAGAGAGAGAGAGAGAGAGAGAGAGAGAGAGAGAGAGAAAGGGAGAGAGAGACAGAGACACAGAGACAGAGACACACAGAGAGGGACAAAGAGAGAGACAGAGACAGAGAGACAGAAAGAAAGACAGAGACACAGACAGAGTTTCCTCTGTGTGGGACAGAGACAGAGAAAAAGAGAGAGTTCCTGTGTATATGTGTGTGTGAGTGTGTATGAGTGTGTGTGTGTGTGTGTGTGTGTGTGTACATGTGTGTGCCATCTTCAGAGGGTACAATGTTAGCCTGATTAATGATGATCTGGAAGCTGACTATACATGTGAAAAGAAGACAAATGGTATAAATCTCTGCCTTAATTTATTCAAATCTGAGAAAATTGAAAATAAACACAAATTATGGGTATTGGGCTTTGTAAAAGAATGTGTTCTGAGATTGGTTCAAACCCTCCCAACTCCCATTCAGCACTCCCTGCCTGCTAGTAATGATGGCATTCTACTTGGCAAAAGCCTTCCATTAGTTTAAAAGCTCCAATTGTCAAACCATCAATGCCCATAAGGGGTGATAAAGAGCAGGCTAACTAAGTGTCATGGAAGTGGAGGCTGTAGCATATTAACATGCATGAGTTTAGAAACAGTTCCATTCAGCATCATTTAGAAATAAGAATCCAATAATAAAAATTTTAATGTACAAAGTCTCTCGTAGTTTGCACTCCCCCTGCCTGCTCCCAAATAACTGAGTCCACAGTATCAGTTTTATTCATGATGTCTTGATTCTGCTCTAATTAATTGTGAGGAAAAAATACAACAAAAGTCATCAAACATGGCAAAGGCATTTCTTGGATTTTCCAGTTTTTCCCTAAATTGTTATTGATTTCTATTTCTTCCAAGTGTTACCTTGCAAAGGGAAACCATGTTTATCACAACCTAAAGGAATTGATGTGTACACACACACACACACACACACACACACACACACACACACACACATACACTTTAAAAGTCCTCTGACATGTGTATTAACATTACTTAATGAAAAAAATTTTATAAACTGAAAAGGCCAAGACAGCAACATGGTGTTGAAGATGTTTGAATGCATCATAGACTAACACAGATATTTCTAAACCCCTCAGAGAATAAATTCTTCCTCCCAAACAGTCACACATTAATTCAAATGTATTCCCTTCATAAGGTCTAAGCAAATGAAATCCCAAAAGCTCATCTAGAAAGAGAGTTGCCTGTAGTCATGGGTGGAATAAGCTGAGAATGACTATCTGTTTTTCAACAGCACCAGAGCACGAATGTGCTGTGTACAATTTTTGGAAAAAGATATAAAAGCTGGGTTTGCAAGAACAAATCACTACAGAGGCTCCAAGCACAGGACCAAGCTTTTGACATGCTTGGGCCATTTCCAAGTCTTTGATCTCTCCCCAGGAAGCCACAGAAGGCAGGTCACCAAGAAGCCACTCAAGACTCCGGGGCCATGGTGGAATATTAGCCACAGGCTTTCCAGAGGGTGGTAATGGAGATCACACAACCTCTCCATCTGCTTGAGGTTTCCAACAAATTCTGCACGCATCCCAGGAACGCACTGGAAATACAATTCAACTCTGGCTGTGCAAAGAAAACATCAGAGAGGAGCGGAGATTTGAGATGAAGCTGGTAGATGGCCCGGTGCTTTGGAAATAAAATACTCCTGTGAGTTCTCATTGCATGGTCCTCCTGTGGTCATTATCCATAGGTGGCTGATCCACAGACCACTCTTTCAGATTTGGACCCCATGTCCCCTTCCTGAAATGATGGAAGTTGTACTGTTCACCTACAGGAAATTGAGTCTGGGAGACCATCAGAAGGTAAGCATCTCCACCGCTTGCTCAATCTCTCCAACAGAGACACCACCGTACCTAGAATCTGAAAGTGCCTCAACTCAGGGACATCTGGGGTCATCAGCTTCATGAGTCAGAAGGAGTGATATTTTCTAATGATTATTTTATGTTACCTGTGTGTCTAACATTCTATACCAGAATTTTTACAGCTTATAACAAGGGGTTTCCACCAGATGGCCTTATGGACTCCCTCACCTGTCCATACATTTTGGACTGAGGAGTGTGTCCCCAGGCTTTTCAGACATTGAACACCATCTGTATCACTCTCATATATGTAAGTACAAGTTCATATTTTTCTTCAAAAGAACCGACACACAGAGAGAGAAGAAAATGAAATATTCCTAGAAACCAGGAAACAGCCCAACTTGGCCAGTCATAATCATTAAATTACTGAAAGGTTCATGTTTCCGATTAAAAATTTCATGCATATTTTATATCCTCTAACTTGCTTGCTCATGGCTCCCGCTTTTATGCCTTTCGCTATTCTAAGACTCATTCAGCAACCAAAATACATATTTGCTATTACCTGGGAAGTAAGCAGCAGTGGTGGTGGTGATGGGCCAGTGCATGAAATGTGATAGGAAAGGAGACGGCCTGAGAAGCAGAGAGACTTTGTACTATGAGTTTCCAGTTCAGGTGTTGCTCTCTGTGAACAGCTATGTTACTGTCAGAGTCTCTCCTAGAGGCATGGTGGCAAACAAAAGATGCTCAGAGGGTCAGCAACCCCGGCTCCATTGTGTGTAGCTTAAGCATTTTGGAGGAAGTTTTGAACCCTAAAGACTCAACTCTTATGAGTCTGTATAGATACAGGGTGTGTAAAAGTAAGCCCTTAGCCACAGAGGAAATTCTCCTGGACTCTTCCAGGATCAACCCCTGCAGGCCAAGACCACACATAAACAGAACTGGACTTCCCAGATTCGGAAGATAGTCTTGTTTTGTGGACTAAATGACAATGCAAGCTTTGCTAACAGCTGCCTTCTGAGCGTATATGACTATAAGATCTTTAAACACATTTGAATTTTTGCTGTGTGCAGTTGGTGAGGGTTAATAACAGTGATTACCCAACTGCTTTCAATGGAACTCTCTTAAATAGTGTCTGTCAATGACAGCCTCATGGGTAGCTGCAGAAAACACAGACTAATTAATATTTGTTTTCTTTCCATTGGAGTTCCAATATCTCTGAGAAGAGAGGAAAACTGAGCCATAGCACAGTTCAGGGTTTTCTTTCTTTCTTTCTTTCTTTCTTTCTTTCTTCCTTTCTCTCTCTCTCTCTCTCCCTGTCTTTCTTTCTCTTTCTTTCTTTCTTTCTTTCTTTCTTTCTTTCTTTCTTTCTTTCTTTCTTATTTTGTAACTGGTAATGGCTTTTCTTTCTTTCTTCATTATTTTTTATTCACTTTACATCCTGACCACAGTCCCCTCCTCTCTCTTCCCCAGCCCCCCTTACAAATCCCTCCCCACATTGCCCTTGCCCCTTGCCCTCTTGAGTACCACCCCATGCTGGGGCATCTAGTCCCAGTAGAACTAGGTGCACCTTCTCCCACTGAGGCTCAACCAGGCAGTCCAGGTAGGGGAAAAGGATCCAGCAGCAGGGAACAGAGACTGAAACAACCCATTCCACTTGTTAGAGGACCCACATGAATATCAAGCTGTACACTTTTTAAAAGATACTTTAAAATTAAAAGAGATTTAAAATTTCCAGAAAGACCTACAGTTGGGGTTTCGCAAATGCCAGTCTTTCTTGTACAGTGAGAAATCTACACTTAATTAGATAACCTGCTCTGCTCATTAATTAACACTTTCATTATGATGCTATTTTAAGTTTTAAATTCCTTAGAGAGAGGAGAGAGACAGAGACAGAGACAGAGACAGAGACAGAGACAGAGACAGAGA
>JANHMN010000001.1:181777505-181793639 GCA_030674055.1 Rhabdomys pumilio | reverse complement strand
AGATAGATAGATAGATAGATAGATAGATAGATAGATAGATAGATAGACAGACAGTACCAAACAGATGATATATACATGATAGAAAGACAAATGATATATGGATGGATGGATGGATGGATGGATGGATGGATGGATGGATGGATGGATGCTAGACTCATTAGAGAGAAAAGGAGCCAGCACTTGGGGAAATGTTGGGCTACACATATAAAGAGAAGGGAGGAAAAAGGTAGAAAGGAAGAGGAGAGAAACCAAATGCACTGGAGAACAAACATGGAAAGTAGAGCAGTATGAAAATCAACTGAAGAAGACTGGCACATCCAATCATCCAAGATTAGATAGATAGATAGATAGATAGATAGATAGATAGATAGATAGATGATAGACAAACAGATGATACATGCCAACAACAGAGAAATATACACACAGTCTTTCTAACTACCTAGGTCTCCTTCGTATTACCAGAAGATTCATCAAGTTTTTCAGGGCAATTCTATCAGCAGACTCAGTTACACCAAATATAGAGGATGGAAGCAGAATAATAAGAAAACATAATGAGGGCAAAGCTACAGATTTAAAGGCCAGCACAGTCAATCTGGGAGGGTAAGTATTGCTGTCTGATACCTAGAAGGTACAGCTGGCAAGCCACAATTGCTCTCACCCCTTGAAACTCCCTGAAATCTGTGCCAGTAGATTATCAACTTGTTTGGTACATAGAACCTTGTCATTCCTCCACTTGTCCACTGTGGAAACTGAATGCCTAATCTTTGTCCATCCTTCTAATGTATTATGAGAAAATGAGAAAAAAATAACTTGTTTTTCAGATCTTCCAATGATAAGGCATTCTATTGCAGGAAACCTTCCCATGAGTGTTACCAAGACCTGCTTAATGATTGAGATTTGAAATTTGGGGGTTTATGGGTTGATTATAGTAAAATGAGAGTTTTGCTTGAGAGTGATACTGGAATGGGTTAGCATTTGGGGGCAATGCTAAGATGCAATTGGATGTATTTTGAGTATGAGAAAAGCATTAATGGAAAGAAGAAAGATTACTATGGACTGAATTGTGCCCCACAAATACAAATCACCATTCTATGAGACAAATCTTGTTGTTTTGAGCCCCTGAATTTGTGGTGTTTTGCTATGAAAATTCTAGGGGACTAATATATGTACAATGTCACACTGCTTTACAGAACCAATCAGTGGCAATCTGGAAAGTATAAATCTGATTTGTAGATTGGTCTAGTTAATAAAGTAGGAGAAATAAATTATATAAGTAAATATTATAGTAAGTGTCCCTTCCACAAACAACAGCTGGCTCCAATTATTTCATTTATAGATAAAATACTCAGGAGATAGAACTTGAGTATATACACTTACTTAGATACACAATGGCTTGCCATGAAGACTATAACTTTCCTTAATATATAGAAACAAAAATTGAAAAAAATAGTTGCGACATCAAACTATAAAATCCTTTACATTGGAAACATGAAGCAGTCGTGTTCTTTGCAGTGAGGGAATGTGCCTTGTTCTCAGTATCCAGCTACACATGGAAATAAATTGTATACTTAGCTAATTCTTTTTTATTTGACAGTGAGTGATTTTCCCACTTTGCTGATCCTGTTTAAAGAAGTCAGAGCTCTCTGCCTCCTGTGCTTTTTACACCTACCTTCTAAAGCATATTAACTAAGTGTGATTAATAATAGAAAACACACTGGCTGCTGCATTGCTTCACCCTCCCGTGCTAGTCTGATATGGCATGCATAAACCAAAACAAAAACCAAAAATGATAGTTTATAACACTTAAACGCAGCTTGGTATTGCTTTTCACTGAGAGGCTGACTGAATGAGGCTGACCTCTCTATATAAATTCAGGATAAAGCCTCATATGGATGCTATACTCGTCACTTACATCCCCTCAAGTCAGACTGAGATATAAAGATACATAAAACTGAGAGTAGACCCATGTCAGCATAAACTGTTATAGCTCGTCTATCAAACCAGCTTCAGAGTAAAAGGAATAAACCACCATGATGGGAAAATTATACAGAAGTGACATTCCCATCAGAAGTCCAGGTTCTAGACAATAAGAACAGCTGAATTTACCTATTTCACAAACATACCAGAGGTGTCAAGGATGATCTATGGTCCATGGGTGATTAAATAAATGAACAAAGAACACACTTGTGAGGACAAGAGGTTTGTGAACTCTTTATTCTACTTGGAAGTCATTGGTCTGTCTCTAGAAGTGGCATCTGTTAGACATAATCCTTTCAGCATGACCAAGCTCTTACTTTTATTTGGAAATGTAGTTGGTCGAGAAGATGAAACAAGATATTTGAGAGAGAGTCAGGGTCCCCATACCATGATACTATTTCAAATGGCCTAGAATACAATCTGTGGGAGCTGCTGCATATGCAACTGCAGAGGAGGCTCTTGAACCCAGCATTCCATAAGTATGTCGGGTTCCCTAAAAGAATAGAACCAATACAACAGAAATATTTATATATAATAGAGAACCTTTGTAGGTTGGCTTACGAAATACACTCTTGTAAGTCTATCAATGGTGCCATCAGACTAGAGAGACTAAGACACTGTAGCTGGTCAGCTCACAAGGCTGGAAGCCCCAGGTCTCCCAATATGGTACTAGTGGCTGGGAAGGTTCCTGGAGAGCACTGTTCTTCAGTCCACACTGAGAAGCAAAGTGAGGTTCTAGTGTTCTTATGGCTTCATCTCAGCCCCATGTTCATTCTCTGCTAAAGCTATGTCACCCTTTGAGAACCTTTTTGCCTGTTCCCTTGGGGCTAAGCCACTTTGTGTTGAGTTTTCTGTTGCTTAAAAATCAAGCTGATATTGACATCCACAGAGCTTTTCAACTGTTAAATTCAGTGAGGGATAATTATTTTGGAATCTTCTCCCAGAAGAATCATGGTAGAACTTTGATCTATCACCAAGATCAAGAGGATAATCACCCATTCTGGATGATCAGAAGTGCCATGTAAAGGAGCCAAGTGTTGATGCACAGTAACGTGTGCTATTCCAGGAGAGACGAGTCCACACAACATTCTTCCACGATCACCAAAGCATTGTTTTGTAAAGATCAAGGATGTCAGCTGCCTTTCTGGCCTACATTTGCCCTGACGTGTAACTTGGAACTGTGGCTTAATTCATCTTTCCTACACATCTGCAGCAACAACAGAAGGGTGTCCCTCCTGCCTTCATTCAGGGCCAACAAGAAGGCAAATAAGCAAGAAGACTGTATGGCTCCCAGGCCACAGAGGCCTCTCTACACCACATGAGACTAAATCTTGTGGTCTGGCCTTCAATTCTTGTGTATATGACATTTGACTGACAAAAAAAAAAAAAACCAAGCAAACCCAAAACACTGGAAATAGTTCATTGGAAACTTCTTCTCACAGCCATTTGAGGTTCTTTGATTTGAACAAGACCCAGAATAGCCTTGAAATTATTGACATTCTCTTCAGATAAATTGCCAAGGTCTCTCATCTCTCTCTCTGTCTCTCTCTGTCTCTGTCTCTCTCTCTCTCTCTCTCTCTCTCTCTCTCTCTCTCTCTTTGCTTCTTTTCATACTTGCTCAATTTTAGTATTCTTGGTAAAATAATTCTCATTAATATATTCACCCATCAACATACAATTTCTTGGATTGTCTTTCCTTAAAATATATCTTAGGAATCCAAACACCAGCAGATGCCATTCATGTGGCAGTTTTCATCTATTTTGAATTAGAACAGCTTAGCTCTTGGAGCAGTTGTGTGCCTTGGATCAAAGGAGACTAATGGCACTTACAAGAGATTTGAGAATAAGGATGGTCTTCTTGGTTCAAGGGGAAATAACTAAGATGTCGGTACTCACTTTGACAAGAATTCCTCCTGTCTTCTTCCCAGAGCTGACCTGAGGGATTTTGAGTGTAGAAAACACCTCATGGAGAACATCTGAGAGTTTGACACATGCTCTCTGCATCTCTGTCCTGTCAGAGGGACTACAAGGGTATCTTAAATTAAGACGTCAGATTCTGTGATCAGTACTGCAGAGAGGACACACAAGTCACCCAGTTCAGTCCTCAGAGAGCTTAATACATTTAAAATATTAACAGTACAGTCTTCTCATGAGGACTGTACTGCAAATATAATCTGGAGGACAAGCAATCTTCCTTAAGGAGAGACTGCAAAAAGAGACTGTGCACAAAAAGACAAAAGCAAAGTACTGGGTAAGTGGATAAGTGACTTCCTGTATGAATGAGGATCTGAGTTCAGATCTCCTGCATCCACACAGAAAGGTAATCAAGGTGAAATATACCTGTAATTTCTACCCTAGGGAGGCAGAAACAGGAGGATCCATGGGGTTAGCTGGCCTGCTACTTTAACAAATTAGTAACAAATTGGAGCCCAATTATGGATCCAAATTCTTGGATTCTTGACTTATTTCTCTGTCCCTTGCAGCCTGTGGGGCCTGGTCTAAGTAAGTCCTTCTGGAGGCTCCAGAAATCTCATTTGCACGAAGTGTGGTCTTTCATCTTCATGTTCTGTGGACATTTTCTCCTCTGAAAATTCTTGACCTAAACATCCAAAGCTTGAGCACTTGAGGATGTTAAAGGCAGGTTGCAGCAGCATGGATGGATAGATGGATGGATAGATGGATGGATCTGTGGTGGATGGATGGATGTGTGGTGGATAGATGGATGGGACTCAGAGCTAAGGCCATTATTCAGGCAGCACAAGTGGTCTGCACTCTTGGGATTCTTCATGACCACCTTCCTGCATCACTCTTTCAATTCTCATAAGCTACTAACACTGCCTATTTGCTGGGGCAGCTTTGGTAAATATAGATAATCCAGGAGATTAAAGCAGTTGCCTCTCCTAGGGCACTCTGATGACAAAGGTACGGGGCCCTGAACATGCCACTATGGACCAAGAAGCAGTTTGGTGGGAACCGCACAAATATTACTGTCCTCTTTCTTCACCACATTCCAGGGGGCCCTGGAAATCTTGGATATCAAGACAGGGGGCTACTGAAGTAAAGAGAGATGGAGTAAATCAAACCAGATCCGTATCCTGCTCCTCTGAAGACTTGTTTTCAATAGAGCTCCAAGAAGCAAAGATGGCTTTGTGGTCCCTTTTATCTGTGACCCACAACCAAGATGAAAGGAAGAAACAGTGAAAGTTATCTCCCTTCCCAGTATTCTCTATGTGCCTGTACTAAAGAAAGACATGGCAGAGTATGCTTAAGACAGCTCAACACAATGCAGCCGACCTATGTGGGAAGTATGCTGAAGCCCTGGTAGCATGTTTGAGGATGAGGACTGTGCCAAGAAGCTGTCTCTATGTCTCCAAAGAGATACTAGGCAGATACATGTTAGGTGAGGGCAGGCAGGCATCCCTTCTCATTCCTCACTTCCTTATTCTTCCTATCAAAGAAGCTTTAGATAATTGACAGTCTCAGTGCTGGGGAGTTAGGGGTTAAAGTGCTTGCCATGAAAGTATTCAGACATAAGTTTTAGCACTAACACCAAGCCAGACAAGACACGGTAAGTGCACAGAGAAGGTAAAGACAGATATATCTCAGGCTCACAGTCAGCCTAACCTACATGGCAAGTTCCAGACTGGTGGAAGATCCTATCTAAAAACAGCAACGAAGGTGGAGGGCACTTAATATTAAGGTTGTCCTTTGGCCTCCATCCACACGCACATGCAATATATACACATTAAAAGAGACTTAACAGGCAATGATGGGTTAGGGTTACTTTATATGGGAACCTAATATACACAACCTCAGGACTGTCAATCATGAGCTCCAAAACAAATTCATTGCGATGTAAGATGCTTCCCCAAGTAAACTGTGACTCTCAGTTGTACCTGCCCATCCCCACTGCCCCATCATAGACAGATACAAGTGCTTTGTGTGACGAAACTAAACAAGGAGAAGGCAGAAAAATAGCAAGCTTGAAAAACTGGCCTTTTCTGGTTTCTCTAGATGATTCTGGTAGATGGCTGTCTTGTGGCCTTCAATTTGTATTTATTCTCTCTCATGAACATAAAGAGCTTTATTTAAAATGCATCCTCCAGTCCTGATCTTCTGTTGTGGTTTGAAAGGGAAGCCTCCCCATAGGCTTATGCCTTTGAACACTTGGTCTCCAGGTAGCAGTTTGAGAAGGTTAGCCTTCAGGAAGTGGAGCTTTACTGAAGGAAGTAGATCACAGGATGTAGGTTTTGAAGTTTTACAGCCTGAACACATGTCCTATTCTTTCCCTCTAGGCTTTCTATATGTAAAAGGAAGGGGACTGCCAGCCTCATACTACTGCTGCCCCATCTTCTCTGCCATGATGGACCACATCCCCTCTGGAACCATGAGCCAAAATAAATCATTTCTTCTACAATTGGCTTTTTGTGTATCACAGCAATAGAAAAGTAACTCATGTTCCCCCTTTGCCCCTTCTCTACTTTAACTAAGCATCTCCTGTGCTCCAGGCACTTCACACAGACTGTAGCACTAGGATCTAGCCCAAGTTCTTTTCCTGCATAGGTATTGATAGCTATTTCTCTAGGCAAGACTGGCACAGGAGAGATGAACTACACTCAAATTCCAAAGAAGCTATCAAATAGTAGGACAGGCTTCACAGCCCAAAGGCCACTTACTCATCTAAACAGAAGCTCATGAAGTGGCTGGAAATAGGAAAGTCGGGACTCATTTCTCAGAGGACCTAGCTCATTGCAGCCCTTTATAACATTGAATATATGTATAGATGGTTGATTGTACTCACTCAAGATGAATGGATGAGTAAATGTTGGCTCTGAGAGTAACTGCATTTGGTGACATGAAGCAAGCAGCGTGGACCACTCCACAGATTAAGGGTGATGTTGCTATGGTGGACGGTACTCTATTGGTAGTGTGCTCAACTACAAGGGGCAGAAAGGGCTCTCTGCTACACTTCAAACAGGCAAGAGTTTCATTTTTCTTCACAAATAATGATTTTATACACACACACACATACATCATATATATATATTCAATGGGTAAGAGCATTTGCTGTTCAAGCATCATGAGGATCTGAGTTCAAATCCCAGCATTCACATAGAAAACTGTCTACATGTATGGCTATAACCACAGTTCTGTAAGGGAGCAGTCAGAGACAAGTGAATCACTTGGGATGGCTGGCTGCCAGCCTAGGTTCAGTAAGAGACCACATGTCAAGAAGTAAGATAGAAATGATAGAACAGGACATACAGACATGCACACAGGTGCCTATCTACCTACACTCTTAAATATGCACATGAACTATACACACATCAATCTCATAAAGACACATACACACAAGAAAAAAACCACAATAATATTCAAGTGTGGATATCATTCAAAGGGCCTTTCAAGGGCTGATTACAGCAGTGAGGTACCTCATAGAGGTACCACTTTCTCCCAGCTTCTGTTTACCATGTTTTGTCTATGGCTTTCATCTTCATGATAACACAGTGACTACTGCATCCCCAAATGTAGCATCTATGTTCAAAGGAGTAAAGCCTTCTCCAGGAGCTTCTGCTTGTGCCCTATTGGTCAGAAAGAGGTCGGATGGGCATTTTGAGAAGCAAAGAAAGAGAAGAACTCTGGAGAAGGGAGCAAGGATAAGGAAGTTAGAATGAACACATGAAATTTTCTACAGAGCCAGTCATCCTGGTTTTGTTACTTAAGTTCATATCAATAATCTCAGTATATTCAGGCAGAGGAAACAGATCTTTTCTGTCTTTTTTTGTTCAAACGTCAGTATACAACCATATATAATTAGAGACTTGAAAGTGAGTTTCTATGACTTTTGCCATCTCCATTAGATAGATCCCCCTTTATAATAATCTGCCTCTCTACCCTCTCCTCCCTGAGGCCTTGTTGGGTCAAGGATAATCTTTCACATGAATGATACCTGGTATACAGAAGGTACTTAGAACTACCAAATGAATTGAAATAGATTGTGTTTCTCTATAATATGGAAGAAGGGTCTCTCTGAATGATTACAATGGATTTTTTTTTAAAAGTGCATATCCCTGTCATCTAGGAGTTTACAGTGCAGCAGAGGCTGAGAGAGCCAGTGGATTTTATGGAAGTGTTCTCTATGATCCGAGATTGAGTGTAGGGGATTTAGGAGAATGGCTCTGTAGGTAAAGTGTTAGCTGTACAGGCATAAGTACCTGAGTTTGCATCCCCAGCCTGACATGTAAAAGATAGACACATGTCTGTGACTCCAGCACTAATAACGTATGAGAGGGTATACAAAGGGGGATCCTTGGGGCTCACTGGACAGACAGACTAGCTGAAATGCAAAGCTTTGAGTTCAGTGAGAGGCAGTCTAAAAAATAAGGTGGAGGGCAATAGACAAGCACACACTTAGCTGACCTCTGGCCTCGAAGCACAGAAAGACAAATACATTAGTACACATATGCCTAGGACACACAACAACAACAACAACAACAATAATGGCAACAAAGAGTTTCAATATGGTAAGGCTGTGTTCTCTGAGTAAGACCGGCCTCATAAAGGTCACAAAGACATACATCTACTGTCATCGGCGTTAGCCTCTGCAGCAAAGGGGAAACTACTTGGCCTTCCTATCAACTCCTCAAGGTATATGAGGGCTTTTCCACCTCTGAAGGCTGAACCTCCTGGGTTAAGTTGAGTCATTGTTGCTAAAACAGAGGAGCAGATGGACATTACCCAGATGAGGAGCCAAGAGATGTGCAAGGTTCAAGGCAAAGACAAGCAAAGGGCCAGTGTGAAAGCCAGCTGCCAGGATTCACAAAACTGAAAGTGAGGTTGGCAATTGAGGTCACAGAAACAGAGGGAGGGAAGGGAAGAAGGTGTTGTTAAGGTATCAGGGAGGCCCTGGCCTATGAATGTGACCATCACATATTATTTATAAACAATACCCTGGCTAAATACCTTATACTTCCCTGTGATGGTGAGGGGGGTGGGATCCATAGAACAAGGTGAGCACTGGTCTACTTGGACTCCAATGGTGTAAAATGATTGGTCCTTAGGCAATCACCAGCCAATGACCTCCTGTGTCACTGCCTTCCTGCAGAGCAAGCCTGTAGTAACCTGACTTTGGGCTAATCACTGAGAATAGTGCCTGATGAAATCACAGACACCTTTCCAGCTCCTCAGTAACATGAGATTGACGCTTGGGGCCTTCCAGAAGGGGCCACATTACTGGAAAGGCAAAGGAGGCTGGACTGTAGCACAGAAGCTAAAAGGAAAGCAGTAGACGCTAAAGGGATGGGGAGAGATTGTCTCGGTTGCCAAGAACTCTGTGCTCCCCACACAAGGCTTAGTTATTCTGCTGTCCTTGGGTTCCAGCTGCTCAAGCTCTAGTGTAATGGGAAAAAAATCAATTGCTCTCACGCAAGCTAGCATGGGTACTCTCACAAAAGCATCTCTGAGTAACTGCAAAAGAAATAAAGACATTTTGAAACAAAACAGGAAGTGACTTGATACTGCTTCTGTGATGTCCTACCTCACTGCTGTAGAATCAGGGACTGGGGCACAGGTGAGAGCACGGGCACAGTATGTAGGCTTATTCATTCCACTACTCAATTCCTAGCAGAAGCTACTAGGAAGCGAAAACAAAACGTGAAGTGCACTAAAGTAAAAACGTGGCAGATTAATCTCTTTGCCGTTATATAAAGCTTAGATCAAGTACGTCATTTGCAAGATGAACACCAATCTTTTAGTGCTCCACTTAATGACTGTTAAATTACCCCTTTAATGGATAATTAATGCACTTAATGTCTCTCACTATTATGATTACTTTTATGCAAATTTAGAATGATAATAGCTGACAAACACAATGGTCCCTTTATCATAATTTAGCCATCTAAATGCCCTTGCTACAAAAGACAGGTCACCTTCCAGGCATTTAATAATAATCCAATTCAGTCTTTCTTTTACGTAAAGAAATCTGCATTAATTATACTTTGATTTCTCAAAGAGCTTTGCCATCTCTTGGGGGAGGTGCTCTGGAAATGCGGGGGGGGGGGGGGCGGTCATCCCAAGCAGTGTCTTGGAGTGGGTGTGTTCAAGCAGATGGCTAGCTGTAAAAGTCATCATGGCTTTTATGTATATATAAAAATGGTAGGTTGCCTATCCTGAGGCAAACTGTGACACAGATTAGAACTTACAACCCCTTCCAGATCATTTTACATATTATTTTTAAGTGATTTGCTATACATTTACTATGCCACCTACAAGGAAGTTCGATTAAGAGAGAGGGAGAGAGAGAAATACAGAGAGGGAAAAAGAGGAAGGGAGAGAGAGGGGAAGAGAGAGAGGGAGAGAAGGAGGAGGTACTGCCTGCCCTCTCCCAGCCAGGAGCGATGGCTTCCCAGCCTATATATCCTTCAGGAAAGGGGTCTTTAGGTAATTGGAAATACTTAGAGATCATGACATGATGTCCTGAACATCATGGGGACTGGGTGGAATGGATGGCAGGGTCTGAACTATTGTGAGAGAGGAAAAAATTCTTCTAACTCACTTAGAGCTTGCATGTTCAAAAAAACTATCTCCTAGTACCAGAGTCTGCGAGGATCTAACTTAACAGATGGGCTCGAATGAACAAGGAAACAGTATAGGGTAAAATACCCAAGGGGGGTTGTTTTAATTAGAAAAATTAAGAAGCAAATATACAAATACTTAGGGAGCCTTCAGCAAGTCTATTCATTATGCATATTTTATAAGTGCTAAAGTCTGGAAAAATGACTATCAGTGAAAGAACAGAAATGAAGCATTTGTATCTCCCACGGTAGTTACAAGAAATCGCTGGAAAAAACACATCAAATGAAAGAGATTTCGGAGGCTGTGCGTGGTGGCACATGCTTGTAAGCAGAGTACTCAGGAGGCAGATGCAGGAGGATTTTAAGCTCCACCAGCCATGGCTACACAGCAAATTATAGCTCACTTATAGTCCTGAGACTGTCTCCAAACAAGCAAATAAAAACCACAACATGCAGAATGTTATGTATAGTATGTCATGTTTTGTGTGTAGAGTTCCTCACAAGATAACCCTCTGTATTTTGTCAGGAATTTAGACACACTACCACGCTTTAGAAAATAGCAGAGTGAAGGGTTGCCAGTTGACAACAATGATGATGATTATAGATATTAAAATGAACATGCCTAATGTCACAGTCTACTGCCAGAGCTGCTACATCATAGCCAGGGACATATACAAGCCTTATTTGCATTTCAGTCCCTTTACCCTGATTCTCTATATGGACAATTATCTGGTTTCCTCTACACAAAGTAAGTCTTATGGGTTTTTGGGCATTTATTTTTATTTACAGGTGTGTGTGTGTGTGTGTGTGTGTGTGTGTGTGTGTGTGTGTGTGTATGCACGCGCGCGCACACGTGCATGCTCAAGTGCACATATGCATGAAGGTGCCCATAAAAAACAGAAGAGGGAACCAGATTCCCTGGTTGTGATAGTTAGTAGTGAGACACTTAATGAAGATGCTGGGACCAAACCCCAGTCCTCTGCAAGAGCAACAGGAATTCTTAACTCCTGAGCCATTCTTCTAGCCCCGTGCTAGTGCTTTATATAACTTTGGCCTGACCACTACTCAAGAAAGTCAAAAGGATAGTTTTTTTGTATAAATGTGTATATATTTATACAGCGTGTTAAGGATTATTCAAAACCTGGCAAGGCCAAGCTTATTCAGGAACCCCGGCAATTCTCATAATTGAGAAAAGTAGGCATTTAAATCTACTTCTGACCAGACTTCTGTCCTAGAACATGTGAACACAACACCCCATGGAATGGACTGTGACAATCAGTCACACAGGCACAACACCTGAAGTCCTTCCTCAGGCAGATGAGGCATCCTTAACCTCAGACTAAGCCAAAAGAAAACATCTACCTTTAGATCCCAATCCACCCCCAAATCATTTATAAGATCTTAGCTACAAGGAATAAAGTGGACAAGTTGTTCCACCAAACATCATCTGAGGTACCTGTCTTTCTGAGCTGGAACACTCCAGGGAAGAGTTTTCTCTCCTGTAGCTGTCCTCACTGGATCTTGACCTGGCCCAACCAGCCAGGTGTGTTAGCCTGACTGAAGTCACTTCCTGCTCAGTCCCCCAACCTTGGCTCCTAACTACCCGCTGAATCTCACTGCCTGTGCACCAGCTGTGGAGGAGGCCCAGCAGCCCACCTTGCTCCAGCTTCCCCTCAGAAAACTGCAACTCTTTGGCCACTAGGGTCTGGTCAGAGCTCCTCAGATCCCTGCAGACAGTACCTGGTCTGAAGACTACTATTTTAATTCTCTCTCTCTCTCTCTCTCTCTCTCTCTCTCTCTCTCTCTCTCTCTCATTGAAAATAGATTCTTCTTTCATACAGCACATCCTGACACATCTTGACCAGTTTCCCCTCTATCCTCTCCTCTCTCCTCCCTTCTCCCCCAGAGCCACTCCTGCCTCCATTTCCTCTTCAGAAGACAGCAGGCCTCCAAGAGACAGAATGACAGCAAAACAAGATAAAACAAGATACGTTAAGACAAGGCAAAGGTCCTCACATCAAGGGTAGACAAGGCAACCAATAGAAGAAAAAGAGTCTCAAGATCAGGCAAAATGGTCAGAGACACACCGCTCCCACTGCTGGGCATCCCACAAAACCACCAAGGTATGAGCCATAGCACACACGCAGGGGACCTGGCACAGACCATGCAGGCCCTGCGCTTGCTGCTTCAGTCCCTGTGAGCCCATGTGAGCCCTGCTTAGTTGATTCAGTGAGCCATGTCCTTCTGGTGTCCTCCATCCCCTCTGACTCCAAAAATCTTTCTGCCCCTTTTTTTTGTGGAGTCCTCCAATCTCTGAGAAGATGGAATAAAGACCTCCAATTTAGACTCTCTCTTTATAATGTCTTGGTCTCTGCTGCTGGAGAACTTTTATTTCTACCTGTTAGAATATTCTCACTTCCCTGGATTTCCAACCCTCCTTTTGGTATTATTTAATTTCAGTTCAGAGATGAACTTTCTGTTCATTTAGTCTTTTTTAAAAGGCAGATCAGACAGCAGCAAATTCTCACAATCTGAAAATGTCTTCATTTCCTTTTCATTCAGCCCTGAAGTTTTCGCTGTACTTGCCCCCTGTCTCCTAGACAATAATAAATCCAGTCACATTGATAATGAAACTTAAGCATGACAGGCATAAGGCCCACTCAAATATATCACATGACCAACACTATGTGTCACTTAGCATACAACCTGACTTGGGGGTTTCCAACAGTGATCCGGGGTTACTGAGTTACTAGCATGATAGGGTCTAAAACCTCTTACTGCTTTAGAGAGGAGGCAACAGACAGGGGCGTTCATAAAACTTAAAACAAAACCCATTTTGGAAAGCTTAAATTTCCTTTCTGAAAGAAATGCCTGGTACCAACTCAGATGGAATCTATGCATAAAAATAAGGAAAGTCACCACCACCGCAACCACCACTACCACCCACACATAACCACACTTGAGAAGAATCTCCATTTGAGGGTCTTTCCACTCAGGTAGCCACTGTACCATGGCTGTACAGCGAAAACTTCAGGGCTGAATGAAAAGGAAATGAAGACAAAATGAGGCCAGGGGTTGGAGGGGTGGAGAGAGAAAAAGCTGTGACCAGCAGGACTCAGTTCAGAAAATTTGCCCCTGGGAAATGTGCTCAGTGAGAACTTAGATCCTCAAACATGACAGATGACATCACACAGACACTGTGGGGAGAGGACATGGAAGGGGACAAAACCAGAGTGTCATAGCTATGTGACACCTCATACGACATGCCAGTTTGCACCATTGCTACTGGATGGGTTGAAGGTCCAGGGAGGAAGTTGCCAGCCCCTTACCACTGTACTGCTCTGCATTGCTACCTGATGCTAGGAAGATGTGTGAGCAGGCAGTGGGGCAGGAGAAAACACTGACCATCCCGACTGGTCCAGTCTTGTTCTGTCTTGCTGTTGGTGCTGCTGTGGCTGTCACTGGTGCTGGCCAGGTAGAGGCTCACCTCACCACAGAACCCTGCTGACAATACTGTGCTGGGCCACACTAATACTGCCTGGTGGGGGCCCACTGAGAACGCATCTGGTTCAGGGAGGCAGGCAATGGGAGATCAGCTCTTTGCACAGTCCTGTTGATGCCACTGAGTGGGAGCTCTCAAAGAGCCACTGCTCAGCACTGTGGGGCAGAAGATAGAGTCTGTGCCTTCAGAATCCAGGAACGGCTGGGGATTAGTTATCTCATCACTATCCAACTGTTGAAGAGTATATATGGCCAAAAAGGATTTTCAGTAGTTAGGCAACCTTTCCACAGTCCTTGGTCTAGGGGCAAGAGACTTTTCTAAGTCTGAAACTTTAACCTTACAAAAAAAACAAAAGATATTTGACAAAAAGGAAAAATAAATAAATAAAGACTCCCAGTCAAAATATCCAAAGAGGACAATGTTACCATTTCCAGAACATTCTCATTTGCCTAATAGTTAGCTGAGCATCTATTTAGTTACAGGCACAACAGACCTGGAGTCATAGCAACACAAGGACAACAGATGACCTTTGGCTTCTTAAAGAGAGAGTTGATACCATGAGAGGGCGCTAAGACCCAGTAAGTCACATCAGTGATGGATGGTGATGGTGGTCCCAGTGAGCTTCCGGAGTTCCTGTTCTAACCTTCAGTCCCAAGCTAAGTCAATGGAGGGTCGCTTTCTCATCTATTTCTCTGGGAGACTCTCCTACTCCTCCTCCTCCTCCTCCTCCTCCTCTTTCTCCTCCTCTTCTTCTCCTTTCTCCTCATCTTCCTCCTTCCTCCGATTTGAGCCAAAACATCAGCTTTATAATATTCTGACTAAAATATGTAAGTTTACCCCAATTTAAGACATTACATTTAAAAAAAAAAAAGGAATTCCACTACTGATTACTTTGACCCAGGCAAAAGATATGATCTGAAAGGCCATGCCATCAAGTAAACTCTGGTAATCCTCAGTCCCCCACCCCCAAACATGGAGGACAAAAGCTGGGCAACATAGTGGAGGCACCTTCTCAAAGTGTTAACCTTTTCTCCCTTCTTACTTCATATTTTAATTAAAATAAATTGAATCCAGGCAACTTTTCTTAAAATAATGCCTGAAGTGATTTGTAAGAGAAAAAGCATGTATAAAGAGCAGCAGCAATAGGCATATTCTGAAAGCTTCACATCCCTCACACAGAATGTCCGGTAAAGCCTTCGACTCTGAAGCAAGCTGGATGGGAAGGGACACATCCATCGGGACTGCTGACAGGGCTACATCATCAAAACTGGAGTGCTTTTGTTTAAAGAGAAAATGGACATTCAGGGAAAAGAGTGTGCTTGTGTGTGTGTGTGTGTGTGTGTGTGTGTGTGTGTGTGTGTGTGTGTATGCATTTGTGTATATGTGTGTGCATACTTGTGCATGTGTGTACATACCTGGAGGTCAGAGGAGATCTCAGTGTGTCTTGCTATTAAATAATAACATGTTTCATCTGAGAAGCCTTATAGGGAGATATTATATTTAAACAGACAACTTTATCAATGTGTCCTGTAAGTTCCTATTCTGCCAATATGATACATTTGTGTTTTTAATATGGCTATACACATTAAGCTGTATTTTCAGAGCTCTAAATTTTAAAGAAATGCATTAGTTATTAATGAATTAAAGTCATCAGGCAAATTTCCATATTGATAAGCAAATGAAGAAGAGGGAACTTCTTCGAGGGTCTCCATTAACATTGCAAGCACAGGCTTAGCCGATATCAGCACAGGTCTGCACCAAATGCAAGGTAAACTAGTTTGAGGCCTAACTAGAGGGTAGGTCTGCAAATAACCAAGGAACCCAGAATACTCAGCTCCCCTCAAGAAACCAAATCCTGTCTAGAACTTAGCCAACTTCTGGCTGTGTTGTGCTGGGAAGTTTAATCAGAGACAATTACTTTTAAATGTCAAATGTCAGCTCTGACAACAAAGAACCATAACTCACTAATGCTGAAAAATCCACTGGGATGCTTTGGGTTTTACTTTATTTCTATTACATGGATTCACTTACTGTAGTGTGTGTGTGTGTGTGTGTGTGTGTGTGTGTGTGTGTGTGTGTGTG
>JANHMN010000001.1:181758218-181768447 GCA_030674055.1 Rhabdomys pumilio | reverse complement strand
AGAGAGAGAGAGAGAGAGAGAGAGAGAGAGAGAGAGAGAGAGAGAGAGAGAGAGAGAGAGGTGCCATCTACTTCTACCTTGGATACCTCTGTCCTTGCCTTCTGAAGTCATTACACTTCCCAATCACCCAATAGTATCAGACGAAAGACTGATCAGGCAAGTAGATATTAATAAGCAAAGGCTGTTTCCTAGAAGACCATGGTCAAGTACTTTTCCTGGGATAAAACGAAAATAATAGGAAATTCTTAATTGTGGTCTGCTACTCACTCCTGAGTGATTTGGAAACTTATGTAGTAGGTGATAGTTTCATGGTTCATAATGCGGTGGCCATCAGATTACCTAGTCTCCCATATAGCATGAGTATGAAATTCCCCCAGCCTCACCAATGCCACTCAGCTGGTGATCTGAACTATAGATACCCCAGGAAGAAGCTGAATCCTCTATGGAAGCTGGCTGTGGTCCTGCTGGGGATGTGACTGGGATTCAAGGTCAAAACCCAGTCAGGGGTAGAGCCTGTAAGACCTATACAGTCCCATAGGGAGAGTCCAATTGAGGAGACTGCTGCTGACTTTAAGCTGACAGTTAATGTTGCCTTTGAAGACAGTTAGGATAAAGCCCTAGGCCCCAAACAGCAGTGTCTGCTAAGATGATTTTAAGAGTGTGGAGGCAATCCTGAAATTGTTAACAAGAGAGCATGTTCCCAGACCACCTGCCCTACAGCTAAATGTCACTCATAATTCAAAAAAGTCCCTGAAACTTTCACAAGAGTAGAATATAATCAATGACTAGTATTTAATAATGAAGACAAAGTACTCCGGGAGGCTCCAAGAAGTTTTTTCTCTTAAAGGCATTAATGAACTAGGAAAAGAAATATCAAATGTGTCTTAGGTAAGTTCTCTTGATGGAATATTTTTTCCCTGATATATAGTAAGGATCCTTGGGGCTGGAGAGATGGCCCAATAGTTAACAGCACTATCTGCTCTTCCAGGGGACCCAGGTTCTATTCTCAGTACCCACAAGTGGGTATGGCTACTGTTAGTAGCTATAGTTCCAGGGTATCCGAAACCCTCTTCTGCCCTCCACAGGGACTCCATGAACATGGTGCAAAGATGTATATGCGAAACACCAATACACATTAGAAAAAAAATCTTTAGCAGTAAAATCTACATAGTGACTGGTGGTATGGCTCTGCTGGCAGAATTCTCACCTAACATTCATAGAGCCCTAGGTTCAATTCTTAAAACTGTGCATCTTTGGCGAGGCATGCCTGCATTTCTAGCACTTGGGAGACAGAGGTGAGAAGAAGGGAGGGAAAGAAAGAGGGAAGTCTTGCTCAAAACAAGCAAACAAAGCTAAAGAGCTTGCTTGCCTTTTGTTCCCAAAAGGTTACTGTGCAGCACACGGTTCAGGTCTTTTCCTCTGTGTCCTGCCACATACCCAGGAGGGCCCACAGCCCTTCTCTGACTGTAAGGACCCAATCATGTGACCCGCCAGGGTCTCAATGGACTTAAATGGAGCTCAGGTTCTAAGCCTGGACCACACCCATGTTATGAAAGTCACAGCCAGTTTTGCTCCACTATCACCATCCTTCTCCCTGGTGAATAATTCGACTCTTTTTCTAGCCAGTATCTAATTCAAAAGTCATCCAGCACTTTTTCTTCAAGCATTCCATCCTTCTTCAAAGACTTTTCTTTGTGTGTGTGTATCAACTGTATGCCTAAGTTCTGGTGATGATGTCCAAAGCAGATGTGGTCCCTGCCTAAAAGGCACAGCAGTCTTTGCATGCACTAATAAAAGTCATGATAGCTATGATCATCACTCTAGGATGCTGATCATTACCCTAGGATGCTGTGCTGTCCCAGACGATGCACCAGACACTTCACATGAACCAAACACCTCGCCTCACACCTTACAAGGACAGAACTGTGGTCCTACTCACAGAGATGGAGATACCTGGAGTTCAAGAGGCAGAGGCATGAGTCCTGCCCTCATTGCTGAAAGAGAAATGAGCCAGGAGTTTCAGTGCTAAATCAAATTCCCAACTACACTGTCCATGAGGTGGATTGGCACACAGCACATGGGAAGCTCTCTCTTATTAATTCCTCATAGCTAAGAAGCATTTTAACACGCTGTTCTCAAGCCCTTGTTCCTCTTGGCCTCTGTTTTAGAAAATACTGCTTCCAGGCTGTCATGCCCTCCCAACTGTCCCTGCTCTCCGCTGGAACGAGATGACAAAGGGCTTTAAATTCTACAACAAGAGAAGAAAATAAAAATGTCACAGTGATTGGATGTTCTCAGCCACCTGAAACCGTGCAGAGGGTGGACGGATTGCGAACACATTGATATTCATGACACAGTCATTTTCAAGCAAGTCAGAACAAAGGTTAATTTGATTCTGAATGTCTTTAGCCATTCAGAAAATTAAGATTTCAGTCAAACACACCATTTTGCTACACAGTAAAGTTCCTAAAATTACCCCAAATATTTTTATGTTACACATTAGAATTATTAGTCATAAAATAAAAGTATTTATAAGGATCTGTGCATGATCTAATCAAGTAATTTTTCCTAAAGTTTTCCCTTTTGGGATTGTAAAATAAAAAGTTTATATGTAGTTGTGAGATGGAAAAGTAACACAGAAAAGAGTATATTCTCAGATACTGGTTCCCTTGAGCACAATGCTGTGTCTGAAGAAGTTACTAGAATTCCTACAGAAATAAACATATTCCCTTAAGAAAAACAATTGCTATCTTTTTCTACACACACACACACACACACACACACACACACACACACATTACAAATTTACACAATAATTCTAGATCACAAAGAAAATCAAACTAGTCCCAACCCTTCTCTACTGGGGTGGGGGGCAACATAAAGTCTAAAGGGACACAGGGCTTGGCCAAGATTACAGTTGACTTAAAAAATCACAACCTTTGGCTAATGATATGAAAACCCCAAGTCACAGAATAATTGTTTCCCTCTTTCATTAACAGCTACAGAATTTTAAGAGCCCCTATGTTCTCCCTATCCCCAACGTTGTTGTTTTATTTGACCATAGATAAGAAAGAGTAGCAGAGGACTTTCTGTGATGTGATGACCGGCAGCTCTGAGAGGAGCAGCTCTTAGAGGAGCTGTCAGGAGATACTCAGGCTGGAAGTAACACTAAGGTGAAGACAGGACCGAAAACACATGTGTTTACCTGTGAAACATCCAATCAGTAAGACTGGCTGCCTCCCTCTAAGGACCCCGTGGAAGACACTGCAGACCACAGGCTACACATCTACATGACCAAGCACCGTGGTGGGACCCTGCCTGGCATCAGAAGCCTGGGTTGGAGAACACATTTACCCTGTAATTATTTTCCTTTCCGGTTGCAGCATGTTGTCTCTAGAAGCACACTTTTCTTTACCATGGTGACCCGTAAAGTACTCATTAGCTACAATGCTTATCAAGTGCAAATCAGTTATCTTGCTCATAACTATAGTCACGGTTTGTAACCACATATTAAGTAGTAGGGAAATAACATTTTCATGAGGAAAATGAATAAACTCATATATTTTTCACAGGTAACAGTAAAGGACCATGGCCTTGCTAGACAGCTGCTGCTAATACACAAGAGTACGAGGACATGTTTGAACCTTACAGCCTCTGATAAAGGGTACTCACTTCAAGAAAGAACCAACTTGCTCTGATGGAAAAAGATGACAACTTCGTTAACAACTAACAGTTCACAGTCAGACTTGGCTTGCGGTAGCTGCATTGCATTGTGGGTAGTAACTGAAACTAGCACACATGGGCATCTGATTAGTCTGCAGAGGCCTACTCTTATGTTTTGCTGGAGTAGACAGGTGACTCCATGAGACTAAGAGGGACACACAATTCTAGAAAAGTCTTTTTATATCATTTGATAGCTCTTTCACATGATCTATGGCAAATGCCATGTTAAATTTATTACCTTGTAAGATTCATCTAGTGCAAATTAAGGTTACGTTATAACATTGGTTCTATGAGCCGACATGGCTTATTAGTCCTTGGAGTCAGAGTGGGGTGTCGCTCTGGCTCCTCTCACTGCTCTCACACAGCCTTGGTCCTGTTGATCAGCAGTGTCTCCCTGTGTGAATCACTGTTCCTAACTGCCCTGCACCATAGGACTGCAAAGAAAGAAAGAAATGAAATTTCATCTAGGAAGCACAAATGGTATTGCCTGTACTTGGTATTTCTGCTTCTGTTACCCATCATTCTTGGCACAGCTGCTAGACTCTGTTAGTATCAGTCAACAAAGAAAAATATTCTAAAATTGTTAGTCATAAAAGAAATTTTAATTTGAGCATTATCTATAATGTTCCAAGCCAGTCTACTTTTTCTCACATGATCAGAGAAAGCCCCCCATCCTGAAATAACCCCTTCCTGGACTGGCTGATACTAAACCATGATACGCGCACCACAGAAATAAAACTACAGTTGAAACCTAAAAGTACCTGCTTACTCAGACATTTAATAAACTTTTAGACTAGTGATGTTCATTGCTTAAAATATATGTAATATAAGTATGTCTTAAGTATACATTTGTTTAAATATCTCAGGATCTAGGTGGATGAGAAAAACACGGGATAAAGAATTACAAAAGAAGCAATAGACTTGGGAATAGGGACGACATTTGCTACAGCAACAACTTAGACATAGCCACCGCTATCCATGGACAAAACATAAAGGATAATGATACATAAAAGAACGCTGTAACAGAAATGAAATGAACAATAGGGTTTGCTGGGTTGTTCATTCTTGACGCTTCAGCAATAGGAGGACTGATGCTTATGAATCAATAAGTAACAAAGAAAGATAGAAGAGGGTCACTCATAGGGGATCTGTACCCAGATTTAAATAAAGGGAAAGTCTGGAAAGGAGAAACAATTCCTTCTCCTTCCCTCCAGACTACAAAATCAAATGGCCCTTCAAACCAAATGAGGCCAGAGGCCATTGCATGAGAGCTGAGCTTTGTGTTTTTAAACTATAGAAACCATAAGCTTTTGGTGGGCAGTGTTTACATCTCAAGAGTCTGTAACTAAAACACACTTTGTCTTTCTTTTAGATGGAAAATAGTCTTCATAATGCATTTGGAACAAAGAAATCTGTACGTTCCCACTGGTTATGTGGCCATGTAGCATACAGAAGACTCACCATGAGAGGCCTGCCCTGCACAGGGCTGACCATTTTCGCCTCATTTCTTTAACAACTCTCCTACTGCAAATTTAATTCACTCAATACAATTTGATTTGGGGGAACACATACTACATGAAAGAAATCAACCTAAGCTACAATGTGGAAATACATAAAACCAAAAAATAATGGTATTACAATATCTAGCAAGCGACAAAAACACTGAATGTGTAAGAAGGGGGAATGTGACTGGAAGAAAAAAAAAATCACTCAAAATAATTGGCCCAGACAGCAGAATTAGCACCGAAGGGATTTAAAGTGTCTATAGTAGATATGTCCAGATTAAAAGAAAATATTGACACACTGAGCACAGAGATGGGGAATTTCAATAAAGAAATGGAAATGAAACAAACAAACAATTTAACAAAACTCTTGAAATGAAAAAGCACAAGCACGTGGAACAAAACTCTCCTGGGACAAGTCTGATGCAGAACAGAGAGGACAGATGAGGTAACGAACACTGAGCAACTGAAGATGGGAAACAACCTCAAAAATCCTGAGGATAGTAGCCAACAATTTCTTTTAAGTTCTACAGGGAAAGAGAAAGAAAATGGGTCTGGTAAAATTCTAAAGAAGAATAGGTTAAGACTCTCTAAATGTGGATAATATCAAAATCTTAGCAAACAGTTAAGAACTACAGGTAAAGGATATACAGAACCAAGAGCGTCCTCAACTTACCACACGGTGCACTGCGTCACCCATTGAAAATTAAATGCAGTAGGAAAATACCACTCAGTGTATACTAGGGAACAGGATAAGATGCTCAGTGTACACAAAGAAGGAGAACACAGATGCTAGCCAGAGTCTCATCAGCACCACTATCACTCACAGGAGAATGGAATGCTATGTTTAAAAGTTCGAAGAGAAATGAAGTTATCCATTAAAACCATCCTTTAAAAATGAAGGTGAAATGAAGATTATTTTAGATAAAGTTTAAGGTCTCATTGGCAGTCCTACAGTGAACAAAAATAACAACAAAAATTTTTTTCAAGTTATAAGAAGGGTAAACTAAGATGCAGGGGAAGAAATGAGACAGAAAGTAAGTGGGGGTGACGTTAAGAATGAATTGCTGTCTTCACTTCTTATATTAAGTTCTTAAGCAGACAGCAGTTTTATAAAACCCAACCCAGTAGGGTTGGGTGCAGTGGCAAACCCCTATAATCCCAGCATTTAGGACATAGAAGGCAGGAGGGTTATGAGTCCCAGGTCAACTTGGGATACGTGGTACAATCCTGTCTCAACCAATCAATAAAGCAAAGTAAAACTAACACAAACCAAAACCAATATTCTCTTATGAGCTCACAACATAGGGAAATAAAATACATTGGTGATTCCCCAGTGAATAGTGATAAGTAAATCATGTCATTTATAGTGACTTTCAATTTAGGGGAAGTGGTGCTTAGCATTCCAAATTAACTCTAGACATACTGTATACTTAAGAAATGACCTGTAATCCCTAAGGCAACAACTGAAAGTTTTGTGAAGGGAGATTAAAGCTCAAAAGATAAATTAAACGGTACACTAAAATATATTCAAGTAAACAAAAAAAAAATGTAGGAGAGAAAACCAAGAACAGTGGGAGCAAATAAAATTGTATCAAATGTTCTATCAAGTGTAAGTGAATTAAACCTTCGAACAACAATCTGAAGGTTTTCAGAATGAAAGAAGATTAGGACTCAAGTTGGGCAGCAGTGACTTACACCTTTAATCCCAGCACTCAGGGAGGTGGGTCTCTGTGAATTCGAGGATAGCCTGGTGTACAGAGCAGGACAGCTAGGACCACACAGAGAAACCCTGTCTCAGAAAACAAAACAACAACAAACAAACAACAACAGCAACATCGAAAACAAAAGAAACCAAATACAACCAATCTCGAGACTCACCTCCAGGATGCTGGGATGCAGGTGTCCCTCCCTATGGACTGTGACACAGAGGTGAAAGTACAGAAAAGGATGGAGTGCGAAAAAGCCCTGGAAATATAACCCAGAGTACTGACTCAACGTAAGAACGTTTCCTAATGGCACGAGACTCGATTCACCAAGAAAACACCGTAGTTTGTAAATGTGCAATCAGAAAGCTTCCGAATTCATCAAGAGTCTATCTGCACCAAAGAGACAGGCTGATCTACACTCAGACCTGAACACGGAATCCCCACAGGCCAAAGGAGGCTTTCATTAGAAAACATTTCAAACTAAAAAATGATGAAAATTGAATCTGTGAAAACGCAGACAGGAAATGCAACAGGGGCTCCATTTAGAGGGCTTCCCACTTAGGAAAGAAGAAATCGAAGGTACATTGTGGATGAATCGCAGGTTTTGTGTTCAAGGAACAAAACCTAGACCTCCAGACTAGATCATTTCTCACTTTTTATAAAGCTTAAGAACACATGAAATTGGTCTATGATGTTGCAAATTGGAACAGTGGTTTCCAGTGGAGGTAGAAGGAAAATGAATGAAAGGGAGGCAGAGGAGACTCCCCTGAGCAGGTCTACCTTGCCAGGTTTTATGACCCTTTCCTTGCTCTGCATCTAGACTTTACATGACCCAAAGTAGTGTTCTGAGCTGTGGGGATGATCCTGAGGATTTGGCACTTGTCACACGGTGGTGAGGATATGAGGTTTGAATACAAAATCTCGTGTAAAGCTGGGCACAGTAATGAATGTCTGTAATCCCAATGCTCTTGCCTCAAGATGAAAGGCAGAGACAGAAGAACCCCAGAAACTCACCAGATAGCCTGGTGTACAAAGCAAACAAAACAAAACGAAACCAAACAAAACAAAACAAAACAAAAACAAAAAACAAAAATCAGACCCTGCCTCAAGCAAGGCAGAAGTAGGGGACAAACACCTGAGCTTGTTCCCTGGCCTCATGTACTCTGTGGCTTACATGCCTTCTATCACACATATTAACACATATTCACACACATGCACATACATCATACACACAGAGAGAGAGAGGGGGGAGGGAGAGTTATTTTTTTTAAATAGCATTTGTCCAGTTGTCTATAGTTTATGTAACTTGCTGTCAGTAAAGGCTTAATCCTGGCTCTTTGTCACCTGTTATACCAGGATCCTGCTATCATCTGAGCTTAGCACAAAGTCTGGAATCTAACAGGTACCCAGTGAGCTATAGTGTGGGGAGAATAAATGAACGAATACATTCAAAGAACAACAAACCTTCCCTCACTGAGATTACATTGGATGTTGGTTGGGCAGCTCCCACATTACACTGGCCACTTATCAAAATGTCTCATTACTAGTCAAGACTTACCTAGAAAAGGAGGGCTGCCTCATAGTTTGTAAAAAGCCCTTAACCTAGATCAGAACTTAATGCAGACTGAGTTTTGAGTATGTCCTAAGCAACAATTAAATTCCTGTGTGAGGTAAGGTCAAAGGACAGAAAGTAATAAGCATTTTAAGGAGAAAAAGAGGAAGTCTCCATTCTACAGTTGTCAAAAGGCAAAAATAGATTATATTTTGTTATTTCATTATCAGCATTTTAGTTGCAATTTGGGAATCCAGGTGTCTGCCATTCTGCAAAGTAGGATGGGAGCTCCCATTGGTCAGGGGCTGGGCTCTGTAGGGTAGAAGCCAGGTTGCCTTCCCGTAAAGAGTGAAAAAGGCTGGAATTTATTATGCTCACATGGAGAGACTGGAGTCTACTTTCTTCAGGGATAAACTGGTCTGCTTTAGGTGATATCTGCTTCCTCAAAGCTTCACATGAACTGTGTGGCATTTATCTTGAGTAACCCCACTGTCATTCAACCTGCTCTATTCGAGCCTTGGGTAGGGACTCAATCCAACACAATGGTTTCCTATAATTGTTGTCTTAAAAAGAATCCCAAGGTGGAAAGGATTATTTTCTAGAATGGAGATAAAGTAAATCTGGATTTCACTTATGGAGATTCAAGTCTTAGTGGTTGTGTTTAGGCAGATTTCTTTTAATTATGGTGGGACTTGTGGTGGTTTGGACAGATATAGTCCCCATAGACTCATGCATTTCAATGCCTGGCCCATAGAGAGTGGCACTAGTAGGAGGTGTGGCCTTGTTGGAGAAAGTCTGTCACTGTGGATCGGGCTTTGAGGTCTCACATGCTCAAGCTATGTCCAGTGTGCCTCACAGTCCCATTCTGCTGCCTGTGGATCAAGATACAGAACTCCCAGCAACTTCTCTAGCACCATGTATATCTGCCTGGATGGTCATGAGTCCCATCATGATAATAATGGAATGAACCTCCGAAACTGTAAGCCACCCCCAATTAAATGTTTGCTTGCATTTATAAGAGTTGCCTTGGTCATGGTGTCTCTTCACAGCAATAGAAACACTAAGACAGTTAAACCTACAATCTTTATTTACTACAAACTCACCACCTCAGGAGACTTGTTACAAACTCCCCTCACATTAGAGGAAGTTGCCTTGTCTTGCACCATAATATCTTCAAGTTCTGTGCTGTCATGTACCATGATTAAAATCTAACAATTGTTTATGATGTCATGCTTGGCATTTGTCTTCCTCACAAGATGCAGAGTTCCATAAAGAACAAGGATAGTCACTGTCACTCTAGCTTATGGCCATGCCCCATAGCATGGTGATACAGAGTCAGTCACTGGACACTTGGGTTTGGATAGTTGTTAGCTTTTGTGAGTGGGATGAGCACTTAGATACATCAACTGGATAATATAACTGCATCCCTTTACAAATGCACAAAAACATCCACAGATGCAAACCTTCAAGTATATCACTGCCCAGCTGGGACTGGGACCACAGAACATACCAGCTCCTAGCTCAAGATGTCTCCATTTGAACAAGCTGAAGTTCTAATCACTCATGCTTCTTTTACTCACAGATGATCCACAGCTGGAGACATGAGCAAACCTGTGACTGCCAACTAACTAATTATTAGCACAAAGCTCAATGTCATAGCATTGGCCTTGCTACAAGTTATAAGGCACAGAATCAAGTGTGTGTGTGTGTGTGTGTGTGTGTGTGTGTGTGTGTGTGTGTGTG
>JANHMN010000001.1:181715805-181756730 GCA_030674055.1 Rhabdomys pumilio | reverse complement strand
GGAGAGGGAGACGGAGAGGGAGACGGAGAGGGAGAGGGAGAGAAGAAAGGACAGAGAATGAAAAAGGAGGGATGGAGGAAGAGAGGAGGAGATATTCTGAGTTTATTAGATATGTATAGCAATTTTCTGGGAAGTTACCCATGCACCAGGAGGCTAGGTAGTTGAGGCTAGGGCCGTCTATCCCTCCTCCATGAATAAGAACGTTGTCATCAAAATTATGAGAATGATTATAGTAAAATATATGTGATCACTAACATGAAAGTTTGTTTATGGGAATCTTTGATTATCAATTTTTTGACAAAATCTTATATTAATGCACAACATAAAATTTTGTGAAGGGAAGTTGTCATTTTCAAATAGCCACTGTGTATCAGTTATTCCCAAAAAGTTTTCCCAATGGAGATTTGGGGGAAGTAAAAATGAAACCAAGAGAGAGGCAATCTACAATCCATGGGTAGTCATAAATAGGTAGAAGTCCAAGGGCAAATGTATGTCCATAAGTCACCCAGCCCGTGAAGGCCAGGTAGATCTGCCTTCTTTAGAGAGCTGTGCACTTTGGATTGTTCTCATACACATCAGATGCTGTATTTTTGCCTCGTGTCTCAATATAATTTTTAAGTGCTAACAATATAGTACCACATTAAGGATCCTTAGAGAGGGCCCAAAGATGCCAAGGTCACAGCCCAGAAGGGAACAGTTAAACCTCAGAAGAGGCTGTGAGAAGAATTTAAAAGGCAAACAAAACCCTGATAATAAAGACATAATGTGTCAGAGGCTATTTCTTACTGATTCTACCAGCAAAAAACCAAAGTTTCCTCTTTTACAGTTTGGAATGAGACAAAGATGCAAAGTTATCATCTAAAGTGAGTCCAGGGCTTTCATTCTGAAACATGAACCTATACAGATTAGGGAATGTCACAAAACTACTAGATACTTTTTTTCTATGTGAAAACAGACTTCTCTCTACACTAATAGTATAGGGTCCTGGTGTTACTACACAGTGAGCAGATGCTATCTGAAGTTCTTTTATATACATTTTATATAAAAACAATCCAATGATCCTCTGGCAGGGTCACAGGGAGGTCAGCAGCACCCAGATTAACAATTGATCAGCTCTAATGGACCATCAGAGCAATAAACTTCAAGCCCATACTCAGGCCTGCTACCTCGTAATAGCCACGGGCTGACACCCCTGTCGTTAACAGACTTGCACTTAATAGCATCAGAGTTTCAGCAGCTTTGAAGCCTTCATCTGAGCAGGGACAGATGCTCTGATACATATCTATGTTATCAAAGGCCTCTCTTTCACAGGTTTCCACCAAAGAGAACAGTGTTTGTTCTGATCCTGTGATTTCAGCGAGGTCTGACGTCTGGACAGTGGATGATATTCCATAATGCCAAGAGACAATTGCAACACCTTCTCACGTTTGGGTGACAGTGGGGCCCTCTGCTAGATTTTTTTTTTATTCACATAAAGAAAAGGTAAAGGACAAAGACATACAGAACCTCCCAGGGGACAGAAGCTAGAGCCTAGTATTCTTGGTGTCTTCTTTGTTTCTCAAGAGATTTCAGTGCTTCGTTTGTGTTCACAGCACTGCATGTGACAAGGAGAGTCAGGGTGCCTCCCCAGAATTTTATTCTACAGCTATAATAGGAAACCAGCACAGTCTGGGAAGGTGACACTAGCTTCAAACAGACTACAAAAGAGCATCCCTTAGCATCTTAACAAATGCCCCTCAATCAATCAAGCGTTCTCCTCTTCTGAGGAATATATGATCTCTGCGAGCAATCAGGCTGACCCCTCCCCTCTGCCAGCCCTCCTATGCTTCATTGAGAACAGATTTTAGAATAAAACTGACTGTAAATATCAGAGACAGACACACCAGATTTTCAAAAATGGCTCTGATTTCCAACCTTTATTTTTCTCTTGCCAACTCACCCCTTCCTGCTAGACTCTGCCCTTTCTCTTGCAATTTTGCTCAGAAATCTGCCAGCTTCCCATTCTTTCCCAGTGTTGGCAATTGTCCCTACCACTTCTCCACACCAAGCCTGGAGCTTCCTACACATGTCTACATTTCTGCCTGCCTTTATGTTTTATGCTATCTCTAATAGAGACGCTCAGTTCGTGCCCTTGATATTTTTTTGCTGGCCCTTTCAGTCTTTCAATTTCTCCTAACAGCTCAATGACTCTAGAGTTTGAACCCCACCAGCTACACCACCAGCTACAATCTTCAAAGATGAAACAAGAAGAAATCAATATAACCCTATAGGTGTCTGTTTGCACCATAGTCTACCATTGCCTGCTCACCGTGAATAACTGTACGACTCCATCAAATGCCCTTTCCCTACAGTTACTCATTCTTGGGTCTGAAACTCTCTTCTCCCTATAAGCTCCTCAGGCCTGATGTACATTGTGGTTTCTCTTAACCTTCACCGTGCATTTATAAACCTTCCTTTTGCTAACCTTTTATCAGTGTCTCCATTTTAGTGTAGCCATGAGAGACACAGACCAAAGCTGCTTTAGAAATGCCATTTTGGGCACTCTAAGATTTGTGTTTCCCCACAGACAGCTGATCAATGGAATAGAATCAAGGACCCAGAAATAAAACCACACACCTATGGACAATTGATTTTTGACAAAGAAACTAAAACCATAGAATGAAAAAAGAAGAAGAAACCATCTTCAACAAATGACTCTGGTCTAATTGGATATCTTCATGTCGAAGAATGCAAATAGATCCATATTTATCATCCTGCACAAAACTCAAGTCCAAGTGAATCAAGTACCTCAGCAAAAAACTGGATACAATAAACCTAATAGAAGAGAACTCAGGAATTAGCCTTGAACACATTGGTACAGAAAACAATTTTCTGAATAGAACACCAATAGCCCAGGCCCTAAGCTCAATTGACAAATGGGACCTCACGAAAATGCAAAGCTTCTCTAAGGCAAAGAACACTAACAATAAAACAAAATAGCATTAAGAAAAGATCTTCACTAACCCTACACCTGACAGAGGGTTAATATCTCAAATACATATAGAACTCACAAAGTTAACACTCCAAAAACCAAATAACTCAATTTAAAAATGGAGCAGAGAACTAAACAGAGAATTCTCAACAGAAGAAACTCAAATGACCAAGAAGCACTTAAAGAAATGCTCAACATCCCTAGTCACCAGGGAAATGCAAATCAAAACGACCCTGAGATACCACCTCACACTAGTCAGAATGGCTAAGATAAAAAACTCAGACAACAGCACATGCTGGTAAGAATGTGGAGAAAGAGGAACACTCCCCTGTTGCTGGTAGCATTACAAACTAGTACAACCACTCTGGAAATCAATCTGACAATTTCTCAGAAAATTGGAAATAGTTCTACCTGAAGACCCAGCTATACTGTTCCTGGGCACATACCCAAAAGATGCTCCACCATACCCCAAAGACTTGTGCTCCATTATGTTCATAGCAGCTCTATTTGTAATATGCAGAAGATGTAAACAACTCAGATGTCTCTCAACAAAAGAATGGATACAGAAAATGTGATTCATTTACACAACAGAATACTATGCAGCTATTAAAAATAAGGACATTATGAATTTTGTAGGCAAATGGATGGAACTAGAAAATATCACTCTGAGTAAGGTAACCTATTCCCAAAAGGACAGGCATTGTATGTACTCAATCATAAGTGGATATTAGGCATAAAGTACAGAATACCCATGATATACCCCATAGACCTAAAGAAGTTAAACAAAAAGGAAGGCCCAAGCAAGGGTTAAATCCATCACAACCCTTGCTGCCAGTCACTCATATTTCAAAATGCAGTGTGAAAAACAGAATTTTGGATATCACCATTTTATCATTTTACCACTGAGAACCCTAACAATTTAGTGTCAGCTTACTGATAATACTCTTTCCTCTTATCAGGAGAATTCACTGCAATTCAGTACACAGGTGTAAGCCTGTGATATCTACTATCATTGCCATTGGTAGAACCAAATTGAGGACTGCTCCCCTCATCCAACATGAAAGAGACCCATCTATGCCAACTTGGCACTACCCTCTCAAAGCATTTCTCCTTAGTCACTGAAACACACCAAGAACTTAACTTAAACTATAGTTGGTTACCTGCAAGTCAGCATCAAACTCATGTTTCAGGTGCGCCTCCTCTGCAGCCTCCACAAGACGCTGGAAAACAGAAGGTAATAATCAGAATCAGGACTATGACAGAGACTTCACCACACAGTATGGAAAGACTAGCGTGATTCCCATCTGAGAAGAATGGGTCACCTTTTTGTTACATATAGCTGTTTCCATGAGGTGGAAGAACATTCTACCACAGTCAAATTTTAGTTTCCGCCTTTATTGTCCAATCATGTCTCCTAAAATAAAGATTTATTGTTTATCTATGAATTATTCAGACCCTAGCACTTGATTCTCAATGCGGATTCAAAACTTATTTAGAAAGAATGTAACTTGGGTATCAAAGGCCCTTAATCAAGATTTATTGAGTTGCTTTGAACCCAATTCTCATAGATTTAGGGTCTTCCTCACTGGTTTAGGAAAGAATTCTTACCTTTATTTACTTAATTATTGAGTGCTCATTCTTTCTGCTTCTTTTCTGATACAGCATTAGCAATATTTTCACTTTATTCTATGCCAGTGCTGTTGTGATAATCTACATCTCAGTAAGGTGATGCCAAAACTAAATTAATACTCAAACCCCACCAAACCACAACTCTTATCCTTTTTGTTAAATTAGATTCAGCAAGTTCACCATCACTTATTTTTTTTTTGAGGACAGTGACTAGAACTCAGAGTCTTATGCATAGTAGGCAAGTGCAGTACCACGGACATATCTCTATTGCCCTTGTTTTTAAGAGATAAGGTTTCACTTTGTAGCCTTGTCTGGCCTAGAACTCACAGTCACAGACATATGGCCTCTACCTTCCAAGTGCTGGGATTATAGACCTGTGCCACCAAATCTGGCTCATATTCACATTCTTATGAAAACTATTTAATGATATCTCTTTTCACATAAAGAAAATCAGTCAACTATCAAAAATCACTTTACCTTGAGGATGTACACAGTAAGATACTTTCTATGAAAATATAGGCTAGAGAATATTATAGAAAACTCCCATTCATTGAAATAATATGTCACTAATGCATCATGGGAAGAAATTTAAAACCTAATCACTTCTGCTTTTCCCCATGGTCACCTTTGCTGTCTCTGCTTCTTGCTTTGGCCTTGCTGTAGCTTGCTTTTATCACCATGATAAACACCATGACCAAAAGCAACATGGGAAGGAAAGCTTATTTCATCTTACAGCTTACAGTACACCATGAAGGGAGATCAGAGCAGGAACTCGGGGCAGGGACATGGAAGCAGAAACTGAAGCAGGTGCCGCAGGATTCACGACTTGCTTAGCATGGCTTGCACAACTTGTTTTCTTATACCACCCTGGACACTTGCCCAGAGGTAGCTCTGCCCATAGCAGACAGGGACCTCCACATAAATCATTTATCAAGAAGATTTGCCTTAAATTCGCCCATAGGCAATCTGATGTAGGGAATCCCTCAATTAAGATTCCCTCTTCCCAGAAATCTTTGGCTTGAGTCAAGTTGAAAAATAAATCTAATCAGCATAGATATGATAAAAAACCAAAGTTTAATAGGCCAACTTTGAAAAGTTACATTTGTGTTGATCTCTTAGGAATCAACACAGAAATCAACAGACAAACATCCCATGATTAATCAGATGTGGACATAAAGAAGCTAAAGTGTACAGGGTAACTTTGGGCAATGGTAGAGACTACCAAGGCTTCTTTTTCCATGGGCCATGAAGAGAGGGGCCAGCTGTTCACAAAAAGAATCTAGGAGGAGCATCAGTTGTATTTTTCAGTCTCCCTCCAGTAAGTCAACAGGGGCTTCTGCTCTAAGCAATCAAAAACTGACCCTGGAGAACACAGAAGAACCAGAAGCAGAACACCTGATCTCCCCTCTATCCCTGTAGCTACACTACTATCATTGGGGAATGCCTTGCTCTGGGTCTCAGATACCTGTTTTAAAATATGTAAGTATTTTACCTTTAGGGTGACCATATAGTGGTATTTCTTAAAGTGTGGTGCCCATCTTAGCGGCAGTGTTTCACCTGGAAACTTGCTAGAATTGAAAAATCCCAGGTCCTGCTCAAGACTTTCCCACACAGAAGCTCTGAGAGGGCCAGCAATGTTTAACACAAACTTGCTCCAGGTGTCATTGCTAGTGCTGTGAGTCCAGGCACCACAGGCAGAGGATAACGCTCATTTCGTGATCTACCTGGGAGCCTTGGGTATTATCCACAAATCTCCAAGATTTCTTAGGCCTTGTTCATCTTTCCAGGTACATATGCATTTTTACTTTTAGGCATAAAAATCTTTACAGAAGAGAGACATGCGATGGGAGGAGTGAGAACCGAAAATGAAGAAAGGATAAAGAGAGACTGGGTACATTGCCCTAAGGTTTAGTTGGATCACAATCTTCCCAATCAATGTAGCTTGTCATCCCCCAGGATCACAGTCTGCAATCTGTAAATGTATTGTTAGGAATTGTGACAGATGAGTGACAAGATGTAATAGAATAAAGCTGGGTCTGTGAGTTTTATTCTTTTAATCTTCGTATCAGGTTTAGAATCGCTAAGCCCACATCGTAAAATCAGTTCCACGTGGAGATTTATGGACAAATATTATGCAAGACTGAGCATTTACATTACCAAAACTACTCATACATTGTGAGCACTCATGTTCTTAAGCATCTTTAAGAGATTTTTTTTTAAGTTGTGTCTAAACATACTGAGAACCTGGTGGTGTGTTGGGGAAAAGGGGTGATGAAATATCTAAATAACCAAAAATAAAATAAAATAAAATAAAATGAAATAAAATAAAATAAAATAAAATAAAATAAAATAAAATTTCACAATAACCATAATGGTGATACTGAAAAGAGCAAAGAATTGGAATAGAATAAAATAATAAAGTAAATAATAAAGTAGTTTAAGCCTGACAAGAAAACAAGATACAAATGTACAAATTAAAAGAACACATGAAGAGTGTTTTATATGTAACATTTGATCTACATAAGAATGAATGTATCTGTATGGATAAGTGTATCATATGCATGCATCTCCTATAACATACTAATTTTGTGTGACATAACATGGACTGTATTTCATGTCTAACATATTCTGTTCATGTATGCTTGCATGTGTGTACATGATACATGTGTTATACATAGCTTATAGTGTTCCTATTGTATAACACTGAAATGCAAGGTCTGGGGCACAGGAGGTAACGACTGAAAACAACTGGGTTTTACTGCAGTACTGCTGAGAAGAGCCAGAACCTACCTTATGTGCTGACAACAGAGAGGGCATGAGAATCTACTTCTTCTGGTCAAAGTTTTTATGATCATTTTCAAGTTAAATTGTTGCATGCCTTTAAAAAGTGTCAGAGATATTTTCCCACTATTGTCTCTGGAGAAGTTTAGGAAACACTACTCATGAGAAGTAGGTCAATAGGCGGCTAGCCTATCACAGTTGTCTTATGAGAAGCTGGAAAGTGTTTTAGGACAAGGCCCAGAATAGACAGATACTTTTGTGCCCACAGTCAAATGCAGGATTATTCCAACCTGTCTGCTAGGGCTAGGAAAGACAGACAGACATTTTCTGGGAGAATGTAGGGGAACCAGACCCAAAGAACATGTTCTGCTGCTGCTCTCAAGAGACATTAGAACCAACAGGTTGAAAACTACAGGCCTTGGAGCAAGAACAAATAGCTCCTGACTCTCCTATATGAAATGGTATTTACAAAGGGTATCGTGTACCATAAGTTTACCCATAATTGAATCTGAAGAAAAAAAGTTTTCACTGCTAGTAAAATAAAAATGAAGTAATATTCACCTAACGAAGTCAAGATCTTTTGACTTCAAGTTCTGGTATGTGGCCATAGAGGGTAATAGCCTAGAGTATCTTTTTCCTGAGCAAATATCCTTATCACAAGTCAAATGAGATCAGCTTTAAAAAGTTTGATTATCACTTACAGGCAGAAAAAAATCTATTAAATTTGCTAATATTCTTATGTAAGGAATGGCCATGGAGCCTGAGGAGAGCAGCTTCTCTATTATATCTGTTAGAAAGGCAGTGTACTTTTAATAATAATAAGTTAATTTTCTCTTATGTGAGTTTCCCTTTTGAATCTGCAGATGGGATTATAGAATTGAATGTGGTTTTTAATTAAAATCGAATACTGGAAATTTTAAAAAGGCTTTGAAGACTCCAGCCTGAGCTTTGTCGTAAAGAAAAACAGAAGCTTTGGCTACAACTTTGCATTTCCCCTTCATTAAAGGCTCTTGGCTCTATAAAAATTGGTAACAATATAGTGAAATGTGCATGCTGGTCCCAGACAAAGCACCTACGGGCTAAGAGGTATTAATTCCTGAGGCAAGTCACACTGCACTACTTTTTATATTTCTACATAACTCTTCCATTTTAGTGAAACAAATACAAACAAGGGCCATCTTTATAAGTAAGAAATGCTGGAGACCATGCACCATGGACAATATTTATAGTGGCAATGAAGGCAGAGCTGCTGAAGGGACAATGGGAACATTAAAACATTTTTAAAGCATTTCATTGACCAACATCTCATTTCCTGTGACAAGGACCATGTGTATATATCTCTACAAATGTTTCTTCCCAAATCCTTAAATCAAGGTCAGAGGTAAAGATATCACAGAAGTCAAACTTTCCATGAAGGCAGGACTAGACAATTCACAGTAAAAATTGGAGAAGAAGAAAAAAATGGGTTTGTTGATGTTGGTCTATTTTTTTCTTTTGTCCTTGGTAATTTTAGCTTAACAAGGGAAGAAAAGAAAGCATGAGAGAAGAGGGAAAGGTAATGGAACCTTGACTCTGACCCCAGAAGGAACTCACTATGGACTCCCACTGATGGAATCAGCAGGAACAAATTGTGTACAAGTGAAAAGAATAAATGTTCATAAAAATCCCCAGAGCTGGGGAGAGAAAATTACAGATGAAAACCCTTAAAGCAAAAGAGTCATATAAAAAACATATGGAACAGCAAAGAACTATTTTTATTCCCCCTGTTAAACTAAAAGCCCTGTGCTGTAAAAGCTGCTACAATGTGACACTTACATTTAACAAAGATTTCAAAACAGTTCATATATTTAGTAGGTTTTGTTTAACATTTTGCAATGATACATTTAATACTTATATGAAGGTTGTAATGCCATTTAAGAAATGAATTCATTCTCAAATAAAGTTGGAATTCAACTACAGTGACTCTAAAGAAGAACCTATAATAATTATCATGGCTTGGGGCTACAGTGAGGATTGGTACAGAGACAGCCAATGAGTGGCCTGTAACATTGGGCCAGCTACTACTTGTCTGTACTGTCATATCAGCATAATATAAATGGACAGGGTGAGGAGAATGAAATCATCGAGGCAGAATTACAGTCACCACTCCATTCAGAATGACATGGTTCATTTTTTTCTTTTCCTAGACTCTGGTTGCTAGGAGCCATCAAGGAGAAGCTAGCAGGTGATGTTCCTGAGATGATTCCAACATGGACTATACAATTAATGACACATTGGCTTCTGTAGGCAACGCCCAGTAGAATTTCATTTTAGAAAAGATTCATGCTATTAATACTTTTCCTGATTGATATATTGATATATATAACTAGGTATTAACCCCCCCTTTTGAGCAGATTTCTGCAGAACAACAAAGATGTACTGTCTTGTAGTGATGTTATATAGACAAATAGATGATTTCTTAATTCTTAACAATTATCCTCTAAGAATTCCTAAAATTATAATAGTAATTTTTGTAATAGGATTGCTAATAAGCCCTTTCTGATGATCAAAACTTCAATAAGAACTCTGCCAGTCTGTCAGTGTCATGAGTTAATTGCTTCTGAGACAGCATGCAGGCTTTCTGCAACTTAGAGCACCTTCCAAGAGGTTGTAAAAACATTAACCAAAGGTCATAAAATGAGAGCTAATGATTTACTACAGATGCAGGACAAAAGATAAACTATTGACTGGGTTTATCGATACAAAATTTCACTAATAAATTAGTCACAAAGTTATAGTTTTTAACTCTCCAGGAACCTGTTAAGCTTGTGACAGATAATGAATGTTTAGCCAAATAATTAATCATGATGGATATGTATGTAAACATTCTCTGTTGTAAACTTTTTATTTGATTTTTTTATTTGAATTTATATGTAAACTTGTGATGAACTTTTTACCATGTATTCTGAAAGATGTAGAAGTGCTGAGGACAGAGTGGAGACATCCTTATTCCCCTTTCCTTAGCCCAGATCCCCTTTTGTTAGAGAACTTTCATAGGAAACTTTTTAGAGAGAACTTAGAAATAAAGATTAAAATCACTTTTCAAAGTGTCCTGTTTTCTTCCTGTGACTTTAACTAGCAGGCTGGAAGTTAGAGCTGAGTAGTTCCTACTGAGATAGCACAAAGCCTATATTATTTAATTCCCCTCTGCTTTACTATGAGGTGCTAAATGCCAGAGACTGAAGTTTCTGGTCTCAGGGGAACTCAAGACTGGCAGGTCAGCTAGAGTAGCAAAGTGACTTAGACTTAAGATAGATAAACATTTTATTATTAAGCAGCAACCATAAATATCTCGCAAAACCAAGCCTTGCTCCCATCAGTTTATCTTCAAGAGAGAACCAAAAAAGAAAAACAGCCAAGGATGGCCCCAGGCATGTGGTTATTGTTTTAGGGTTTGATGAAAAAAGAATTATAGCTTTTGTACATCAGTGTATGCTCAGAACTAATATTACCAGCAAACTATTAGGACGGCTTTGAACATGTCGTGGGAATGGTTCATAATCTGCAGACCATGTAGACTCGGGTTTCTCACAGTCATGTACTTCAAATCCAATACATCCCAGAAATAAAATGACATATCTCTATCCTTCCTTGGATATGTTAATACATCAGAAGTTGTTTCCAGGAGCCTAAATACAATGAGATTGATTTGGTCCCTGGATAAAAGAAACACTTGTATCTTACATCAGGACTCATAATTTATTCAAGAATCATTACAAGGGCTGGGGAGATGGCTCAGTGGTAAGAGACTTTGTTCTGCAAGCCTGAGGACCTGAGTTCAAATCCTTAGCACTCTCATAAAAGTCCAGGCATAGCTGTGCATACATGTAATCCCAGGATTAAAAAACAGAGACAGGCAAATCCTATGAACACATTGATTGACCAGCATACCCTAAACAGTGAGCTACTGGTTCAATGAGAGAACCTGACTCCAGGAAATCAGGCAAATAGTGATAAACAGACTTGATGGTCCTGCTCTGACCTCTGCATGAGCACAAACCGGTGTTAGCACCTGAATATTCATGTGCATGTACCACACACAAACATCACATATGACACATGATGTACCACATGCATGCATAAACACACAAACACAAAAACGGACCATTACATTGAAAAACACTAAGTAAGACATTCAAATTTACATTTACATTCCTACTCTGAAATCATTTCTGCTCTGGTCTTGAGAGGCACTCCCCAGCTCTCTGGAACAGAGTAGGTTAATTAAAGCTGCTTCCATAATTAGTGTAATTAGAATTATCTTTATAGTGGGATCTGGGGCTGGTCACCAGCAGACTAGGAAACACTATGAGGTGATTCACAGAAGGGGCACAAGGGAAAATGGCTATTTACAGATAAAGGGGCAAGAATGTTACCAGGAAGGCAAGGACATGTCCCCCTTAACAACAAGATTCAAGCTGTACCCAGAAGAAAGATAAGTACTAAAGCAATGTCTCAGACAATGTGAGTTTGGGAGCAAGACAGTATTTTGAAAAGCCATATTAGTCAAACCCATACCTAAAGATCATATGATGGCTAAACAACCAACAGGCCTTACCCCAAAATGAAGGAAAGAATCTAGAAAGATTAACAAAGACAAGAAGCAAAAACAAGGCAGGTATCACAGCTTCCCAACATCATGCCAGAGCTGCAGTTGAAATCATATCTGAGAGTCTAATAATATTCCATAATCTTTATTGATACAAATGTTTTTACTTTTCAATTCCAATAGAAGTGGCAAGGATAATTTACCAACTATCAAGAAGATCACTCTTTTGGAGAAAAACAGCTTTTAAGAAGGCTTCATTATTTCTTTTTGTTCCTGTAGAAGAAATAAGCTTTGTTGCACATGAATGAACATCTTCTATAAAATGACCTTCTGCCTGGAAGCCGCAGAGCTTGCTTCTGCTTTACAAACAGCAAACACTTCAAAGTGGATTATAAAAGCACAGCTATAAGGTTTCTAGAGGAAGCAGGTACCAGAACAATGGGCCAGACGCATCTCTCCAATGTGCTCTGTGTGTGCAATGATCCTTCTATCACGCCTCCCTTTCCTGTCTCCTTCACACTGTGGAAGGCTGTGTGTGCTGGCCTTTTACAAGCCACAATAAGCCCAGAGTTTCTATCAGGAGACAGGATCACAATCAATAGCAAATTATCTTTGTTTCCACAGGAGGTGCCTGTTATCAACTTGAGGCTGATTAAATTAATAACCTGTTATCAACATGGCCAATTTCCAGACTAAGACCATTTCATTCGGCATGTCAGGCTACATTTGCTCAAGTGTGACATCTGCTAAGCTGTGAAAGATGGGGGCAGCCAAACTGTGCTCAAAGGGCTACCCAAGAACCAAAGGGGCCTGGAGGAGGTGGGAAGGGAAGACAATCTTACGTACAAGCCCGAGACACTCTTTCTAAAAGAAACAGTGTTTTAAAGAATGACTTTCTGCTTCTATGAGCACCTGGGAATGTCTTAGGGTTGACTATCAACATCAAGGCTATTTAGAGAGAAAACTAGAAAAGTCTACTCTGTTTTGTGTATATATGTGTGAGCATGGTGTGGAATATGTGAACACGTGTATGAGGGCATATGAACCTGTACATACATGTGTAGAGGCCAGAAGAGAGCACTGAATGCCATCTTAGTCATTTGAAATGGAGTCTCTCACTGAACCTGTGACTTAGATAATAGCCCAGTAAACACCAGTAAAAACATCCTCCTCACTCCAACCCCCAGAGATTTGGAGTTCAGTGGTGCACATGCCATTATCCTTCATATTAAGACTGTCCATACATTACCAAGGGGGTAGTCGAGGATGGGTGAAGGCAGGAGCTGAACATGGACATTTGTTTTCCATAGCATATAATCCGGCTCCACTCTTCATTACAGCCCTCTCTGGGCTTCCTTGAGGATGATGACTAGAACTCCCAACACCAGCGTGCTGCAGCCAGTGCCCAGCTAACAAATTCAATAGAAACATCTGTCCTAGACCAAGTGAGTCATAGTCATGGTCATGGTAACAAGGTGAGGGTACAGTTTAAAAACAAGTACTTCTTAAGAACCTCTCAGATAACCAGAACCTCAACTATCACTGAGTAGGACCCCAAGGCTCAGATCTTGGACTTTTCTGGCCCTCTTTTTAAAAATAGGCCTCAGATCTCAAGTACAAGGATCTAAATCATGAGTTGCTTGGTAACCAGAGAACCTCATCTGTCACTGAGTGGGACCCTAAGACTCAGATCTTAAGACTCTTCCAGCCCTCTTTTTAAAAATAGGCCTCAGATCCCAAAGGATCTAAATCATGAGTTGCTTGGCACTGGATGAATCTGCGTAGCTTTGCATTTCTGCTGTTTTCTCTGGTTAGCTGGAGCAAGGTCATCTTCACTCTGCACCATACTGTTTGAACATGATAGGAATGTGCACACAGAACACGCTTAAAGGATTCCACACAGGCACAAGATGCTATGAAGATAGGGTACAGAAGAGACAAGATTTCCCAGCATAAAACAGCTTGACTGGAACAAAGAATCTTCACAGCGTCTGCACCTCCCACGGTTGGCTCTCACACAGACAGAACTTGGAGGAGGGCCTCAAGTTCACAGTTACATGGAGGTTATGTGAAAGTTAATTCTGCTGCCAGGGAAAAGGACTCTACACCTCATGTTCAAAAAGCACAGGGCTGCGCACCTGCTCCTTCTGTGCTGTGTTTAAGAGCCCTCCACTCCCTTTTTCAGCTTCGCTGGTAGAATCTGTGATCAGTGAGGCTGAAAATGGAATAGATTGAAAGCTTTGACTGATGTCCTCCCAATGACAGGGACACGGGGATTAAGCTGTTAGACAAAGCAAGCTCCTTTGACAGTTGTACATATGAGATGCTGCATAGGCCATCAAGTGTGACAGGCAGCCCCTAGCCACCAAATCCACTGTGCTTAGGAAGTCAACATGTCCTTTCACCCAGAACAACATCCATGATCACTTGGACTTCAACTTCTAAAAGTGGATTTAATTAAATCTGAGACGGGGATGGGAGGTGGTGGTGAGGAGAGCTATTCAAATTCTACCTTTGCTTTCTCCTTCCACCTTTATCCAAATGTTTACACGAGCAATTTCAGTTTGTGGAGGGGAACATGTTGTATTGACTTCAAGAGCTGGCTCTGGGGTCACGAAATGTGAATTTAGATCTTGGCTCCAGCAGTGTCACGACAGTACTCTGGGCCAAAGTTCTTGGCATGTAGTAAACGAACACTTATGTTAGCTCTGGCTGCTGCTGCTGCTGCTGCTTTTACTGTAATGATGAAGACGACGCCAACGCCGACGCTGACGCCAACGACGACGCCATCGATGGTTTTGATAATGATGACACTCATGTTGTCACGTTCATAATGACAGCAGAAACGGAAACATATACAGTGTGGTATGATTAGGAGAGCCGCACAGCATATTAACAATTGACCAACACCAAGCTTTACAATTTCTGATCTCATAACAAACTCTCCTAAGAGCTCCAGTAAACAGCTCCAGGTAAATCTCACTGCTGTCAGAAAACACCTAAACCATTTCAAGTTTACATGCAGGGAAAACCAAGCGCTGAGAGGTTGTGAGAGGTTGCAGTTCTGGGGAAATCCATAGCAGAGAGCAGGCAAAACGGCAGGGCATGGCTCCTTGTGCAGAATGTTTCTTCAAAGATGTAATGGTGAGCCAGAGTAAAAGGATCAGACCAGAGGAAGTCAGCTGCAGGAGGTAAGGGAGTAGCAGACAAAGTTCCCTGTCTGTCTGGTGGGCTGTGGGGTGGGAGTGGAAGTCAGCAGGGGAAGCCAGGAACAGAGGAATGCTGCACCAAGACAGCAAGAGAGCTCTAAGGAGCAAGGACAGTGGCTGAGGCTGAAGGGGCATGCAGCTGGGTATTGGTTACTTCTCTCATTATGCTGACAAAATATAGTCAATGAGGAAGGGTTTGTTTTGGTCCTCAGGGCACAGTTCAGCGTGGCTTAGGAGGCAGTAGAAGCAGGAAGTGTCCACAGTCAGGAAACAAAGATTGCTATGGGTACTCACCTGGCTTCCTCCTTTTTCCTTTCCACTTTTATTCAGTCATGAATTCACCCTAGGCCCTTCCTCTTCAATTAAGCATCTTTAGAAATGTCCTCCCAGACACACCTTTGGGGTCTGCCTTCCAGGAGACTAAATCCAACCATGTGGATTATCACTACTCTGCACAGCTGGAGGTTTCACTGCCCCTAAACCCAAAAGATTAGTTCAAAATTTAATTACTCTTTAAAACTCATGAGGTACCAATGCTGGCAAAAACAAAACAAAACAAAACAAAACAAAACAAAACAAAACAAAACAACCCATAGTAAAACAAAACAAAGAGAATGTTTTGATATAAGGCCCATTTCACTTGGTTTGTTTTGTAACCTGGTCATGTCTCCTGGCTTTGAACACTACCAAAATATAAGCTACACCTCTCTCTGGCAAGTGAGACTCCTAGTTAGGTTTCTGGCAGACTTGATACTGGAAGGAAAAAAAATTATTTTCTCCTGGTAAAGGTTTGTTAAATATGGCAGCAACTTCAGGAGGCTGATATCTTTCCCATGTCACCTATCCAAGTGTCCTTCTGCAGAGGACTGAGACCAGAGTGTGGCTCACTGTGCCCCTAAGTATCCAGCACTGGCCTCAGTTCCACCAATTACCTAGGAGACCTTCATTCTCAGTGTGAAAACGCTTGTCTGCTAAAATATAGAAAAGGTTTGGTTTTTGATCATGTGACTGTCAAGAACCAGAGGAAACATAAGGACCAGTTTAGAGGAAGGGTAGGCAGGAAGGCAGAAAACCACTGAAGTCAAGGGGATAGCATTTGGGTGGCGAAATCCACACTTGCGATGGTCTATCACCAGTCAACTTGATAGGAGTTAGGACCACCAAGGAAACTCCTCTGCACATGTCTGTAAGAAAGTTGCTATATTAGGTTAACTAAGGTGGGAAGACCCCCATGAAATGCGGGTGGCATCATCCCCCATGGGGGACCACATCCCCAAACCATGAAGCAAAACAAACCCTTCTTTCTTGCTTTCATCCAGTATTTTATCACAATGATAAGGAAAGTAACTAGTGTAATATTCTATCACAAGAGAGGGTAGAAAGGAGGGAGAGAGAAGGGAAGAGGCAGGAGGAAAGCATGAAGGAAAGAAGGAGAAAGGGAAATATGGAACGAGAAAAGGGGAAAGGCTGGGCGCATGGGCAGAAGGGATGGTGGGGATAGCATAGCGCTAGGGCAGAAGCAGAGAGGCAATGATAAAGCTGCCCAGGAAAGCTCCATGGAGACCCAGCTCAGCTACCTCCAGAATCCTTCTGGGCTTGAGCTTCTATTTGCAGGGCCTCAATGATACCTTTCACATCATCCCCTGAAGGATCACAGATGTCAAAGCAATCCCACAGCGTTGGAAGGGGATGACTTAATGTGCTCTCCCTTTCCTAGACTTTCCAGCACATGGTACACCTTAAATGACTCTCTGTGTCCCTGCGTGTGCGTGTGCGTGTGCGTGTGCGTGTGCGTGTGCGTGTGTGTGTGTGTATTTCTATTAAGATTTTTTTAAATGAGATATAATTACATCATCATTACAATTCCCCTCCCTCAAATCACTCCATGTCCCTCCTTCACTCCCCCTCAAATCATGACCTCATTTTCCATTCTTACTATTGTTACACACATACACATGAAATTTCTTTTATACTGTAGCCTTTATTTTCTTCAGAAGAGTTCAGTATTATTGTGTAGGCAGTATTTTTTTTAAAGCACTAACTCTCTACTTAAGTCTATATTTTTAAAAGCACAATTTTCAACTAGGCTTGATCCTTCCTTCATTTTACAATATACCAAGGGCCTTGGGAGATGGCTGGATTCACTTCACTTTTGGCAGGTCATTGTACCAAGCTGGCTTTAATCCCCCTGAGATGAAGTTAACCACATACACTTAAAGGTAAATGCATTTCAAATGAAATGAAGGAGGAGAGAGAGAGAGAGAGAGAGAGAGAGAGAGAGAGAGAGATTTCTCTTAGGATCATGGTGCCTGAATAATTTCCACAAATTTCTTGTCTTATTTAATAACACGCTAGTAAATCCAGAAACCCCAGTAGAAAGTCTTTCTTCTCCAAAGTAACAATGAAACCCTGCAGCCAAGACTCTGAACCCTGCTCAACACTGCCTTGATCAACACTGTGGCAGCCAAGAAAACTGTGTAGATGTCACAGTCACACATAGCTGGTGCACCTGCCTGTGGGAAACTGTGCCAAACAAGGCCTGGGCTCCATGAAGTGCATGTGCCTAAACTTCCTTTTGTTATTTCTCCCTTTCAAATTCTCACATGCTCCTTTTGTATTAAAAAAATGACATCTTCACTCTCTGGAAGCAAATTTTGCATTTTTAAATTTCCAAGGATAAGAAGGTAGCTTAAGGGCTAAGCTGTCTCTCCCGCTTTTAATGCTCAGGTAATGAACTGAAATTACACGCCAGGCTGGAATTTTTACAGAGACTTATTCACAGACTTACTCTCTCAGCTTAACTTCTTTCTCCTGTGTCAACTATTAATTATAACTTTATTTCAAAATGACAACGAAATAAGCAGATATTTGAATATATAGTAGTAATAAAAGATTTGAAGAATTTTTTTAATGACGAAAAGACAAAGCTAATTAAGAAACACCAAGTTCAGTTTATGCCAAAGTAAACCAAAACCACAAACTTAAATTCCCCCCATTGTCTATGCAGGCTTCATTTGCATACCATGCCTGCTCTTGGCATTCCCTGCGACTTGATCACACTCTAGAGCTTAAACTTTTGCAACTTCCCATGACCAAGGAAAAGAGAACCTGAATTTTGGCACAGAATTGTCATGACATAATCTCTGCTGTCCACCTCCTACTTTTCCTAGAAAACAGAGATGGAGAGAAATGACAAGTCCAAAATCCTCACTTAGTAAGTCCAAAATAGCTATTAATTAACAATGGATAGCTTGAGTTAAGTATATGCAATATATTCAGACTTCCATGCTTTTTAGACATTCCTGAGGAATATAAAGTCACCAAAAGAGACCTAGAAAGATTTAGAAGCTGAGTTGAACAAAAGTCAGCCCCTTGCCCATAATGGAGAAATTTCAACCTTCCCATGAACCCCTGGGAAGCTACCAAATCCCTATGCCCAGATGAAAATCAGATTCTAAAAAACAGAGCAAATGAGTTGTAGGGCCAAAAATGGAACTGAGGCGTTCTCACGTGCTTAAACTACCGGGAAGCTTGCCTGTGCCCATATGGAGGTCCTCTGATTGGATAAAGGAATATGGAGCCAGGGCCACTAACGGCTGCATCAGCTGGCTTATACACAAACACATGTACATTTATACACTAAATTGTCTGAAGCCAGAAAATCTTGACTGGAGGCCTGCTATTGTAAACATTAGTCATCTGTAACTACTGTGAACAGAGGGACAGAGAGCCAGATTTTAGGAAACTCCACGCTCTGTGACTCAGAAGTAATGGGACCTGGTGTTCTGTCAGTTTTCTTCCTCACTGATGAACATGGATGACAAATGATCTTTGAAGAGGAAGAAGGCAGTCAAAAGCCTGGATTGTTGGTATCTCCCAGTGCCAAATGATACTAGGCCTCAGGGCCTAGGGACAACTTAAAGAACTTTCTGTGTATTGTGACAGGAGGTAGACACAGGAGTCCAGACCATGTACCTCACTTCTGCCATGTTGGAAAAGACAGCTCCTCAGTAGCATTCAGGAGATCAGGCTGAAGTCCAGAGAGTCAGCTACATATCTTAGGAAGACAGAGCGGGACAGGCACAGTACACACACACACACACACACACACACACACACACACACACACACACACCTATTAAGCATCTGGAGAGTGAAATACTACTCCAGGATCTCCAGTTAGAAGGGGCACAGACTCCAACAAGATGAGAGGCCTTAGGTCATGCCAAGTGAATGTGAATAGCACGGAGAGTATCAAACTGGGAGAGGTGGTAAGGAGTGGCAGGGGAGTGAATGTTTCAGGTTGCTGGAAAGTGAAACTAAACTTTGTATCATATCTCTTGGAGCTGGTCATGCAACCTTGGCACAGGACTATTTGCATTTAGCAAGTTTAAGTGAGTTCTCATGTTCCATGTTCATCCCAACTCATCCTAGGAAGCTCTGGGCTTTCACAGGATTGAACTTGTGTGAAGACTTGACTATGCCATTTTTCCAGGTATTAATATTTCTTTTCTTTTTTTACTTATTTATGTATGAGAGGTTTATATTCGTTAGTACACACACACACACACACACACACACACACACACACACACACACACAGGTAATACAGTATATGTAAAGGTCAGAGAGTAACTTGTCTAAATCCATTCTCTCCTTTTATCATAAGGGTCTTGAGGATTGAATTCAGGTCATCAGGCTTGGCAGCAAGTGCCTGTACTTGCTAAGCAAACTCACTGGTCTAGGTGGTAGTATCTCTCTGTACTGGACACACAATTATTCACATTAACTAGATGGACTAAATATTGAACATATCCATATGTCAACTTGAGCCAGGTTTTTCCACCAAATAATTTTAGGAAAAAAACAACACCTCAGTTTTTAGAGTGTTGCTGATTTCAAAGCTGAGAAGATAATAGGATTGTGAAACGCCCTGCGCTTGAAAAAAATTACTGAAACATTTCTCAATTCTGTATTTGCTGAGCACAAAGTTTTCCCAGCCCTTTGGCTCAGCTTTCCCTTGGGATAATACACCACAATCAAATGAGTAATGACAGAGCAGGTGGCAGGATGAGGAACAGGCTTCCCAGAGATGTGGAAATACACGTGTACCCATCACCACGTGACAGTGCTGTAGACACCGCCTACTAAATCTACTAACATCCAGAGTTCCTCACTCACAGGGGAAGAATTTGATGCATATTAGATTGCAATAAAGTTACTTAAGTATCAATGGGTAACTCCTCCAAAAACAAAGCCAAATACTGTCCTTTGCAGTAACTGACAAGAAACAGTAATAAATATTTGGGGGAAAGTAAGTTAGATAATTCCTAATTATCCTTAGGAATGCAGTTATGGTCTGGGGAGAGGGCTGTGTGGTTAATCACTTGCCACACAAGCATGAAGCTCAGAATTCAAATCTCCAGAGCCCACATAAATGTCAGGTAGTGCATGGTGGGTAGCCTGGTAGTAATACAGGCTAAGAAGGGGAATACTTAAGCCAGCTAACAAGGACAGTCCTATAGGCCTTAAGCTCCGAGTTTGATTGACAGACCCCACTTCACCAAATAAGATGCAAAGTGTAATCAAGAATTATTCCAGACCTCAACATTGGGCTTCTCCATGCACATGTACATATTTGTATCCATACCCCTACACATGTGCTCACACGTGCAAACACACACACACACACACACACACACACACACACACACACACACATACCACCTATGTGAAAAGGGAAAAACATATTATGTTGTGAATATGTAACTCCTTGAGTCCAAGAATTGGAACTGACAGTATCTCACAGAAACAACACTAACTGAAAATGCTACCACTTCTTGGGTAAGAACACAGTAAAGGGAGGGAAGTACCATAGATTTACAATGGCATTTCAGAAAGTTTTAAAAATCTATTACTGTTTACTTATACCCTACTTTATTTCCAAAGGTTTTTCCATTGCTTTTATGCTATATCACGAAAAAAAAAAACTTTGTAAATCTTGTAGTTCAGAACAGCTGGCATCCAAGGAATGGAACTAATCATCTATTACATGTTACCGAGCATCAATTATGTAAAAAAAATCAACGTAGCCAGGCACAGAAGGGAGCAGGATAACAGTCGCCTCCCTCTAGGAATTTGCAGTCATAGTGAACAATAATAAATAGCCATGCCTGAGGCTGTGCCTTGCCAGATTTCAGGTAGGAGGTTCTGTTACTTAGGGGTGTCAGATTGGATGAGACTCCGACTTCTGAGGTTAAGAGAAACTTTACAGAGGAGATGGGATCTGAACTGACTTTCATGGCTGGCAAGGGTTGAGAAAAATGAAAAAAAGGGTGATAGCCCAGGGTGGAGAGCCCAAGGTGTACTTTGAGAACGAGGCTCACCAGGGTAGGAAGAGGAACAAGGAAGATTAGAGAAGAGAGCTGGGGATAGCTTAGGGAAGGATCCTAGAGCCCACCTCTCTCTGCATGTTGGTTCCCAGGGAGGCCACAAAGGGAGTCCAGCAGCATCCGCAGAGACAATAGGATGAGAAAATTTAAGGATCAAAGCCCAGAGCAGCCTGGTACCTGCAAGGAGCTTAGGGGCAGAGCTGGCCTTCAGAGGAGTGGTCTGCCTTTCTGGAACATAATCAGTTTTAAAGAAATGTCTCCTTTGGTGGAGGATTGAGTAAATAAATATATTGAAGAAACTCTAGACGCTGCTTTAGTAGCATTGATTAATGCTGTCATTATTTTTTTTAATTGAAAACCTTTAGGCAATGTGACTGGACAGCTGTTGGCAGAGAAAATTACCAGAGAAGGTAAGGCGATATGAAGAGAATTAGACTTGGCAGCTAGCCAAATGCAAGCAGTTGGGGATGGATGAGTTCTTAAGTCCATAACCATTTTACCATTCCTAACAACTGCCACCTGGCAGGTGCCTGGATGCGGGCCACAGCATTTTCTTGCAAAGTGTGTTTGCCCGCATCCTGTCTCTCTGCTTTGAATGTGCAGCATCCTAGGATCCTTCTTGCATGAGGTTACTTCTCTTGGATTGGAGCCCTAGCCTCTTTTGAAAAAATCCCACACCTAGTTACAAGGTCCTGGGCGATGACATGTGTACATCCAGACTGTGCACAGAGTTGTCTCATGGGGCATCTGGGAAAAGAAGAAAAATGCTACCAAGATCTAGTAACTATACTGGCAGACACAAAGGCTGAGAGGATAGTTTCTGAGGTGAAACTCACAGACCTTTCTCAAAGCCATCTCTCTGTCTCTGTCTCTCTCTCTCTCTTGCTCTCCAACTCTCTCTTTCTCTCTTCTCTCTCCCCATTATTCAGTACTTTCGTGTCTACAAATTGCTCGTGACATTTCACAATGACAATCTAGCACATGTGTGGTACCTTCTGTGAACCCAATCTTAAACCCCTAATCTTTGTATCCTAATGTTTTAAGAATGTTATAACTAGAGGGTAATGTATTTTAAATTTGCTTTCAAAGTTTCAGAGTAAATTATTTTCTGGCCCCAAGTAGGGTTGTTTATTCTCAATAGGAAACCGAAACTCACCTTTCACTCCAAGAGAATTTCTACATAACGTACAAATGAGAAAAGCCAGTTCCAGGCCATGATCACTGAACACTGAATGCCCATTACCAAACCAACAGCAAACAAGCATTTCTTCCACATATAAAACTTCTGTCTAGAGCAGTGGTTCTCAACCTTCCCAACATTGTGACCCTTTAACACAGTCCCTCATGCTGTGGTGACCCTCAAGTATAAAATTATGTTCATTGCTACTTCATAACTGTAATTTTGCCACTGTTGTGAATTGTGATGTAAGTATCTTATATGCAGGATATCTCAAAGGGCTGTTCAACCCCTAGAGGGCTGCAACCCACAGGTTGAGAACCACTGGTCTAGACTCACTCTTCCCCGAGTAGGAAGCTCCTCTTCCTTCACCATCAGAAACAGCAGCCATTGCCATGTGAATTTCTACATGTTTAATAATAAATACCTCATCTCATTTTTCCCTGGACTACCCTTCTTCTGGAGTTTGAGGAGGTAAGAGAAAGGGAGGGGGAAAGCAAGAACGTGGGGAAAAAAAATCAAGCCTGACTCCAGTCTCCTTCATGCATTCAACGCATTAGGTGAATGGATGGGTCCCTTCTTTATCTGTTCATCCCTCATTTGTTGCCACATCTTCTGTCTGGTGCTTTAGAGAATTACAGACACATCTACTAGGACAGGAGCTGTCCGAGTTTAACTTCTTGTTGCAGTGATAAAATACTCTGACAAGAGCAACTTTAAGGAAGAAAGGGTTTATTCTGCTTACAGTCCCAGGTTGTAGTCTATCCCATCCAGGAAGCCAAAGGGGGGAGGAACTTAGTCACCCCCACAGCCAAGAGCAGAGAAAGTACGCTCTCACTTGTCAGGCTCAGCTTACCACCTGCCTCCTCTTATAGTTCAAGATGGAAATCCAGGAAATGGCACCACCCACTTTCAGGCTGGGCGTTTCCACACCTATTAATAGAATGAAGAACACCACCACCACCTAACGATCACGCCACAGGTCAATCTAACCTAAGAAGCCTCATGGCGGCTATCTTCCCTGGTGATTCTGGATTGTGTCCCATTGACAACGAAGCCTCATTATCACAGAAACCCTCTGAAGTGTGAGACTTGCATGACTGTCCTTTGAGTCTAGAAGTCTGGTGACTGAATATTCAGCAAAGATGGCACATGACCTCAGGGCCATAGAGGTGGAGGTCACCTCCCTCGAAGGAGAGAGGACCACTTGTGGGCTCATCAGAAGATTGGTGGGAGTCTGTGATTGAATAAGTTGGCAGAATACATGGACTGCTCAATTTGAGATCACAGAATTGAGCAACTGCTGCCAGCTGGGGATTTTTTTTTTCTCCTCCATTTTTCTCCTGCTTGACAGAAACAGCATAAAATGTATCTTCAACCTATGACAAGAAAAGGAGCGGCATACATGACACAGGAGACAGGGAGAAAGCTGAGTTTGTCGAATAGAAGTACAATATGTTCATCAGATACAATGCTTCAAACTGCTAAACAGGGTTATCTGCTTGCTGGCGATTCACTGAGGTCGATGGCGCTACTTCTCATTCACCTCCCCTCTCATCCCACTTCCTCACACTTATTTTTTAGTTTAGAACAAGTGTGGTTCATGAGTTATGATCTATATTGTAATAAATGGCCGAAGAATGACTATAATCAAGAGAAAGCAGTCAATATTGCAAATCGCAACTGTCTCATTTCAGAGTCTAAAGCTATTGTATAATTGGCTTCCTTCCACTTCCTACCCCTTTTTATTCATGCTTTTTGTGTGTGTGTGTGTGTGTGTGTGTCTGAAGGAGTAACTTGACCTACATGTGTTAAGATGTGGGTAAAATCACTTAAGGAGCAGTAAATGAGATGCTATTATCACAGCTCAATATAAAATCACCGTCCATCATTTAAACAATTTGATTGGAGACAGGGACAGGAAATTTCCATAGACATTCTTAAAGACCACAAAACATTTCTCAAGCTATCAAATTAAAAGGCACAGGAATAATTAGATATTGCTCGAGGTCTTTCTATTCTGAAGGGAGAAATTTTCAGGAAGATAAAATTGCATGTCCCTGATGTTTTGATATTTTTCCCCTTAATGAAAACAAGCCCACGTTCCAGGCAATGATTGAACTACAGAGTGTCAAAAAGGTCTTCACTAATTATTTTTTAGGGAGCTAATCAACACACCTTCCATGTAAAGAATGCTAACGTTTCCTCTTGAGATCTATACAAAGGATGGTTTAAAACATACCCAGTAGCATCTGTCCAGTCCACATAGCCTCATCTCTGAGAGCCATAGAACATGCCCAGGTTCTGAACTGTCATGACAGTAGTGTTCTTGAGAATAGGTATCTGATGGACCTGGACCCTGAGGTACACACTCTCAGCAGAGATTAGAGCTGGCACACATTGCTCAGTCTTGGAGGTTATTATAAATAAGGATTTGTGATCCCAGGAGAGGGACAACAGTCAAATCCATAATGGTACACATACACCAGGATGCTGAGAGAAGGAGTCATTGGTTAAAGAAGCAGAAGGTGAGAAGCCAAGGCCACCTTCCTTAAGCCTGAGAGCTGCGCCATCACTGCTGGCTACTGGTTGGAGACATACCACCAAATGAGCCTAAATACAACTTTACCAGCCTGTTGGGCCAGTAAGACAACTCCTTCATAACTCTAAAAATGGCATAATGGCATCTGTTGGATCTCGTAAAGATCTAAATTTGTCAGGTACCTACAATCCTTGGGATACTATTTTTAGTCTTAGACCAACAAGAAAATGTATGCCATAGAATGGACATAAGCTCCTTGTACATGTGTGCAGATGTGTGGCTTGGCCTTCATACAGGTTCCCCAACAACTGGGATGGGAGCTGTCTTTGCCTCTGTTGCCTGACTGTGGATCCTGTTCCTCTTACTGGGCTGTCTTGTCTGGCCTCAGCAGGAAAGGATGTGCCTAGTGACTTGATGAGCCAGGGTGGGTACACCAGGTGGGGGAGGGACCTTCTCCTTCTCAGAGGAGAGGGGAAGGGGGAGGGCCTATATGAAGGGACTGGGAAGAGGGGGTTGGGATTTGGATGTTAAGTGAATAAATTTTAAAAAAATGTATGCAAGGTCAATTCACTAGGAAATGTTGTCAAAGACCTCAGCTGTTGTTTTAAACCAGTAGGCCAACATGGAGGATTCTGGTAGACTCTCTGCTCTACTTTGCAATGCAAGACACTGGCCCCTTTTGAGGGCTAGGACCTGAAGATGGTTTCTAAGATCTGAAACAAACAGTCAGGCAACAACATTCCAGAAAACAGGAACCATGATGCTATATAACCTTAAGAGATTCCATTCTGCCAATGACTATAAGGAGCTCTAAAGAGGACCCAAGTCTCAGACAAGATTGCATTACCTACAGTCTTGATTTCTGTCTTGTGAGATGCTGAGAAGAAAACTCAGACATCTTGTATGTGTGATTTAAGCCTCATACCGCTTCTGGTTCATTCGTTTTGTGTGTGTGGTTGACATGTGAGCTCTGAGCTTCCTGCTGTTATCAGCAAGCCTGCAGCTTGCTGCTGCTGTGTCTTTTGGCCATGATGGACTCTTACCCCTCTGGCACCAGAGCTAAATAAACTCCTTATTTCATAAGTCATTTTGGTTACAATGTTGTATCATAGAAACAGAAAAGTAATGAATCTAAATCTCAGCTGATACAGGAAGACATGGCCACAGTGAGTAGTAGTATGCCTTGGTCAAGGAAGGGGGATGGGCTGGCTGTCTAAGAGTCAGCTAGCTGAAGGCAAAGAGGCAGCCTGGGGTGTTCTCAGTTTTGCTCTTCACTGTCCATGTGGCAGACCAACTGTCTCAAGACTTTCCTGTACCTATAGACCATAACTTGGAATTGAAAGCCAATTAATTTCTTCCTCCACTAAGTTTCCTTGTGTAAAGGTATTTGACAGAATAAATGAAATAAAAGAAGGAGGGTAAGATATTAGAAGAAATATCATATAATGTCAGGGAAGGCCTGGGAATGAGAGTGTCTTATAACAGCAAGAAGGGAGCCCAAACAGCTTGTTCTAGAAGTAGGCTGGGACTATACCCCTCAAGTGTCCAGACTTAGTGAATCGTCCTTACTAGCTTCCTGCCCCAAGGATAGTACAACTCTCCAAAATGACACCATTAGCAGAGAATCATGTGTCGAAGTATATGAGCCTGTGGAGGACAGTTTCATATTCAAGCATCAGCCCTGTGTTTGGCCTCGTGAATTATGTATGATAACCATGAACAGGTGTTATTTTATGTTGTTATCTTTGAGGTAATTGATTATAAAGCAACAGAATACTAACCCTGGATGCTGAACACACTGTGAAATCATTTATGGGAAGAACCAAACATACATGTCATAACTGTCCACTCACCACAGTTTTTATGGTCATGATGATGATACGTTTCCAGGGCCCACATAGACCTATTAACATGGGAAGTAAAGTATATGCATGTATAGGCACACTTGTTCACATACACGTCAATTTCTACAGACTTCTTGAGGCATACTACAAAGATCAATCTGCCTGACATTTTCAGAAACTAGCTTTTATCTCTTAGCTTATCTCTCGTCTGATAACCATCATAACTGGGTGGCTGTTATAAATAATATACAAATATTCTTTGTATCACACCAGAGAAAAACAATGACTCAGACTCCAAGTTGGTTCATAGCAAGATATCTCTGTCTCTGTCTCTGTCTCTCTCTGTCTCTCTCTCTGCCTCTCTCTCTCTCTCTCTCTCTCTCTCTCTCTCTCTCTCTCACACACACACACACACACACACACACACACACACACTTACTTCCCCTCCTTTTTAAATATGATGCTTTCTTTAGATGCCTCATGCAATTATTTGACAAACATCATGGATATGATTGAATGTGTTTGTAGTTCTGTTCCCTGCTCATCTTAAAATCAACAGTAACTGATTCTCAAAAACAACAACAAGAATTAAAAAAAAAAAACCCACTAGGGGGATCTTACCAGAAACAGAATCTTGGAAGCTGAACTGGACCTAAGATGTATCATTCTTAGGTATTTCAGATGGGGACATGAAAACACACAGTACCCATCAAATATATTCTATTTAACCAGGATAGTATCTTCAGACCTTCTTAGGCATGAGATGCTTGCAATACGTGGGACAGATTCTACAGCAGTATACTCATGTTATCAGGACTATTGTTTTATAAATGACATTCTTAGGTGTAACTTATACTCACATTAAAAACAAATATTCAAAAGTTCAATCAAATTTGTCCTATGCATGTTCCACAGCTAAGAAACATATGGTGATATCTTATGTGCAACTATTTGAAAATATGGATTTAAAAAGCACTTGTAAGTACAGAGAAGGTAGCAAATACTGGCTATCCATATGTATCTTCTTTAATTTTTTGTTTTTTTACTAAATCTCTTAAGACTTTCAAATACATTGACTCCATCCTTAAAATACATTTAAAAAAAAAAGTGTTTAGCACTTATGTGAATGAGAGAGAGAAAAAACAAATAAAATATGTGCTAGACCAAGGTAGTCCAAGTCTTCTATGGAATGTAGAAATCCATCTTCTGGGAGTGATGGAGCTGAACGGCTCCACTCTACGCTGTGAGAGAACCACACACCCTTTCACAAGATCCTACATTACAGATGGTATATAAATACATGTGCCCTGAGAAATATGTGTAGAAAGTTACTTTCCAGGGGAGAGAGCTGAAAATCCCTGCCAATATCAACAGTGCACAGAGGAAAGTGAACTTAAACCAGGAATTGCAGCCCAATCTCTATGGGGTTGTGACATAGCCCATGGCCATGCCAAAGGCAGTGATTGATAGCTAGTAGGGCTCAGCTTTCAAGATGCAAGTGATATTCTGATTCCCTTACAGACTGCGGCTCACCATGCGGTAAGGTTCCCTACCTTAACCTTAGGAATAAAGGCAGGTCTTTTGTTCTCTCAGGGTTGAGACCTGAAAAGGCAGATGGTAAGCCCAGTCTCTGCCACATTTATTAAAATATTCAAGTCTATGCTACTTTAGACAATTGATATTTGAGATTTTTTTTATGTTTATCTTTTCTTTCATCTGTTTGTACCTAAAAAGGTGCATGTAATGTACTTGGTCTCAGGGGAGGGAATGGAAAAACAACATGCAACCTCTTACCATATCCAGATTGAAACCAATGCAACCAACCAACTAGACGGAAGATTGGGAAGTTCTTCCCTAAGGGCTGGGCAACTGGGAAATATTTTTGGCTTTGTGAGCCATACATTCCTGATTGCTGAGACCATGTAACCCTGTAGTGCTATCCCAACAAAGCATGTAAAGAAATGCATAGAGTTGTTCTCTGATACACTTTGGCACTCATACAGTAAATGGTAGCCCTTAAATTCACATGTGGCTCATGTTTGGGCTTCTCTGACCCTTGATCTCTGGCTTTGAAAACATGACCCCAGGTTTTTGAGTACCATGGTAGGAATTACAGATAGGATGGGGCTGGAGGGAAGAGCATGATGGTTTGTCTAGATAAAGTAGGGGAGCCTGCATCTCTCCTGTGGGAAGATTGTTCAAGGGCTGTGAGATGCCCTTCTTATTCTTCCACAGGCCTCTGATTGTAAGTATCCTCAGGTATTGTTATCCTAATATTACAGAGAATGGAACTAGGCCATGGAGATATTGATGGGGCTGCCCACAAAACTCATTCTAACTCTGAAGTCTTATGCCAAATGTCACAACTGGTCCTTCTTTCAGACAGAGGGAGAATGTTTCCTTTACGTAAACAAGGCCATACATTTGGCTTCTCAAAGAAACCTAATGAATTCTGTGTTGGGATGTAAATGATATATTATAAAGTAAATCCAACAGCACAAAGATACACCCAATCCCTTCCTTGAGACTGTTTCCTGATGTTACTGCAGGACAAACTTAGCCTTTAATGTAATGTCTCTCATCTCTTGAGGCAGTTTTAACAGAAACTCTGAAGAGGAATAGAAAAAACACAAATTATACTATACTGCCTAACCTCTGCCTTCTCCCCACACCCCACCCTCATTATCAACACACTGTGTTAGTGTAATACATATGTTTAGTTAGTGAGACATATGTTATCGTTCCCAATAGGGTTCATTCTGGTGGGGTGTGTCCTCGGGGTTTTGGGATGTATAATGGAACGTGTTACAGTATCAAACAGAAGCGTTACTGTTCTGTAAGTATTCCCATTCACTCCTCCTCAAATTTTAGAGGAAACAATCTTTCCTACTGTCTTCATGGCTTTGCCTTTTTCAGAAGGGCATATGGCTGGACTCTTAGAGCATGCAATCTTTTCAAATTTGCTTCTTACAGTTGAAATAGTCTTCATAGGCTGGCCATTTGCCTCTATTTGTAACTGAGCAACATTTTATTATATGAATATTGCAAAATTCATCTATCTACTCATCTAGGTTGCTCCAAAGTGTTTGGCTTTTGGGAAGATAACCAATGTAAACAACTATGTCTGTGTTTACATTATAAGTTTCATTGTGTAAATGGCAAGAAGTCCAATTGCTTGGCTACATGGTAGGGATGGGTATTATTTTGTTAACTGTCTCCTGTAATAGCTGTACTATTTTGCAACATCACCAACATATGGTTCATAATAGAGGTGACAAAATTGATTATCATTTCGATCCACGTCAACTTTTGTAGAATATATCTGTTGTACCCCGTGAGTCAACATCCGACTTTTAACATGCTTGCAGACCTATGGTAATAATTGCTTTCTTCTAAGTTTCTACAGGATTCATTATGCTTATTGACTCCTCCTTCACTTAATAAATGCTCTTTAAGGGGCAACTCTGCAGGGGGCAGCAGCTTGGTAGTGAAAACAATGAATAAGAGGCATTGTCCCAGCACTCACAGGGCCTACACGGTGGCCTGAACTGGGATACTGACATTCAGGTCCCATCCCATCAAGAGGACCATAGGTCCTCACAGTAGAAAGAAAGATCTCTATGGAGAAAGGTCCTATGTATAGAGCTGGGATAAAAGGACAAAGACCCCCATCTTTCTTCAACTGTGACTTTACAAAGTTGCCAGGAAGAACTCACCCTTCCAAAAACCCAAGGAAGGAAAGTGACATGGAAGCTACTGTAGCAAAAAATTTCTGGTTGAGGTTTCAGAATAAGAATGCTTCTTATCCCTGAGAGTGAGTATGACAAAAACAACTGATGTGGGAATTCAGCTTTTGAAATTAATATTGCAGTATAGACTAAATAGAGCTCTAATGGCCTGTTTTCAATAAACTGTTCTAAAAAAATGTGTAAAGTATTTCTGATGGGGTATTTACTAACATGTAACACTAAACATGCACATTTTAAAGCTATCCTTCCATCTACCTTTTGTTCCTTCTGGCAGCACCTCCCTCCAAGCCAGTTCACATTAGCTACAAAGAGCTTCATGGGGACAGAAATGCAGTACCTGTGAGTCAGTGCCAAAGTATAATTCAGTGTGTGTGTCAAGGTTAGACCTCTGTGCCAATAAAGATTCATTAAGTACAAAACCCTGAATCAGCAGTGTCTTTGCACTGACCTGAACCCTTGTGTTGGCTCAGAGCTTAGGAATTTCTCAACAAGGAGGAAGAAGGAGGCTGTGACAGTTTCTGACTTGCAGACAGCATGACAGAGATGGAGAAGGGCAGCCCACATACACAGACAAGATGGAAAGAGAAAGTACAGTGGCTTGAAGAACATTAGTTCGCTACCTCTGCTCAGGTGGCATTCATGAGTTCTTTCTGGGTGTGGAAACTGGCCTGTACTATTGCTGCTGGCCTCCAGATCTGGACACTGGGCATCCTCACCACAGAGCACAGAAGCAGGAGTCTCTGCTAACCAGTAAGGAACTCAGCTAGGATGTGTTTCATCCAGAGAGTCTTTGAAGACCACTTAATGCTCCAACTTACCAATCTCATGGTTTCTGGATCCGCTCTTCAGAGATGATGATGAGGACGAAACAATCTATCTATCTGTTCACTTCAGTTTGAAGACTCATGGGGACAAATGAGACAAATGTTATTCTGCTCACCTGGGCTCTCTGTGTTGTCTCTAGACTATTTCTAATACTAGGGCCACCTTTCCCAATCTCCACCTCCTAACTCACTCCTGCTCTGGGCGTAAGGCCAAAGGAATCTTTTATACTTATCCACATGCATCTGTCATAGACATCTCAAAGAGCACAGCCAGAGAGGCACTGGAGCCTACAGGACTAAGACTGGAGCTTAGAACTTGTTTTTCTCTATCCTCCTACTTTCAATACACACTCTTTCATGGGAGCATTACTTGATGACCCTAACTTCAAACATCTCCTGACCCATCTTCATTACCACTGAAAACGCCCATTCTGGGATCTCTTCAAGGATGAGTAGGAGCCCCTCTGCTGGACCCTTCAGCCCAGTCTCTAAATAGCAGCCATTGTGACCACAGCAAGATTGCTTCACATCTTTTACTTCTTAGAGCACTCAAAGCTCTAGTTATACTTTGAATACAATCTGAACTTCTGATATAATCCTCAAAACTACATATATATATTATATATACCTACCTACTCACAACACTATATATATTATATATACACATATATACATTATGTACATATACAGACATTATATACACATATTATATTGTAATATATATATGTATATATACATATATATATACATACACATGTGATTGTGTGTGTATACATACACATACACACACACATATGGCACAAAAGGCTCTAAATAAGTATTTTGTTGAAGGCATAAAAGGTGATATTCCATCACTCAGTATATCTGACACACACACATTTCCCCATTTGGTATCGCAAATGACTTTTAATTTTTCTTTTTATTGAACAAAATTTTAAAATAATGCACTCATTGGCCCAGTTTCAGGAGTGGCACCACACAAAGATATACACTGATGAATGATAGAAGACTGCTCAAACTCTGAGAGAGACCCTTGAGACCAGGTAGCCTACACATCCCAACAAATTCAGCACTCAGTTTGTATACTTAGCCACGGAGCAGAATAACAAGCAGTAGCCAATGTAACATTTAAATCGTTTTATTCATTTATTTTCTTCTGGCTGAATTCTCATCAGTGAAGTAGGTTTTGCTGAAGAGTAAAAGCATTTATAGTAAAAGCCCAAGTTCCCAATAATGAGACTCAAAGACACTCAGGAGGGGCCGGTGGATAGAAACCGCTAGAAGCCCATTTGACTTGCAGCTCACCACGGTACCATTTGTCTTTTCTCTTTTATTATTATACTTGCTTTTTTTTTAAGGCTTCAAAAACACCCTTCATACTTTATAAGCTTTAAAGTAATGGAAACACTAGTCATTGTTGACTTTTGCCCATGCCTCAAATTCAATTTTAAAGAGATATCATCAGGGGGGCTAAAAGGCCCTGGGCTGTACTTAAAACCATAGTAAACTGAATCATGTCTCCCTAATTCCCCCTGTGAGTATGTTTGCAGCAGACTTACAAAGTGCACACTGGTGCCAATAATTCTAAGGAGAAAAATTCTTGTGCTTCCATGATCTGATCCAAAGCAAACAGTGCACAGCACGTAGGGGTAGGTGTTGAGGGGCTGCGAGGCCGAGATTTATGAGCAAAGATGAAAAGGCCTTGGATGTGTATAGCTTGGCTAAGGAGACATGATAACTGCCCTTAAATATTTGACAGGGTAAACACCAAAGGGGAAAGAAAATAGCAGCCAAAGCTACACAGGAAAGGCAATTAGAAGGTAATGGGAATCTTGGGCAAACATGATAAAAAGCCATCCTGGCAGGAAGACTCTGCAGATGGAAGAAAAGCTTGCTTGGTCTAGGACTCACTACTACCCTGGGGGCCTTTCCTGAGGCTCCCCATCTCTGCTATAGCAAGAGCACTTGGCCCAGCTTCCACAGCAGCACAGGATGGCAAGAAGCTGGAGCCTGTGGGGAGGAAGCTTAGCCAAGTGCTCTGGAATCTCATCCCCACGCTCTTCTGCCCTCCCTGCGGTCTACTGGCAACGACAGAACATGTTTCCAGGAGGTCATCTCAGGTTCTTGAGTTGGAGTTGATCCTAGTGTTGACATACATGACTCTGAATTTCAGTGTATCTGAGGAGAAGTCAGAGGGGAGGAGAGAAAAGGAGGGCCGAATCCTCACCGAAAATGCCATGCACATCGTACTATAACTTTGTTATAGACCCAAAACATCGATGAGATTCATCCTACCTGGGAAATAAGATGATATACCTGTAGTCACAGCTGGCAGAGGACAGACTAAAATCCAAATCTCTGTCACTCTAGTGCAGAAAATTTATACTTAGCCACCAGTATCAGAGCAAGAGGAGTCACCAAATCTCTCCCAGGTATCTCTTATTTCGTCTTTGTGCTTTTATGATGCATAAAAACTTTGTTCCCTATATCCCAACTGATTCTGACTTTGAAGAAATGGTTCAGACTGAAAGTTCACCACACAGCTTATATTAACCTCCGAATATATTGACCAGAACCCAACAGGATTTACCAACACAGCCATATTCCAAAGTTTCTAAGGGACTGCTGCTGACATTTGCAAGTCAAATAAGTACCTGGGTCCTCCAACTCCTTCATATGTAAAGACAGCATACTAGAAGCATATAGGAAGTTCTAAACAATCCTACCAAACTGTTGGTGCCATCCAGTGCAAGCACCACTGTTACCTCATGACCGGGTATTATCTGGTCTAGCTGGGAAGAGCCTTTAAAAACCCTAGAAGCCATTGTTTTTCTGTTTGTAACTTTTCTCATTTGCAGGCAAGTCGATAGCTTTGTAATACAGACTCGTTTACAGGCAAGTCTATAGGTTTGAGTGATTGGCACAGGCCAATTTATTCTCCTTCAGCTTGCTTTCACGAGTATCCAGTGTTGTGGAATAGTACTAACTACTGGTACAAATGGGAACGGTAACATAACTGGAAACAATATGCCATTGTCTTTAATTCTGTTCAAAATCAGGAATCCGTTGTCATTAGAATCCCATGAAGCAGGTGCTACTTCTCACAATGCATGTAAATGACTCAGTCAAGGCTTGTGGGAATAATGGCTTATGTGTGATGAAGGCACAAGGTAGAGCTGGGACTCAGGTGCATGTCTGCTCTGGCACCTGTGATGGGATTACAAGGACAACCATGAATGTCTGGATCATAAGGGGCCTGCATATTATATATCATATATCATATATGACATAGTATATTACATAATATATATTATACATTACATGTTTATATATTAATTATATTATATCATATATCATATTTATATATTGTATGTTATATTGTATATTATATATTACATATTGCATATTATATACTATATATTAGCTTGAGGCAAGCATGGAGACCAACAATGCAAATTATCAAAAGTTATAAGGGCTCAGAAGGAGACTTAGCTGAAATTCTGCTAAGACACTGCAGAAACAATAGACAAGGAAGGATTCAAGATGGGTTAGTCACATGAGGAGTTTGGTCCTCACTGGAGATCACTGAATAGTGATTGCATGAGGAGAGCAGAATGTGGAATGGATAGGCCTGAACTTGGCTAAGCTTTAGCAAAGTTACCAGACACAAGGCAGGACCTTGCAGAGAACAGTGTGGTTGCCAGAGGAGCCATGCAGAAGTTCTCCGAACTGCTGTGACAAAGAACAGAAATGTGCTTGATGGGGACCATGAATCTAAGGAGGGTTTTCTCAGGTACCTTGCTAAAAGAGTCTCTCTCCATGTGACACAATGCGGAGCCTTCCAGACAATGAAGATAGACCACTCTTCAAAGGGATTGAACCATAACCACCCCTGCTTATCTTGAGCCTTCTAGTGTGGGGATGAAGCTAGGACTATGGGAATTATGCACAACACATAAGCATGTAGAGTCTAACTCTAGTCTAGATATAGTTCTGACAATCCTACTGGTATGTTTGCCCACATACTAGGGTATTCCAAAGTGGGAAACCTTTAAAAGATGGTAGCAGCAAGAAGCCCCCGGTGGCTGATATGAAAAACAGAGACAAATCCCTAACGATCAGGGATTAAAAATCCACAGCTATCTGGAAATAAATATATGGCTCAGAAGCAAACAACCTTTGTACTGTGCTCTTCAAACAAATGCACCACAAATGATCAGTCAATGCAACGAGACAGGCCACAAAGGAAATATTAAACTAGACTACTAGCCATGTAAGCAGATAGGAAGAGAATACATGGAAGACATATGTCCTATAAAACTCATACATTTTAACAGGCTGATGCTTTGAGTATCTGAAAAGCTCACTCCCATGGAACGTTTCCCTGGCATGTGAGCAAGAAGATGCAATATGCTGGTGATGATGATGGAACTGCTGGGCTAATCATTCTGGACCGTCTAGGTGTATTTGACTATGTTCTGATAAGCACACATAAAACGCAATGCCATAAATGAATTTGTAGTTAGCCGAGAATAATCCAGAAGAGGGTTTACCTCTGCAGCAAAGCCTCCAAAGGCTATTTTGATGTACCAACGGTTCTTCACCTCTTCTGGCACCCATACATACACTCAGCTCACTGAGCGAAAGGCCATATTTTCTTCATGCACTTCTATCTTACAAGAGGCTTCCTACAGAACCAAACAACAGTGGGTGCCTAAGAAAAGTGTTAAAGATTTATTAAAAAGTAAAAAAATAAGTGATAATTCTCAAATATGAAAACATTGACTTACTTAAACATCTACTTAGACAAATGCCACTAAAAAACTAAAGTCTCATTGTGAGACTGGACACGTGGTTGGAGTTTCGAGAAAGAGATTTTAATGGTGTGAACAGACTTTAAAATGGAGAGAACCTTACTTCCATGGCAAAAGTGTTGGTTTGGTTTGGTTTGGTTTGGTTTGGTTTGGTTTGGTTTGGTTTGGTTTGGTTTGGTTTGGTTTGGTTTGGTTTGGGGGTGGTGTGGGGAGTTGTTTTATTTTGTTTTGCCTCATAATAGATGCTCAAGAGAGGACAACATGAAACTGGAAGAGATGGGGACCTTAATATTGGATAGATCAGCTAAGTGTACCCAGAGAAGCCAACACAGCTAAAGACAAAACAGAATTAGTGACCTGGGTGGTAAAATGCCAGAAGAGTCACCAGTAGCACCAACCACCAACACATTAAACAGTATTTGCACAGTCAACATCTAAACCAAGGAGCTCTTTGCCCAAAGACTGAATGTATTACTCTAAGGCAACTCCTCTGGACAGAAGAAAATACAGAGATGACTTTGAGGTTGACAATGGAAAGATTACTGAGCTTGGGCTCTAAGGTGAGAACCTGAAGAAGTCACAGCTGAACAGTGTGAGGAGGTGACATCTCCTAAGAATCCGAGACCCAATAGGCCTAGCAGATTTGATGGACGTCCGGGTAGTACGGTTTTGCAGGAAGGATTGTGGACAAAGGAGCTTAAACCTAATTAAACTGGAGAAAAAGCAGCTCACTGGTAATTTTAGAGATGAGGAGAATAACGAAATCAAGGGAGTGAAGCGAAAATAAAGGCAGCAAAGCTCTGGGAAGATAAAGCACAAGCAGCTTGGCGCCGAGTCTGGGGAGACATTAAGGGCTGAAGCAAGAAGGAGTGACAGATGGGGCTTGTGCTGTGGATGGGCTCCATGTTGTCTTTGCTTCTGAATCCCTAAAAGGAGCTGCCTCTTAGGAAGGTCTCCTAATGAGAGCTTCCTAATGAGAAAGCGCAATGTTCAGAACAAATGGATGCAGGCCAGGCGGGTTCATTCCAGCCCCAGTCCCAGCAGGCTAAGTTGGAGGTGGGAGTTGGGGAGCCTCTTGCCTTGCTGTGTGCCCTCCTCCTGAGCTCTCTTCTGAAGCCCTGCAGTGGGACCACCGAGCCCAGTGTTGCAAAGACAAGACCAGCTCAGAAACTCAGCATGCCTGTCCTAGAAATGTGTCTCTGGAGGGCAGGGTGGGGGCTCTCTGCCAACCTGCCCACTGCAGGCACCTACTTTCTCTCTGTCCCCAGGCAGAACTTGAAAGCTCTTAGTTTTGCTGCTTATGTCTTTATAAGTAGGTGTTTCCTGCCCTAGTCCATCCTCAGCAGAAAGAGATGAGCATGTAAGTTTAGTGCGATTCATAAGCATCCTCACAATGAGAAACTCCGGAATTATGAACAAAGAAATAGAGGCATTTCCTCTGCAAACAAGAGGCTGCCTGATGATGAATCTTGAATTTCCACTTAAAAAGAAATAGATGTCCCGGGAGTTTGTGGTATCAAGTGTCCTCTAACTGAAACATAATATGTAGATATCAGAGTATCAGCAATAAAATTACTAGGAAATTAGCCATTTTTACTTCAGTGGGGAGATTCTGTCAATTAAAAATATTTTATCCCATAGATAAAATGTTAGAGTGAACCATGGTGTCATGGCTCTTTCAGCCAAAATGGAAGTGGATAAAAGAAAAAAGAACCCCACTAAAAGATAACAATACAGATAGCTACCCCATTAGCCATGATATTCATGGGTTATAGTCCCACAAATTTAACCAACCATAGACCAAAAATATTTAGGAAAAAATGTCTGCATGCTGAATTATGGGCTGGATAGTTTTATGTCAATTTGACACAGAATTCATCTGAAAAGAGAGAACCTCAATTAAGAAAATGCCTCTGTAAGATTGAAGCCTGTAAGGCATTTTCTTAATTAGTGATCAGTGGGGGAGGGCCCGGCCCGTTGTGGGTGGTACCATCCCTTGGCTGGCGGTCGGTCCTGGATTCTACAAGAAAACAAGCTGAGCAAGCCATGGAAAGCAAGCCAGTAAGTAGCATTCTTACATGGCCTCTGTATCAGCTCCTGCCTCCAGGGGTCCTGGCCTGTTTGATTTCCTGTCCTGATTTCCTTCAGTGATGGACTATAATGTGGAGTATAAGCCAAATAAACCCTTTCACCCACAACTTGCTTTTTGATCATGGTGTTTCCTCATAGAACCCGGAACTCTAAGTCACTACAAATGGTCTTGCTTTATATACCCCAGACTGGCCTTGAACAACTCATAATCTTCCTTCTTTATTTTTCCAAGTTCTGGGATTACAGGTCTATACCACTATGCTTAGTCCTCTCTCTCTCTCTCTCTCTCTCTCTCTCTCTCTCTCTCTCCCCCTCCCCCTCCCCCTCCCCCTCCCCTTCTCTCTCTCTCGTGTGTGTGTGTGTGTGTGTGTGTGTGTGTGTGTGTGTGTGTGTGTGTGTGTATGTGATATAAACAAAAGCACACAAATGAGATCAGAAAACAAGGACAACTTTGGGCTTTTGTTCTTATCTTCTATTCTTGAGACAGCATCTCATTGTCTGCTGCTGTGTATGCCACACTACGTGGCCAGCAAGCTCCCAGTAACCTTTCTGTTCCTTCTCCCCATATGAACACTGGGATTACAGATGGATATTTCCACATGCTTGTGTGGTAAGTACTTTATCTACTGGACCATCTCCCCAGCCTAGTTGTTTGTTTGTTTGTTTTATGTTTGTGTAGGTATGTTGTTGTTGTTATCATTGTTTAGTACTATAATTATAACAATTACCCTAAAGTGTTTAGGTGTTTAGGTTATCTTAGTATTATAAGTAATCTAAAAATGACTTAAAGCATACAGGGAGTTGGATAGCAGTTATGTACTAATGTAACATTTTATATGAGCATTTGCAGAGTTGGGTACCTATGGAACATCCTAAGACAAATTTCCCAAGCTTCCCTGCCCCCATATTTACAAGGCATCCCAATATGCTTCCTGTGCCACACACAGGTACTTTCTCTCTACTGTGCTTTACCAACCAGTAGACTGGCTCCAGATTCTTTAAACAGCTCTTCAGACCTCCTCCAGGCGAGCCTAAAACTTATAAGTTGTAGATGCTCCTGTCTAGGTTAAAGACATTTTCTTGGGGTTAGTGATAAAGCTTCCTTAACACCCAAAATTGGCTTCATCTGTACAGCATCCAAGAGGGACCCCCTAATTAGGGGAGGTGTGTACGCTATTGGTTGTATGACATTTCTGCAAAAGCTGAAAGGTTGAAACAGAATTGAGGGGCCACAGTAGAGCTGTGCATACTCTGTAGGTCTACACTTCCTGCTTGAAGAAGTCCCTTGCTGAGACCCTGAAAGGTTGGATGATCTCTCAGGCCTTAACTGAGGGCCATAAATTACCCATGCAAAAGCTTTGACATCAGACCAGCCCTGAATCACTGTCTATATTCTCTCCATGGCTGTCGGTCTCCAGAAAGTATTTTCAGCAATTCAGCTGCTCAGACACAAGTCTAATGCTGTTCTTCTCTGTGACTTGTAATCTAATGTTCTGGGGAGGAACATGAGGCTCCCAAGTCTGAAGCATCAACTAAGCTTGACAGCAGTCCTGCTCCTAAGTTCCTGGTCATACCATGCCTGGAGTGGTACCCACCCCAACCCTCTAGCTAGCCTAAGTCTATGATCAACTCCCCTCTGAGCCTTTCCTGCATAGAGGCTAGCAATCCCCATCTTACATTCAAACAGAATTCAGAATTAAATGTCTTTGTAATAATACTTGGTCCTGTCACCTCTTAAGACAGCTGTGTGTGTGTGAATCTCATCTCTAGCTCAAGACAATAATCTTCTCTGATTTTGCAGCTGTCTTGTTTATCTTTAACTGTCTGCCACCAACAGAGCATCGTTCAGTGATGGCTCAGAGATTAGCAGCCTGGGACGCTCCAGTTAGTTCACTCCAGGATAAACATTCTCATATGTGTAAAGATGACTCCACCACATTATACCACATCTGTATTATTTTTATATATTATTAAAATAAATATTATCTCTGTGTTGATGGGCCCCATTCCAGGCTTGCCCACTTGCCAGCTGTGTGGTCTTTGGAAAGTAACTTAGTTCTGGGTGTTAGTTTTCACTTTGGCAAGGCAGGGAAATAGAAATATCTGTCCCTAATATCACTGTGAAGATTAAATAAACTCATATGTGTAATGGGATTAGAACCATGCCTGGCCATTGGAAATTCTTAAATTGTTAACTATTATGCCATTATCATGACAATGATCGACACTCTTTATTGACTCTTAGGGTACTGAGAACATGAAGAGATAGAAGAGAAGAGAAGAGAAGAGAAGAGAAGAGAAGAGAAGAGAAGAG
>JANHMN010000001.1:181669377-181715795 GCA_030674055.1 Rhabdomys pumilio | reverse complement strand
AGAAGAGAAGAGAAGAGAAGAGAAGAGAAGAGAAGAGAAGAGAAGAGAAGAGAAGAGAAGAGAAGACTGCATTACTCTAGCAAGAGAGTTAGAGTGTAGTTAATTGTGTGTGTCATGCAAGCATCCCACTAGGAGCTAGAAAAGTGTAAAGGATTTTTTACCAACAGTGGTTTGATAGGGCAGGTTCTCAGTACTGAGAAGTACCAATTTCAGGAGATATTACCAACTCTTGCCAGCTTCCCAGGACTTTGAGGACCCAGACAAGCAGAGGTCAAGATTCCATACTCCAAGCTTTCATTTCCTTGTACAAAGCCATTTGTCTGTGGGAACCTGATCTCAAGAATAATCAGCTTTCCTGGCCTCTTCTACATGTCTATGCTAAACTTCCAGACTCATCATATCTGTGTATGGGTTCCAGTTACATCTCCATTAAGTTCAAGCTGAGAGTGGATAGGTACAGCTCAGAAATTGGAGACCAGGTCAGAGAATCTATCCTGAGGGGCTCTATTATGAAAATCGTGTCAGTCATGGCTGGAATCTTAGTGCTTAGGAAATATGGAATATAGAGTAAATAATCTCTGAGAGAAGTCTCAAAGAACGCTGTACTTTCTCCTGGTTTCCTTTAGCAGCCACAGAGATGCAACTCAGAGATACTTAGGCAGTAAGTGGAACGTGGTAAGTCCGATGGCCCAAACAACCACAGTTGTCTTTTTAGGGTGACCAAGAAAAGTCTCTGAGAACTGACATTTAAACAGAAATGAAAACAAAGTCCAGAGCATATTGCATGCCTCTATAGGGAACAAGCAGTCTAGGTGAAAGGACAGAAGGCAGAGACAATCAGAGGAAGGACAGAGGACAGTTAATAGAGCAGAAGATGCCAGGAGGCAAGATCAGGTAGATGATGGAGCCAGAGACACTTCTTCCCCATGGCTAAGAGCATGGTGACCTGCTTAGCAGATTGCCCACATTTTGTAGATTGGAATTCATAAAGGGACAGATTGAAAAATTCAGGGCATAAAGTAACAGTTGCTGTGTAGAGGGGGAAACAGAGAAAAAACTGTAGCATCTATTACTATAATAGAAAAGCACAGAAATCCAAATGCTTCCTCTGGCTAGAGAATGTCATGTTTTTCTAGTGTAACACCTTATGGTTAATGTTCTTCAATGGACAGTTACACACACTACAGCATCCCTATGCAATGGAATACTACGTAGCACTAAAGCATCTCCTATGGCCTTCTTCCAATTCTTTTGTGATCATTTTCTGAGTAAGTACTTTATACTGAGCAGTTACAAATATGACTTTATATTTTAAAAATCACTTGTTTTCTTTTTCAAAGCCAAATACAGTGTTGCAAGTACTATCATTGTTGCCAGCCAGGTATGGTACAGTGTACTTCTAATCTCAGGGGACTGGAGAAATAGGATTGCTTGAAACCAGTACTTTGGGGGCAGCCTCAGCAACATAGCAAGATCCTTTGTCTAAAATTTACTTTGAAATATGCCAAAGTAGGATGTGTTCATGGGTGACATGGGGGAAAGATAGGTGGGCAGACTATGAAGAAGACACTTAGTAAAAGTAGTGCTGATAAGTGACAGTCATGGGAGTTTGTTCTAATCTTTCTATATCTACATTTGAACATCTACATAATAAAATATCAGTAGAGAAAAAATCATAATATTGTACTTACCCAAATAACATCAGAAGCAATGTTATAAATATCTTTTAAAACAATGGGATTGACATGCTTATCACCTGTTTCCCTGACCATAGCCTGTAAGTCATTCTAATAAGTCCCCCTCCTTTCTCTATATAAAATGTTTATATATGTATATGTATGTATTTTTATATAACTAATAATATAATAAATTATAATTTATTTACATATTATACATAAATTATATAATTATATATAATTATATATTATATAAATTGTATATTATATACATTATATATTATATATATTATATATATTTAGTGTATGTGTGTGTGTGTGTGTGTGTGTGTGTGTGTGTATGTATGTATTCATTCTATAAGTTCTGTACCTCTAGAAAACCTGTTTAGTGCCTTCTCCAAAGGCAATGTTAAAGGTTTGGTACCCAGTAGACACTATTGGATGAAAGGGAACCTTGAAGATGTAAGACCTGTAGGCTGTCTTTAGGCCTGTAAGAGCATGTTCTTGAAGACTCTATTGAACCTTGTTTCTCCTCTTCTCTTAAATCCTAGCCATTAAATAAGTGGTATTCTTTGCCATATGCCTCCCAAAAGCATAAAGACCAAACATATATGTACTCTGTATGCAAAAACTGTGAGTCAAAGTAACTTTATACATTCATCTACCTTGGTTAATAGTAGAGACAGGTGAGTATCATTTAAAAAAGTGATTTTACACTCTGTGGTGGTTTGAATGAGAATGCCCCTCATAGGCTCATATATTTACATGCTCAGTTCCCAGTTGGTAAACTGTTTGGGAAGGATTAGGGGGTGTGGCCTTGCTGCAGGAGGTGTGTCACTAGTGGTGGGTAAAATTTTGAAAGTCCAAACCAGGCCCAGTCTCTCCCTAGCTAGCTGGCTCTGCCCATTTGGCTGAGGATCAGGATGTAAAGCTCTCAGCTACTTCTCCAGTACCATGCCTGCCTGATTTCCACCATGCTCCCCACCGAAAATGGACTAAGTCTCTGAAACTGTAAGCAAGCCTCAAACTAAATGCTTTCCTTTATAAGAGTTGCCTTGGACATGATGTCTCTTCAGAGCAAAATAATACTAAGACACACACTGATAAATTTCATGAAGAAAATGTATAAACGGGACAGCATGAGAGAAAATTATAGCTCAGTGGTATGGAAAATAAAGGGAGAAAAAGGTGGTGTTTTAGGTAAGGTGGGAATGTTCCCCTCTTAGACAACAGCCAATGCTGTCTAAAGAGATTCTGGCTAAACTATGAATATATAGAACCAGATTCTGGCCAACAGAGAGAGCTCTCGGAGCATAGACCCTGGAGTAAAAAGGTTTAAGGAGCTAGATGGTGATCCAATAGATATCTCTGTGGGGACCCAGCAGGGGCATAGCTAGGATAGTCGGGAGTGGCCATAACCATGCAGTGGGCCTACCAAAGGGTATCGATTTTATTCAACAAGAAATGAGAAATCCTAGAAGTGATCGTGTCCCTGTAATTAAAAATGAGCTTCCTGAATCCAAGAAAGAAACCATTCACCAAAGAAACTCCAAAGACTGAAAACTCTCAAAGCCAATGAAGGCTATGGAGGCACCGGAATGTCTGTGGAGATGAAGATCACAATGGCTGTGATACAGAAGCAACAGTTAGTGAATATCTCAGATGCGCTCAGAATTGAGACACATATTAAAGGCCATGTATTCCTCATGCCTCAAGAACCAGGTCAGTCAAAGCCCTCAATTTTACAGTTGGCCTTCCTAAGGCCTAAAGAGAAACATTACCTTCCTTTAATCATACAGTTCCCAAGAGGCAGAGCCAGGACTTGAACCTGGATCCAGGGGGAATTCCAAGATCTGTCTTCTTTACTTAAGTCAAACATTTTATAATACACAAATCTCTTAGAAGGCATGCTGGGGAATATCAAAAAGACTGTCTAGAGGCAAGATGATGGCTCAGCAGGGAAAGGTACCTGCCATCAAAGCCTAATGAGTTGAGTTCAATTTACTGAACTCACATGGAAAGAGAACAACTCCTACATGTTGTCCTCTGATGACTAACCACGTGCTAAGGTATGTAGATGCACACACAGGCACACCTAGACAATAAACAACTGTTTAAAAAATATTTAAAAAGAAAAAGAAGACAGTTGTCTAGAAATTGGTAATCAGTAGGCCAGACATTCCTCTTTCTGTAGTTTATCATAGCATAAGTAGACACACATATACACAAACATTGGGCTAGTAATATAAAAAGAAGACAAGATAAAAAAAAAAAAACACGGCTGGACATTTTCAGGTTTGCCATCTTTTCTGTGTCAATTGCCACATACAACGTACTTGATTCATAAAAGAAATGGCGCACACAACACAGCAGGCTAGGGGTCTTGTGTTCCTTTCTGGCACAAAGTAAACAAGTTGGTTTTATTCCTGATGCCCATCACCCAAACTGCAGGAGAAAACACATTGTTCCCTAGTGTTTTCTTGCTCGAGTGCCTTTGTGCACCTGTGATTGCTATAATTTAACCTCCATAATAAAGCAGAATCATTACTGGATGACAAGTCACAGCACAGATACTGAGCTGGTTCACAATCCATTGTCACCACCACTTACTGGTGGTGTTTGCTTTTGGGAGCACAGGTAGCAGCCTGCCAGTAGCTCCTGACAGCAGCCCCTCATCCAGTCAAGACATAAAGGACACCCAGACATTTTGAAGAAGTGTGTGTGTGTGTGTGTGTGTGTGTGTGTGTGTGTGTGTGTGCATGTGTATGTACGAGCAGTCATGTCCGTGCAAATACACTCACTCAAATGCATATATGATCATTAGAGGTCAGCCTTGATTACTTCTCCATCTTGGATTTTGCACCAGTGTCTCTTATTGAACTTGGAGCATAGTGTTTTGGCTAGAAATGTCTGTCCAGGAGCCCTCGGGAACTGACAGTCTATCTTTGTTCCCAATGATCAGGTTACAAACTCATGCCATCGTACCCAGCTTTTCATGGGGCATGGAGATCTAAACTCAAGTCTTCACACTTATACAGCAAGCACTTTACTCATTGAGCCATGTCCCCAACCCCAGATATTAAAGACAAAGGAAGAGTTCACAACTTGATCTATTGTGGACAATTAAATTAACATGGAGCACCTCAGTTATTTGTCCATCGTGCCTAGCCTGGGGTCTTCCTCTTCAAATAGCCCCTCACTATGAGAGGTAAGCATTCAGATGCTACATAGAAGAGGCCATTTAAACAACCAGTGTATTAAAGGACAGGAGGAAATCTACAGCATTGAGATAATATGGCCAAAGACACAAGGAACAGATAATGATAAAACATTTTTAGCTTTGGGGGTATTAACTCAAGTATCAAGTATCAATGGCTCTGTTGAGAAACTACCCTGCACTGAGAAAGATTCAACCTGGTGTCCCAGTAGGGTCTTCAACTGTTGTGGAATGACTACATTTTCAGCTCCTATAGGGACAGTAGGGCTTGAGACATTCAAACTTTAGCCTGAGTGCTGTGATGAACTCAATCCTTCATCAGGGGGCAGAGTACAGAATGGATATGGGCTTTTACGCCAGACTATATGCATCTGTGCTTCTAAGCTCTCCCTCCATGATCTTCATCTTCTTCTATCATAGAATATAATACTATAGTTACAGCTTGAATGTGTCCCCTCCCAAATTAGAGTATTATCAACATAGTCCCATTGAAAGCTGGGGTCTTAACAGGAAAATAGGTGAAGTTGGCTTTTCCTTGGTATATGGAATTGGTGTTTGTAGAAATAGCACATGACAAAACAACTTTTACCATCTGCAAGGAAGGTATAGTAATAAGACCCTCACCATATTATAGGACCTTGATCTTAGACTTCCTAACCTGTAGAGCTAAGGAAGAACAAATGCCCATCTTCTGCAAATTATCCAGCATCATGAATTAAGTTCTAGCAAACAAAGTCAGCCAGGTCAACTACCAACCCCCTAAGGGTTTTAAAAGGGGTGTGTGTGTGTGTGTGTGTGTGTATGTGTGTGTGTGTGTGTGTGTGTGTGTGTGTGTTGGTGTGTTTGATACATATAAAGCACAAGAAAAGGCCAGGTACAAAGAAAGTCAGTAAGAAAGTTAATTATAAATGTGCATCTACCTTTGCACCTATGATAAAGCCTCAGTCATTAGCATATCACCATGATTCTTCATCACAGCAGCTTGCCTGGTGTAGCCATCTGTCTGTCATCTGTCTCTTATTCTGTCTGCTTACATAGAAAGTCGAGTTACTCACATTCAAAACACATTACCACTTCTAGCCCCTCTCTTGCCTGACATTTCCTCCTTCAGACCTTCTCTTCACAAACCTTATTCTCCCCACTTTCTGGTATATACAGCCTAACAGATAGGCTTGATAGATGCCCATGGCTATATCCATGTGCATGCATAAAATGCATGGGTGTTTTAAATGCTTTTCATTTCACTTGCATTCTTTCATTCAAGAATGACCTGAGTTGCTCACTGCTTCTCGGGTCTACCTCTATCACAGTCTTTCATGGCAGCATCCAGAGAGCTTCCAGTCACCTTCCCTAATCCCATCAGTCCAAATGGACCCCTCACTCCTGCTTACTCATTCATGTGTTTAAAAACCTCACGTAACTTCCATGAATTCGCTTGAAAGAACATGTGTAGTTACTTTTGATCTAGCATGGTTTACAATGAATTTGTAGCTGTTAAGTTGTTGGGTAGGTATAGGTATGACTGGCCCTGGGCTCCACACTGGCTTCAGTACACTAAAGCCTGGCCTGCTGCCTGTCTATTCTTTGCTGAGCTGAAAGGCCAGGCTGCTGAGTTCAGGGTAGTTTTCTTATCCAGACACTCTTGGATGTCCTACTCTGACTTTCTTCAAACAAGCATGACAATGAGAGGATCTGATGATACCAGGAAGCATGGTCTTCTGGCCTCAAGAAAACAAGGACATGTTCCACCTTGACTACTTGCCCATCATCCCTTTTGGGAATCCTGCTTACTGACAGGCTCACTGTGGGGGTGGGATTTCAGAGACCTGCCTCCTAGCTGCCCAAAAGCCAGGTTTCCTCTGTTTGCCTTTGGAACAAGAAGTAGAACTCTCAGCACCTCCGATGCCATGCTTGCCTGGATGCTGTCATGCTTCCTGCCATGATGATAAAAGACTGAACTTCAGAACCAGTAAGTCAGCCCCAGTTAAATGTTGCCTGGGTCATGGTGTCTCTTTGCAGCAATGGAAACCCTAAGATACCAGCCTGTGCCAAGCAGGAAGCTTCCTTGTAAGTAGGAGACAGTAGATAGGGAATCTCTTCCTGAGATTTTTTTTTGAGGAGGTAAAGTTTCCTCTAAGGAACCTCCTGAAAATAAAGTCTGCCATGGAACTGAATGCATGCATGAGGTTCACTGTGGTAGTTCAACAGGTGCACACAGTGTGGCTGCAATGGCCTCCCCAGGAGATGTAAAGCCGTATGTGTTCATCCCATACAGGCAGGGTACTGACAGATCCAAGAAGAGAGTTCATTCAAATCCAGCCTGGTGAGCCAATGAATGCAGAAAGGCTGCTTACAAGGGCATGGTTGAATTACGGACAGTTCTGCTACCAGGATGACTGAAGAAAGACCTACTGTCATATAAAGAATCAAGAGTTCTACCCTAGTCAACTGTCTACCTCCCATTCAGTAGTGACTGCAATCTCAGAGAAGGAAGGAGCCTGCATGAATAAGGTTCTCTACATGGGCTGCTTTGTCTGGCCTCCGTGGGAGAGAATGCACCAAGCCCTTCAGAGACGTGATTTGCTAGGGTGGAGGGATACTCAGGGTGGGGGACACCTTCTCAGAAGAAAAGGGGGGAGGAGGCGTGAGGGGTGGGACTGTGTGAAGAGAAGACAGGGAGGAGGGGCAATCAGGATATAAAGTGAATTTTTAAAATGAACATTGCAAATAATAAAAGATCATTTTGAAAACAAACAAAAGATCTCAGGAATCTGTTGTTTCCTCCAACCAGCACCAGAGGGAGGAATGTTAATTTGACCACTCTCAGGAGGATCTCTTGTGGGTGATCAGAGCTGCTCTGCTTCCAGGCAGCGATGGTCACTGTGAAACAGCCATGCAGCCCTGTTCAGCAATCGCAAAAGGATAAAAGGATAATTGTCATTTCCCTTCCTGCTGTTATTTGTAGTCTTCAAAATCCTCCCTTCCAGGTCTCCATGTTGCTGTGGACTAGAGTCAACCACACATGTGATTTTTTTTTAAACTTCCCCAACTGTATACGTGTTTCAACATACACTCTGTCCAATAGCCCTCTAAATTAGGGCACTAATAACAGCAAACAGTCTTGATGAAGTAACCTTGTACCAGGCTCCTATTATAAAATTCCTTCCCTATAGGATACATAAACAACCCCTTTATCTCATAACGTCCCAGTGGCAATTCAAGGTTGGTTAGAGTCTACCAAAGCCTACTCTGCAGAGCCAGTGAATATATTATATTTACTCACAGGGCATGGGTGACCTTAAAGTAGACACACTGGGAAGTCTTCACCCAGAACGGATGATCACCTCCCCACAGACAAAATTCCTTCCCATGGACCTTCCCCAGTCTTTATGCTCTAGCCCCTCCCAGAGACTATGAGGCCATAAGCAATTATGATAAATTGCATACACATGGCTCAGATCTGTGGCAGGATACTTAGGTGAGAATCCACTGACGCTCCTAAGCCCTTTCTTCTGTGAGGGAATGTCTATACCACCAAGACCCCTAACAGTTCCCTTTCCAAGCAAGCATAGCTAACTTGATAAAAAAAAAAAAAAAAAAAAAAAAGGTAGTTGTTTTGCTTGGAGGATAGCACTATACAATACAGACTCGGGGCTAAAGAGCTTTATATATAAAGTTTCTCGTATTGGCTAGGCATTGTAGCTCTGCTGTTTAGTTGACAACATTGCAGAGAAGGAAGTTCATGTACCTCAGACAAGATGGTTTATGTATTATGTATTAAATGACTGAGATGGAGCCAGATCCCAGATCCCTCTGGCCTGTAATGCTTCACATTACCATTTCTGATAATATTCACACTCACCAAATCTTCTCATAGCCAAGATGCAAAACTCACGCTGTGCCGTGTTTCCTCATTTCTTCCCACATTAGTTCTAAGGTCAGCTGCATGGCTGTTTCTATCTCAAACAGGGAACACATGTCCTGAACTCATAAACATTAACCTTCCACGGTCTTGGGCAGGGCCTGGCCACATGTCAGAATACCCATTTTACAGTTGATGAGCTCAGGTGTCCCAAGGGTTGTAGCCATCCTCAGCTGTCCACATAGCAGGCTGTCACATACACTGCTCCACAAACAAACAAAGAGCCAGTCTCCCAGGGGCTTCCTGGGTATCTGTGTAGATAAAAGCCTCAGAAACAGAAGATACACTCTTGGCAAATGCTCTGTGACTCTGCTTCCACAAGAGAGGGTCATTCCAAAGGCCAGCCTCTTTAAATTGCTGGAACCCCTGAGATAGACTTTACTTTAAGAAGCCATTACTGAAAGTCAGCAAATTACAGGCTTCCTCTTTATAACTGCTTTCAGCACTGAGGCCCAGTGTGATATGGCTGCAGAATTAACAGCTGATTGCCCCTCTTGGACTGGTCCCCACTAGGTTCCTTCCACCCACTAATTGCCCTTGTTGGGTGACAGACTCCCCCCAAATAGGACAATCTTAGGCTAGTCTATCTGTTAGTTGGGCTGGATGTAAAGTGAGGGTCTTTGTGGACAGGCTTCTGGAACCTGCCAGCATTGCTTCCAAGCACTGGACAGACTCCCTGCACTGTGGATGGTACCCAGCCCTGTTCTCCTCAGTCAGAAACAAGTGTCCAAATAAACACAAAAATGAACCACTTTCTTCACCCATGAATTCTACCTCACAGACTTCCCAAGAGCCCCTGCTTTGGCTAGATGCTAACCCCACCAGCAACTGTTTTCTTTCCCCATTCCTTACCTTACTCTACTCTCCATCCCTTACTGACACAACCTCTGCTCTGAGCCATATGCTACCCTGGAAGGTGGTCAGTGGTTGTTGCTCTCCACTTGCCCTACTTAGGAACCTCCTAGAGGTAGCGCTCCCCTCCCCCCCCTCTCTCTCTTTCTCCCACCTCTAATCCAGTAGATGTCTGTCCAAGGGATCTAGCATCTAGCTAACTGTTGGTAACCCAAGTTGGCATAATAAACAGCCCATCCTATAGGGAACATGTACCAGGAAAGGTGGTAGCAAGTTGGTGAGTACTGCTCACTTCTGTACAGATGATGGATAGATGAAGGTAACTTAGGACAGAAAGAGAAAATGAATTGCATCTCTATTCTTGAGCTTGTATTCTTTCTTCTTGAGATGACAGGCATTCTCAAAGAAATATGCACTTCATCCTTTTCCCAACAGGCATTAGTTCAATGCTTTCCTTGACCATTCCATCCCCAGCTGCAACTACCTGGTAAATCAGAGAGCCTAAAATTGGTTTACACAAGCACATGCATCCAATCTGTTTCAGAATAGCCTAAGTAGACACACATGTGTACCCACATGTGTCTCAAGCATATGTGAAGTTCATCTCAGTAAAGCTGCCTAAAATAATTCAAGAGTAACAAGGTGCTGTGTGTTTGGAGGGGGTGGCGGTGGTTAAATAGCTGTTATTTTAAATTCTAACAACTCAGTTATTAAGACAAGTTACGCATATGACAAACATCAGGGAGGAGATGCGAGAGTCTAATTTAAAGTCATTGACTATGCAAATGTGAAATTTCAAAATATGTAAATGCAGCGCACTGTGATAAAAAGGAAGGATATGTGGGGCTAATTTCTTCCTGTTAATTCTGCTAAAATGACTCCTTTATTGTTGTGTCCCTGTCACAGGGAGGTCTCTGTGTTGTTGTTGATGGAGGCTTAATGCTCTTTTCCTAGAATGAAGTTTGATTAATTATTTTTTTCTATAAGTTGCCTGCAAAGCAAGATAAGTGCTGCATATTCAAATGTGGTGGCTCTGGGCATTTTTCATCTTCTCCTCCACCTGAGCGATATAGCCTCAGTCATCATTCTAGTGTACAGGCAGGGAAGCAGAGTGTTACTCCGGTGGTTTTGGTTGTTGTTTGCTTTGTTTTGTTTTGTTTCTGGTCCTGCTGATGAGATCAGACTGGGAATTATTTCCATTGGTTTCGGACTTCTTTGAGACTTAGAGGAAAACACCTAACAAAACCAGGAAGAGTCTTAATAGCTAAGCGTCTAAACACGGACTGAAGTCCTAAAATATTAAAGGTGAAGGAAATCTCGAGACAAGACTGAGCTGAGGTTTGGAGAGAGAGGAATTCCATGTCACCTTAAACTATTGTGTTACTGAGGTGGGGAATCATCTTCCCGAAGGTCCCACTCAAACTGTGAAATTAGATCAGAAGACTGATTTAGCATATTTAAATGGCATGTGTATGCAAGGAACTTAGCAAATGACAATGGATGGTAGCTATTTTTCTCACGGCTGTGACAAAATCCCCTACAAGAAGCACTTTACTGAAGGAGGGGTTTATTCTGGCTTACAGTTTCTGTAGACATAGGTCACCATGGCAGAGAACACATGGCCAGAGTGGGAGGCTAGTCACATCATATCGACAGTCAGAATGCAAAGAGCACACAGGAAGTGGGGACAGGAAGTAAAACCTCAGAGCTAGTGTAGTGTGACCCACTTCCTACAGCAAGGCTCCATTTCCCACTTCCTAAATGGTGCTACCAGCTGGGGATCACGTGTCTGAGCACAAGAGTCAATGGGGGATGTTCACATGGAAACACCAGTAGAACCACTCAGGGGCATGATGGCCATGTTGATCCTATGGTGACCACAAGGATCACAACTGTGGCAGTGTCTCCAGCTAGCTTTCACATGGTAGGTGTGGTGATTACAAGAGCTGGGATTTTAAATGACATCTGCTTAAGACTGTTATGGTCCCTGAATGAGGCTGGAGCCATTTCTGACTGATGAAGGTGTTAGTTATAAACTCAGTGCTTTGAAGGACAGCGTGGGAATGGCTATGCCTGGGAGGGCACTCAGTCAACTGCACAGTTTGTGCCAGCTGCAGCTCTATGTTAGCAGAACCCTGCATGACTACACCCCCCTCCCACTCTCCAGCTTGAAATCTGGGTGGTTTTTTTATATCACTTCGAGTTTTTCTTTTAAGTAACTGTAAACTTTAGAAATTTATTCTTCCAAATTTCTTTATATAGGTAAAGATTTTTGTTTAGGCCACTCATAGCAAACTCTGCGTATTGCTTTTTGACAAGCTCTTGTTATCATATGAGCTATCTCTCTGTAACAATAAATAAAAACAGATCTACAACACCATTTATGGCTATGTAAAAGTAACGGTGCTTTTCTAGTTTTATATATAATTCCTCACCCCCACCCTTGCCCCGTCCTAAAGCCTATATAAACCAGATCAGGACAGGCCTGGAGCCACAGGCATTTAATTCTGAAACAGGTTTACAGTTCCTTTGCTCATCTCCACTATAAAGCAATACCATGAGGGTGAATTGACTCACCTTCACATATGTTTGTATATACAAAGTCTCATACACAGGAGAAGGACAATGGCCACCGATTCTACTTCATGTTCGCCTTTGCCAAGCAGAGTCCAAGTCTCCCCTAGAACTAAATCGCCTCTAAATCACAGCTGACCCCAGAGGCCAATTCTGGTTTCCCTCTGCAAAGCACCAAGTTTTGTGCACTATCCCCAGACCAGGACTCGGGAGACGATAATGACAGGCTGCAGAGGCAGGTAGGCAGACTGGGCTCCACAACATCCAAGGGAGACCAATGGAGTTGCTTGCATGCTCTGCTGCTTTCCTGCAAGCTTTCTGCATGAGCTCCTTGACAACTCACCTTTGTGTGAATATGCTGAGAGCCACTATCTACCCAGCCACAAGTTTTAACAGCTCCCCCTTCCCCCACTTGGGGTTGAGAAGACATCTCACTGGCCACAAGCAACTCCCGTGATGACCTAGATTCTCATCCCACCACCACCTCAGCTTCCAGAAGGGTTCTGGAGCTGTCTGTCTTGAATCTGACAAAATGATTCAGAGTCACTGTGTGGAACAAGAGAGGCTATTACCCCATGAGTTGATTTTTTTTTCTCACCAACTGACACTGAAAAAAAAAATCAATTAAAAGCATATGAAGAAATCTCTCTCCGTGTTTGTTGCTGATGACACAAAGGAGTGCACATCTTCTATTCAAGCCGCCAGCAAGCCAGGGACATACAGTAAACGACCTCCTGGCTGATTTTGAACAAAGACTCTGATTACCAGCGAGGGCTGTCATCTGTGCTGAATACAGCATAAATGAAACGCCAACGAAGCCCTAACTACCTTCATTTTCTACTCCTAACCTAATTTAGAGAGCATAAATAATTTCACTGTTTGTAGGCCCAGCTGCTCCTGTTCCCCATAGGGGAAACTGAGGAAAGACCGAAAAACAGTTATAAACGCTACCAACAATCCTGGCTTACACAGTGTGAATATGCATTCAAAATATTGCCAAAAACTGTTGATCTGTTGTTAGTAATTTATACAATCAGAGCCTGTGGACTTTTATTACTGTTCTTATTATTACCTCAATTATTATGGTTTCATGTTGTCATTTGAATCTTTTGATGGTGACATGTCAGTAATTTGCTGTAATTTCCTGCCACCCACAAACCTTGTGAGATTTCTTTCACTGTGTCTGAGTATAAATTAAGTGATATTATTTCCTACCTGGCCCAGTGTGTTGAAACAACATTATACTTTGAAAACCCCAAACTGAAACAAGTCCTTCTGTGCAGCCCTGCCTTCCAGTGCCAGCCCATCCCACCTGCTCAGGTTTAGCTGCAGCAATAGGCATGGACTCTACCTGCAGAGAAGCCCCTAGAGAACCAGATAGCCCAAGAGCATCATCAGTGGGGTTACATAGTCTCTGCAGAGACTTCCTGGTGAGGCTTAAGTGCTCTTCAGCTTATGGTAGAAAACAATGTTGTAATTTCATATGAGGTGAGCATTCCATGGCCACAATCCTCCCTTTCCCAGGATGCTCAGCCCACTCAAGCAAAGCCACTGGAAAACTTTCAAAACCAGATTTTGTAAATGGAGAATAAAAACAAGCAACAAAAAAGTGGGAAGTAGATTTAAAATGGCATTCTGCAATAGAGCAAAGTGTTGCCTTTTTTTTTCCTCCTCTTCTGTAACAGAAAGCAAACTGCACAGGTCAGACCCAGGAGCAGCAGACCCTCCAGAGCGGAGAGAGGTGGCACGGGTGGCATGCAGATGGCTCATTCACGTGAAATCTGTAGCTCTTCATCCGTCTATCCTGGAACTAATCTTCCTCCAGCATGGGGTGCTCACCCATGATGCAATCATGACCCTTGTGGCAAGTGCATTCATTCAGATACCAGCTAAACCTCAGGTCAGGGGTACAAAAAGGACAGGGCGTGAAGGTTCCTGTGCTGATGAGTTCTTGGTTCTAGTAGGGGACTGAACAATAGGCACTGAGGTAAAACATCAGGATGCCAGGGGTGGTAATGGCTGGGAGCTGGGACTTTAAATGGTGTTCTCATCCAGCCTCGCCACGACTGGAACAGTCCTCATCTGGACTGGCTGGATTTTTGACAGGAAATGACAGGGATTTCACTAAACTCTCCTCTGTGACCTCTCAGGAGGTAGTCACCAAGTTCATAAAAACCTCTCGCACAAACTTAGCACCCAGCCTGCTTTGCTTTATGGTGAGCCACCCATGCTCACCACCCGCTATGTGTGGAGAACTAACTGCAAGCTCGGGGCATATAGCTCCACACTCCAGCATCCAGCCCATGGCTCTGGCCAGGCACAGGGAGGAATATCTGGGGATGGGAGGCATGTGTGAGCTCCTCTGATGAGTGAAGGTCTCTAAAGGCTGACTTCTTCTCACATCTTTCCAGGAATCATTATGTCTGCATCAGAGTTTTCTCTCTTTCTCTCTTGCTCTCATACGTGAAAGAGACAGAGAGAAAGAAGGAAAGAGAAAGAATAGGAGAAGAAAGAGGAGAAGGGTGGGAGAAAAAGCACTAAAGAGGAAGGGAAAAGAGGGGAAGAGGAGAAAGAGAAAATCCATCTTTACTCAGCTCTCTATGGAAATCTTTAACATCAGAACAGTAGACATAACTTGACCTCGGTCCCTTACACTCATCTAATTCAGGAGAGGCCCTGTTGGGGAGATTATGCAAAGCTCATAGTTAGTCTAAGCAGGCCACAGCTTGGTGTAGGTGGTGTGCAGATGGCTCATTCATGTAAAACAGACAGAGAAGGGTCTGGAAGGCCCCACAGCTTCTCTGCAATTCAGCTCAAGTGTATCTCTTTCCTCTCTTTACTTGAGATGTCTCTGGCCAAAAGAAAGAGTTCTAGCCCTTATCACTGAGGACTTCATTGCTCCTGACCCTTGAGTTGAGATCTGGGAGTCAATTAGCAAAGCCTTGGTGAGCACTTATACAGATTCTATCATGGACACTGTGGTAAGCACCAGAATGGAGGTTAGCTGGGACAAAGAAAACCCACAGCCTTAACTTGAGAAAGAGGGTCAACAGTCAGCAAAAATGGCAGAGAGAAAAGTATCCATGGGCACATATAAAGATGTTCAATGCCTCTGTCACCAAAGTAGGTCAATGCAAAAGGGCATGGGGGGGGGTTCATCCTAAGTACCCAAAAGGCACAGAACAGACAGATGGGCTTTTCAAATGAGGGGGGCTGCCAAGTTTCCCTTTTCCTGGAACTAGAAATTTCTCCCACATAAGAGAAATCCAAAACACTGGTTATTACAGGCTCCAGTACTGAGAAGCTGGGCTTCCCAGAACTCATCCAAATAGCTGGCACCCACACACAGGAAGCCTAGTACACTCCAGAAAGAGAATAAGAAGGGGAGGACCCCAAAACATGCCAATCAGAGTATCTGAGCCTACAGACCTCCCTGTTAGTGAATAAGGTTAGCACCTGGGCCTGGCACATTCTCCAGCCCACACTCTCTGATTTGGAATAATTAGTCTCACATTCTAGTAGGGAGACAGAAACTCCTACCAACATTGAAGAAATGACATAAAGAATATGAAGTCACCAGTTTCTTGCCTATGGGATGACAAAGGTCAAAAGAGAACTAGTGACCATTGTGGGAGGATGGAGCAGAAATGATATCTTACCAGTCTTACAGCAACCTGGCAATACAGGCCCAACTCCTGGACTCAGCATCAAACATATGGCCAAATTTCTTTACAGGTGAAGATATTATATTACTGCTAATAGGATACTTACTATGTTATTGCTAGTAAGAGTAAAATGCCTACACTCTACCTCAGTGTGTATTGAGAGAGCTGCTCAACTGTAACACCAGAAAGTACATTGTTCTATAGTTACGGAAGCTAAGAGAAGCCTATATTCATCACCGTGTAAAAGTGTTTACAATATGTATTATTTTTAAATGCTGTCTTCCAACCTGTGGGCGTTAGACACTCTAAACAGAGATTCCCAGGGTGGTTAAAAAGCCCACATAGATGTTAAAGAACAAGGCTGACTGACAGCTTCGAGCTTTGGGACTGAGGAGAGCTGGGATGCCTTAGATCCAGAGCCAGAATTGCCTCAGATCAGTAGTTCTGAGCTTCCTAATGCTGTGACCTTCTAATACAGCTCCTTGTACTGTGGCAACCCCCAACCATAAATTTATTTTTATTGATACTTCATAACTGCAATTTTGATACTAAGTAGTGTCTTAGTTCCTTAGACTATTAGAAATATGTGTGTTACGATGGTTGTGACTCACAGGTTGAGAAACACTGCCTTAGACTATCGTTAGTCCCCTTAAAAGCCACCTCACACCCACCTACTGAATATGCCCTCACAGCCTTTTAACTACTGGGTAAATATTTTGAAAAGTCTTTAACTTAACTGACCAGTGCATTCCACCAACCCCAAATCTAAGAAGGTCATCAGATAACATCTGAAACTTGTAACGTTCTACCCACTTAACTGTACTCTGCCTGATACTACCACAAATGCTTAGGTCCATGCCTTGGTTAATAAGAATGGTTCTTTCTGTTATATCAGGTATTCACTTAGGACTGCTCCTATGCTGAAACATGTTATCTGGAGCAACCAAAACCCATATTCCTGGGCCAAAATCATTCATATTTGGCCATAATAAATGACTTCTTGTTCTCTTGAGTTAAGAACTGTGTTTTGTATCAACAGTTTTGGTCTCCAACATGGGGCTCCAAGGACAACCCTTGAACAATACAAAACAGAAAGAATAACAGGATTGGTATGGGGCACCATGAGCCTTTGTGTCCAAGTATCCCTGCCTCCTCATGTGGATTTTGAGGAGTTCTTTCTGGGACCCAGATAATCCATTTGTTTTGTACATTGGCCCACTAGTTTATTCTGGGGTAGCTTGGTTATCTTATGATTTTTTTTCAAAGAATTGTAGTTGTTTTAAGAAATCTAGTCAGAACATGTGTCTTAGAACCTTCAGCCTCTTCTCCTCCCTTTGCACAAATAGGTAATTGTATTTTCTGTGTCTTCCTTGTCTTGATCACTTTTAGTTTAAAAATTGAACAAGTGCCTGATTATTAAAACACCAGCAGGAAGGGGCACTTATTCCCTCTAGCCCAACATGGTCAAGCAAAAGCCCTTAGAATGTACAACTGTCTCACAAAGAGGATCAAGACAACATAGACCCTTCTTGGGATGGATGGAAAATTAGCATCTCAGACACTAAAACAGATATAATATATTCACCTATGTCTCAAACCCCAAGATACAGTGGGAGGAACAAAACTATGGTGGGAGTCAAGGAAGTTATACCCAGGGGCAGCATATAAACCTGGTACAATAGACAATTCCCTCCAGCTATCACAGAAGCTTGTAATTCTCAGTGAACAAAAAAGACACTAAAATAGGAGAGAGAAATTCAAAGATGAGGAACATATTAGATAAAAAACAATACACCATTTAGTACTTGAGCTGACTTCAGCTGGTTTTACACTTGATAGTTATGTTAATTGAACTTGCCAAGGTTTTAAAAAATAAGGAATATTTGACATTATTATATTCTTTGTTTTGTTTTGCTTTATGCATGAAAGGATGTAATAAAAAATATTTAAAAAAAAATTCCAGCACAGAAATTCTTCCTTTCCTTAGACCATTTACATTCCTGAATGAAAGACATGCACAGCCTTTATACTTTTAAATATGCCTTAGGCAGCGCAATAGCTGGGCAGCTGCCTACTCTCCATGCTGTTAGGACCTACCTTTTTATTGATAACCCCATTATTACTTACTCTGTTTCATGTGGGCTGCTCTTAACCCAACTGGGCAGCCCTCTGGGCCATGTTCTCTTGGCCCTTAGCCCATGGTGGCTCTCCTTCTCCCTCCTGCACATTCTTCTACTTCTTTCTGCTCCCTCCTCATGGTTCATGGTTCTCTCTTTCCTCTCTCTCTCTCTCTCTCTCTCTCTCTCTCTCTCTCTCTCTCTGCCCAAGAAACCCCCACTCCACCTATGTCTCTTCTGTCCAGCTACTGGCTCTCAGCATCTTTATTCACAAGTCAGAATTAACTTGGGGGCAGGGTCCAGGAGCTATGTGCAGATTCCAAGTCTTGGGGGACAGCACTTAGCATTACAATAGACAGTAAAAGACAAAACTTCAACAGATGGATGTGGATGTGTGTGTGTGTGTGTGTGTGTGTCTGTGTGTGTCTGTGTGTGTGTGTGTGTGTGTGTGTGTACACAGTTCAGAGGACAATCTCAGGTATAGTCCTAATAAACATGAACACCATATACCTTGAGACAGGGTCTCCCATTGGCCTGGACCTCAGCAACTAGGCTAGACTAGCTGGCCAGTGAGCCCCAGGGATCCTCCTTTCTCTGCCTCCCGAGTGCTGGAACTTTTACTAAATTTGAAGGAAGGTCTTCACTCCTTAGTCTCATCCATCCTCTGATCCAGCTTCTCCCTTCTTCTCTACCATCTTTTCCTTCTACTCTCTTTTCCAACAAGCCCAACGGAAGCAAACTGCTTTCAAAGAAAAGACTGCTGTTGCCTCTTTTAAGATAACAGTAGTGGGAGAAGTAATCCTAGTACTATCTGAACGCCCTGGGAAAATCTGTATAGAAAGCTGTGCTCTGAGGTTCCCTCACTGGGATTTGCTAAAGAATGTCAAAGTGCTCCACTAGCAAGATTTTTCTGGCTTTTATTAGAAAATTTCATTCCTAAGGGTATCTACCCCCTGCTAACCAGCTCTTAAATCTAGGGGGAAAATTAATCTGATCTGTATAAGTAGCTTTATCTTTTCATCTTTTTGTCTTTCCCTGGGATACTCTTTACATCTCAGAGACACCAAGATGTAAATTGCCTACCTTGTTCTTGCTGATGGCAATCTGATTTATTATAATTCTATTATGTTTTCTTTAATCTGTGTTTGTGGTAATTATTGATTCATGTCCTTGTTTCTATGTGCTGTTTTGTCTGCTGGCCCCTTAGTCTGTGTCTGATCTAATATTCTCATTTGAGACTACAATACCAAGGTTTCTGGCTTTCATCTAACTATGTGCATTTGGATTTTGGGAGTTTCTGTTTTCCTCTGCTTCATGTAAAATCATTAAGGTTGCTATCTCAAGTCTATTTTATCTAAAAGACAAACTCACAAGTTAATCATCAGTCTGGTTTGGGGGCAAAAAAGGAAATATGTTTGTTTGTTTGTTTGTTTGTTTGTTTATTATTTTGACTAGGAGTCTCATAATGTATCCCCATCCAGCCTGAAACTCATTGTATAAATTAGGCTCATCTAGATCTCACAGAAACCTGGCATCTAGGAATGGCTTGGTCCTGGAGAGCTGACTGGAGTGACAAGAGGATAAATAAATTACAAACATGTGCACACAAGAGCTGGGATCAGGCTGTTCACATGCTGACAGCACAGCACCTCTTGACAGAGCAGACAAAGATGGTATAGATGCTTTCTGTACACTCTGGCAACATTTGGGTATGGACCAGAGGCTGGCTTTGCCAATTCCTGTGGTGTCTGAGCCACTGGTCTTTATCAATAATAGGCATCCACTCAGACTTCATCCTACTTACACATCCACTCAGGACTTTTTCTGCTCTCCACAGACACATACTTGCTTCTGCCTCCCAAGTGTTAGGATTAAAAGCACATGCCCAGCCACAAAAGAGACATTTTTCAGTATTTTTTCCAATATATCCAGATTTCAGACTCCTCTCTCTCCACTCCCCCCACTGTCCCCACCTCCCCTGTCCCCTAAATCCATTGCTTCTTCTTCCTTTCCCCTTCAGAAATAGAAGGCCTCCCATAGATGTCAAAAAAAAAAAAAACCACAGAATAATGTGTTACAAAACTCTCGGCACAGACTCATCATATCAAGGCTGAGTGAGGCAACTCAGTAGGAGAAAAAGGGTCCCAAGAGCAGGCAAAAGAATCAGAGACAGCCTCACTCCCACTGTTGGGGTCCCACAAAATACCCAAACTAAACATATACACATACACATATTATACATCATATACATATACATATACATACACATACACATACACATACACATACACATACACATACATATACATCATATACACAATATACATATATATACATACACACACACACACACACACACACACACATATACATATATATATATATATATATAAAATGTGGTATGCTCACATGATGAAGTCTCTCCCAAAATGGTTCACTTCAAAATGGCTTATAAAATAAATTAGCTTAAATTCTGCAACATTCATTGGTGGAGGAGTAACAGTGTCTTAGCTTGTCTGATGACTTCAGATCCTGAGAACCTATAATTGCTCATTATGGACTTCATTTCGACAGGAGAGAAACAGGAATGCTATAAACATTTCCTGTCTCATACTTCTCAATTTACTATTTTTTAATTAAATTTAAATTTAATTAAAATTTTTAAGTTTTAAAATAAAAAATAATTTGAATTTTTAAAATTAAAAAATCTTAAATTTCTAAATGTTAATTTTTGTTAGTCCTTTGAGAACTTTGTACAAGGTGTTTTGATTACACTCACTCCCTCTCCCAACTGATCCCAGATTCAACCTCCTCCTTACACACTCAACCTCATCCTTCCTGTCTTTTTTTCTTTCTTTTGTTCATTCTACCTTTAACTGATTGTGTCTAGTTTGTACAGCTCATATATTCTAGGATGTGTGGCCTTTTACTGAATCCATTTAGAAATTGTCAACAAAATTGTTGATTTCATCCCCAACTTAATGCGCAGTCTTTGGAAACTCTGGCTTATCCGTAGTTCTTAACAGTGTTTTGAAGCCAGAAGTATTTCTCCCCATAGCTATTAACCACTACTGGCTGGCTTCGGGCTGCTGCTAGAGTCTGCCTTTGCTGTCTTCAGCATCCCATGTGCCATAGTGTATATATTTACATTGTGATGTAGATGCATTTTATAATCATACATATGTAGACATACATCAGTCAAGGAACAGCTTAAGAAAGTTGCTTTAATAGTACCTTTGACTTCTTGGAAGACTGGCGTAAATCTCTTCTGGAAGGGAAAGAAAGCCATTTTTCTGAGAAGGTAAATGTTTATTAAATGCAAATACTGTATCTGTTACCTAGGAAAAATGACCCACGGCATGTGGAATTTCCAGATAAAAAGCTTTCAAGTCCGAGGTTTCTCCAGATAAGCTCCTATCGGGGAAGTGACTCGTGAACGCACTGAAATTGAATTACTGTACAACGGCAATTACTTTCCACAGCACAGCTATAATAGGAATCAGTTCCACAATGAACAGCAGGTAGCTGGAAGACGGAGACCTGAGCACAGACTCTAAGTCTCTTTTGGTTCTTCCAAGAAGCAGGAGTGTGTGGTTTTAAGCAAAACGCTTTTCAAGTGCCCAATTTCTCATTTTACCAATGGAAATCAGAAAGCAAATGCAAGAGATTAGGTTTATTTACAGCTACGAACTGTGAGTGTTTGGGGGAAATTATTAAACATCTCATCCCAAAGGTTTGAAAGCAACACACTTTTCCTGTTGTGAGTACAGTTACAGTCTGCTTCCTATGTCTCTTCCCTGTCTGCACTGGAGTTCATTCTGCCAGATGCTTCAGATTATTTCAATAGTAAATTAAATACTTAATGTTCTGCTTTATAGTCTACCAAAATAGGCACTGTCTTTTCATGACCCCTCCTCTCTCCCAGTATGTGTTTAAGTTTATGGGAGTCTAAGGTCTGTAGTACTCAGCATAAAGACAACTCTGCCCTTTGCAGAAACCAGGTCTCCTGAGAAAATGGAGGAGATGCAAGCCTGCCCAAATCTAGAAGGTGAAGGCAGAGTGTCTCGCATGACCCAATGCAAATGCTACTACACCGATGCCATGTTTCAGAAATGAGGGTGTACCTAAGAATCACAAATTCTCCACAGTGACTCTGCCTATTCAGAGTTCCCTGAAGCTAGAGCAGATGTTTTCAGGTGATTGACAGCTTTGGTTGCTCCCAGTGAAGGGCCAGATCTGAAAGACAAAGGATGAGGGCTGCCTGCTCACATCACCAAGACCAGGTAATAGTCTACCCATTGCCTTCTGCCTTCCCTCAAATCAGGGCATTTTTCTTAATGCCAGCGGCTCAGCAAATAGAGGAGCCATGCCAAGTCTGACTTCTTTCAGTATCTCAAATAAGTTCTGACTTATGTCACAGGCAAGCAGCCCAGGTGTCACTTAGAATAGCCCAATGGGAGTGTGCCACCGGCAGGAGACAGGTGCATATTATTCCTGCTAAATTCAGCATTTGGAGAGGCTCCTTGCGATGCTGATGAACTAAAAGCAAATTGATTCCACTTCTTGGCTATTCAAAGGAAGCAGAAACTTGATATCAACAGCTCAGCAACATCCATTGAGAGCTGGGTAGCATGTACATATTTGAATAGAGAAATTGGGAGATAATGCCTTGTACATAGCTGTTGTGCACAAAAGCAAGCGGCAGCCTTGTTCCTTCAAACAACCTGGAGCTAGCCTATGAGTGGATTTACAAAAATTATTCAAACTACCCCAGCATTAAAATTGTCTAGAAAATAGAGTTAAGAAGAGCTGTCGTAATGGTGGTGCCATTATGTTAATGGCAATTACAGAGGCTAAGGTTATTTATAATTTGCTAGTCCGAAGGGGAAAAAAAGTTGCATGTAGTCCATTACCAGCCATATGACAGAGGTTATATAATGGGCAGGCCACTTTAGGTTTCACATTTACCTCAGACATCTGACGGGCAGAAAATAGGACTTTCTATGATAGGATAATTGCATAGCGGAGAAGAATTCAAATAAGGCCTGAGCATGATAAAATCGCTCTGATTCAACTAATCACTGGGCAACATGATGGAGGGGAGTGATGGAATCAAGCCAGAGAGACAGAGAAAAAGAACAACATTGTTCAATAGCCTGGAAATGACAGGCTGTGTGTGTTAAGGTCTGGGTTACTGGAGTCAGGTTTCCCCAGTGCTAATGGAATCTACCTGTGTAAGCCAAAGTCAATCTATAGCTCTAGACAGTTTCTAAGTGTTCCACACATCAACAGTACTTTTAATAGTCACTGTGGCTTGCAAACCAGGGTTTCCTTGTGTGTGTTCTTAAGTCACAATGATGAGTGATATCAGACCAATAAGCTTGGGAACACTGTCAAGGATAAGGAGAGGACCCCAGGAATGTGATCTGATGCAAATTACTAGGGGTGGGGCAGAGGAGGTGGAGAAATGACAATCCTAAAATCTGTTCTGTTCCTAGTCCATTGTCTACTTGGTAAGATTCCAGGCAAAAGTACTGCTTTTGGGTTGAGCCAGCCTAGTGCAAAGGATGATTAGAGAGCAAATTTAAGGTCTTTGGCTGCTCCAAATGCTCACAGACCCCCAAAAATGAAGCTTTCTGCTCAGGAAGCAAGGTGTCATTACAATATGAAGAGTCCCAGTCATCCCTTCTTTGGCTTCAAGATAAGCTAGCAGTTCGTTCCAGATGACCCATGCCTTTTTGCAGCTGCAGACAGAGGTGCAAGGGCACAATGGGGGTAGCCCATACTCAGCTGAATCCAGATAAAACCCACTGGGAGCTGTGGCACAGCAGAAGGACACTATCTAGGAGGCACGGAGCCCAGGTCAGCCTTACACCAGCAATATAGGTCTATGGGTGAAGAGAGCCACAGGAAGCTGAATGCAACTCCCAGGATGTGGCAGCATCCAGTTTGTTTTCAAAGGGTCTGTGTGTGTATTTTAAAATACAGAAAATCTGCACTTCAGAGTGTGCAGGCTGGCCTTATCCTGGGAACATTTTCATTCAAACAGGACACTTTCTTTTTCCTTCTCAAAGAAATTGCACAAGCCATATCAAATGGGGTTTTTTTTGAATGTCACTAATTTAAAGCAAAATGGTTTCAAAATTAGGCAATACTGAAGGCTGAAGGCAGCAACTCTTCCCTCCCGTCCCCATGCAGGTGCCGCCTGCAGTCCCAGGACTCCATCTCTATCACATGTTCACAAGATGCAAAAAGCTTTATCCAGACGTGCATGGAGTGCTTCCTGTTTGGCAGGCATTAGACTTTTCAGGAATATGTAGCAGCACAGCTGTACTCTTGCCTTGAGGATGCAAAAACTAAACCCCACTGAGCCCTGGAGTGTGACCTGGGCAAATGACTTCACACAGCTCAGCCTGTATGCTCATTTCTAGGACAGTGCTAACTCCCAGGGTTGACACAAAATCTAAATGGCATAGCATAACCTTATAGCTCCTGGCCAGGTGCATCATGTGCTCAGTAAACCTATAAGCACATACTATGCAAGACTCCAGGGAGGTATGAGCAGGAAAGAGATCCCAAAGGCCTGCTCAACTGTCATCACCAGCCTCCTACCTTGGATCAGGACTGAAATCCCAGTTAGTACATCTACAGCCCATGGGTAGTACACGCTGCAAAAGGGTCAAGGTCTGGGATCTAGTGCTTCTGCCAACAAGTACCTTGCACATGCATTCTGTCAAGTGCCTTCCGGATACCAGGGCTTTCTTGTCTACCAACTGCCCTAAAAATTCTGTGATTAGCAAGAGATACAAGTGAAAACAATAAAATTTTTTCACTGAAACTTATAATGTTGTTACTAGCATTTAAAGCAGAATGAAGGTGAGACAGATATGGTGACACTCCTGTAATCCTAGATCCAGGAGCCCAGAGCAGAGGAACCTGAGTTCAAGGCCTGCCAGAGACTTCTGGGCCGGCCTTGAGTGCACAGTGAGACCTGGCCTCAAAATAATAATAACCAAGCAACAACAAAAATCAGCAGATAAAGGCACTTGTTGCCAGGCCTGCCCATCTGTATTTAATCCCTAAAACCCATATGGCAGCAAGAGAGAACAGACTACTACAGCATGACCTCTAACCTCCACGTATACACTGTGGCATGCGTGTACCCTCCACAAACATACATACACACACATATACGTAGACTATGTAACTGGAGTTAAAAAATTAGAACCTCCAAATCACAAAATACATTATGAATATATATATATATATATATATAGTGAAAATACATTATGAATATATATATAATGAAAATACATTATATATCTCCATATATATACATACATATATATATATATATACATACATACATATATATATATATATACATACATACATATATATATATATATATGTATATATATATATGGATAATTTAGGAAAATGGCATTCAGATGCCATTTGGAGGGGCTGTGAACTAATATACCCTTGCTGAAACAGAAACGTTTTCTTAAGCACAGATAACTTTAAAGGTAGGTTCAGAGCATTTTAGTTGCCTTCAGGAACTTCCCATTAAGGAAAGCCGTATATAGTGTAGAATACAAAGTACATAGAGGAGGTGAGGAATGTAGACTCTGGTGATCTGGAGCCCCACATCAATGTGAGTGCAGAGATGCTACAAGCCTCTACCTCTCCGTCTCCCTTTTGTAAACTGCAGATGGCAACAGAACCTCTACCATGAGGTTGGCAAAGACAAGATAGGTGAATATTGGCAAAATCTTTAAAGGGATGCCCACCAAGGACTGCTTGATTTATTGTTGATATTCCTGAACCTTCACTGCAGTAATATTGATTTAAAAACTTGCAAACAACTTAAATGGACAAACAAGTAGCCGCAGAAGCAGTGGGATCAATTAACAAACATGTAGTCAGTTGTCCAAGGAAATAACAAAACACAATGCCATGAGAAATTATCAAAGAGCAGCTGAAAGGATGAAAAAGCTGGATTAAAAGGCAAGCAGGTACCATAACTTTCAAAATTGAAAAGAAGAAAAATACAAGCACACACATAGAAATCCAAAGAAAATGGAGTATAAAGAAGGCACACAAGAAAGCAAAAATCATAGTTTTCTATCATGTGGTCACAATTCCAGATGGTACTTTCTCTATGTCTGATAGTCAGTCTTGATTCTCAACTCTACAGGCTCTAAAATCATCTGGGTGAGACAAGTCTGGGTTTGTCTGTGAGGAGACTTCCAGGTTGATTTAACCGACCTGGGACAGTCTAGTCTATAGCTAGGGGGTACCATGCCCTGGGCTAAAGTGCTAGACTGAGTAAAAATGAGCAGTGAGCTGAGAACCAACAGTTACATGTAAAGTAGGAAGTCAACTTAGCAATCAAAACACAAACAAAATAGACCCATACACCCTGCAGTTCTTTCCCTTCATCCAGCTCGTGTGAAATCTCAGTGAGCTACTTGGATCAATACAAACATCATAATCTCAGTAACGCTCCAATAAAACAAGGAGAACATCAACTTCTTCCAGACTCATCTGCCCCGACCAAGATATTCAGTTCCACACTGTGGCAATAGTGTTTAAAAGTGCTTTACAGCTGTCCAGTGAGCCACAATGTCCCCGAGTGACCCAGAGAAGTTAGAAGGGCATAACAGAGTTGGGGTCCATCCTTTGGCAGCCTGTTAGTGGAGGCATACGATCCAGAGAGAAAAACTGGCTTTGGAACCCCATGCGTGAAGAGTGCAAAGAGAAACTGCTTTTCTTGGCCCCTAGATGAAGAAATAAGAAGGAGCATTTGTATACGGGGCAAACTTTATAACCTGGTTCATCAGCGCTAGTCCCCAAACACCAGCTGCCTGTGTCTCTGCACAACAGAGTACAGATCCTGAAAGACTTACCCGCACTGCCTCAGACTTCTTGTGAAACATCTCCTCCATGTTCTTAGCCAGTTTCTTCACCAGTTGGAGACCGTCGATCTCTTCAATGGCAACGTCTTTCTCATACTCTTTATATTTCTGTCAGGAGAAAGGGCAGTGTTAGAGACATGTGATTCTAAGGTACCACATGTGGATTTTCCTCTGATGGATATAAAAGTAAAACCTTATCAACACCATATCTGTTGGAGTTGGAGACGGTAGGTTACATTTCACAATTACTAAAACAACCAGAGAGAAACCTGAAAATCAAGCCTGGCTCTGACCTAACATGGCACCCAGGAAAGAAACAGTTGTCAGCTGGTCAAATGCTGACTCATTCAAGGAATGTCCTAAGGGGCTAATTGGATGCTTGGTTTCCTCATCTTCTCAACTTAAGATGGATTTTTCTCTAAAAATCCATCACGTACACTGGAGATCAGATCATCCTGTTAAGCAACGTGAATCGTATTCAGAAAGACTAACTCTGGTCCTGGGGCCATTCCCTCATGCACGTTTCCTCTCAGATGTGGAGTCTGTATTGAGAGGGGAAGGGGAGTAAGACATAAAAGTTTAAGGAGGTATTTGGGAAGAGATTAGCAGGAAAGAGAGGGGAAGAGATGAGAACGATGGGATGAATATTACCAATTACACACACACACACACACACACACACACACACACACACACACGGAGGAGGGAGGGAGGGAGAGAGGGAGGGAGGGAGGGAGGGAGGGAGGAGGGGGAGTGGGAGGGAGGGAGAGACAATATTTCAGTGGGGCTGGGAGACAGCTGTCGAAAAGTACTTGCTGTGCAAGCACAAGGATTTCAGTTCAATCCCCAGAACAAAAATAGGTGGTGGTGGTGATGGTGATGATGATGATGATGGTGATGATGATGGTGATGGTGGTGGTGGTAGTGATGGTGATGATAGAGAAGAAGAAAAGAAGAAGGAGGAGGAGGAGGGGAAGGGGAAAAGAAGAGGAGGAGGGGAGGAAAAGGAGGAAGAGGAGGAAGAGGAAGAAGAGGAGGGAGAGGAGGAAGAATAGCAACAGCAGCAGCAGTAGCCCCACTGCTACCACCACCACCACCAGGCATGGCAGCACACACGTGTAATCCCACCACTGGGGAGATGAAGACTGATGAATCCCTGAGACTGACTAGTCAGCCAGCCTACACTACTCTGTAAGCTTAGGCCAGTAAGAGACCTTGCCTTAAAGAAGAAAGAAAAAAAAAGAAGGAAAACAAAACAAAAAACAAACAAGGTAGATGGTACCTACAATTGTCCTCTGGCTGTGCACATAGGTGCATGCTCGCTTGCTGACCTAGTGAGCTTCCTGTTGCTGTGACAAATCGCTCAGACCAAAGGGATGAAAAAAGGATTCATTTCCACAGAACAAGTCACCACTGAGGGAATCAGGGCAGGAACTCAGCAGGAACCTGGCAGCAGGAGCAGACACACAGACCATGGAGGAGTGCTGCTTACTAGCTTGCTCCCTGCTTCTGCTCAGCCAGCTTCCATATACAGCCCAGGACCACCTACTCACACACTATAAACAGCTGACCAGGACTGACTCCAGCAACTAGCAATCAAGAAACCGCTCACAGCCATGTTCAAGAAGCTGATGGGGCAATTCCTCAATCAAAGCTCCCTCTTCTCAGCTGAGCCAAATTTACAGACACGAGAAGCCATTACACCTACACTCACTCACACATACACACACACAAGAAAGTATCACAATGAAATCTCTAACTATATGCACTAGCTACTCGCTAAGTTAGAAGATCATTACATACTGAGGCTTTAAATTTGTTTAAAGCAGCAATTCTAAAAGTGGTCCAGAAACTCTTGAAGGCTCTTCAGACCCTCTCAGGGATCCATACGGTCCCTTTTTCCAATAGTATACCTCACTGACATTGGCTTGCTTTGTGGATAGCAGCAGATAACAACAGACTGGTGCAGACAGACATGTGAGAATCCATATGTCTCTGCTAAGTCAAACGCTAGAGAAATTTGCCAAATAAAGGGAAAATGAATGCCAGTTATTGTTCATAAAATGCATGGTTTGCATAATACATTTTTCATCTCTTAAATTAGTTTCTCTTTAAATTTCTTAATTTTAAGAGCTAGCGTGATAAATATTAATAGGCATATGGCATGTCAGCAAAAGCTCTGGTGGACCCTGAGTGGTTTATAAGAACACAAAGGGATCCGAAGACAGAAGTTGGTTTGGATAACGTCTCAGCTTTGTTCACATTAAGTGGAAATGCTGCATCTTATTGGGAATCCCAAAAGGAGTTCACAATATGTCAGTGTGAAAACAACGTTATGATGCTCATATCCTTATAAAAAGTCTGCGGCACTGAACCTGAGGGCATTACGTGTTGCTTTACTTCAGACCAAGTTGCTAACACCTCACCTCAAGCTTCGACTTAGGAAAATCAGGGGTTCATGCTTTGGCTTGACTCTGTGGTGTCTAGAGAGTTCTTTTTAAGTGATAAGTCAAAGGATATTTAATAGCAGGATAATTTCCAGGGCTTAAATATCTATCATCTCTTCATCTCCCCACCTCTACCTTTAAACATGGGAACTAGAGGAAGGCACCATTTTTCCTGGCCAGCAGAGGCCAGCCTTCTACCCAAGGCTCAGCTAGGAAAATAGTATATGCTGTGTCACTCAAAACACATCTCTTTCCAGTTCTGATTTCCAAATCCTTCGAGGCAATAAAACTGGGCTCTGAAAGGAGAATTTGGGAGGGTGGACCTGCTGCTTCTATGACAGAGCTCTGACCTTGCATGTGCAGGTTGGACCCTGGCTCAACCATTAAAAAAAAAGGTGAAGCACTTTTAGTTTAACAGGAGATTAGAGCTGGAGGACAAAGGCAGAGATTCCAAGAAAAGAGTGAGGTAGAGAAGGGTTTTGACAGTTTCCTAAGACTTAAAGGAGACCCCCTAGCAGCCAGCAGTGAGCCAGGGATTCTGACCTTGGGTTCTAGAAGCAGCAAATCCCACCCTCAGACCAATAGCAACACCCACTACCAGATGCCAGCAAAGAAGAAAGTAAAATAAGAAGATATAGGTACTGGAAAGTGAGACCTCTGCCCTGAACACCAGGGCCAATGGTTCTCAGAATGGAGCTAATCCTGAGCTATAAATGCTATTTCTGAGTCACCTGAGAGCAGAACAAGGTGAAGATCTGCTGTGCTATTCAATAGACATTCTGAGCTGCTATGTGTGCAAGGGCCTGCGATGGCCCAGGAGTTACATCATCCTTAGCCCTGATCCCTGAGATCGTACATGAAGATCAGATGAGTTACTCTTGGAGCCTGCTCTCTTGAATCTCTCTAGGAAATCATTATTCCTCCTTTTCCTGCTCTCTTCTTCTTCCTTCATAGCAATGCTGTTTTGGCCCCTGCTTGAAACCCAGCCACAAGAAGCTGGACTTACCTTTTCCAGTACTGTAACCCTATAGTTACTGATCCACCCACAGCTCATAGTCACAGGGAGTTTTCTTAATAAAGATTGATGCAGAAGAGATAAGAGATGATAATTGTGGTGGTGGTGGTGGTGGTGGTGGTGGTGGTGGTGGTGGTGGTGGTGGTGGTGAAGATGAAGATGAAGATGAAGATGAAGATGAAGATGAAGATGAAGATGATACACTGCATTCTGATGAAGCATGAGATACAGGCAAAGAGGCAGGTGCCCTGTCCTTTGACTCTCTAATGGTGACATCTCCCACCTGTGGGAAGTGGTCTGGGATGAGGGACACTGGACAGCCTAACCCTGGCTAACAGTTTCCTCTGGTGTCTGAATAAAACTTCAGTGACAAACATTGAAAATTTTTCCTAAGTTCAAAAGCCAGCCAGGATCTGTAGATCTGTGGTTTTCCTCTGTTCACCAAATGTGCTCCAAAGTTCACAGCAGGGATCAGGTTTTATGCCCAAGGCTAATGCAGTACTGAAAATACAAAACACACACACACACACACACACACACACACACACACACCCTTAACACAACTAACAGCAACTTCCCATTTACAGAGGGAGTGAAATGAATCTTTGCCTTCAGTGAATCTATGATGTCAAGAGATCTAGAAAAAATGTGTTTCAAAAAGAATCATCACTTGATCCTTCGGGTTTTCTTATGAGGCCCAGTATTCCGACCTTAACATTGTTTGCCAGCATTTCCCCTCTAATCATGAAGGGAGTCAACTTATTTAATTCTTGACTTTCTGGTAAGATCTCCCTACATCTCTCCCCTGAGCCTTCTCTGTGAGGAGACCGACCATACTGACCAACTGCCTGGGACAGCTTGTACCTGTGTCACAGTCACAAATCTCAACACAATAGGTGTCAACTCAAGATCCCAGAACTGGGAGTAATTCAGCAGTTCTCTGTTTTCCTCCTTCCCATTGCCCACTCTCCCTACAGCTCAGATGTCAACAGATGCTTCTTGATAATGGACCAAGTGTGTTCTACTTTCTTGCCACCTTGAGGATGTCACCCTGCCTTCTCAGGATATTAGTGACTACTGGAATCAGGACAGATAATTGCTTTGGTCTTACCAGGAAATGTTTGGTGTTGCTGGAATCAGAAGATTTTGAAGAAGAAGGAGAGAAACACATGAGTATCTAGAGTCGGGGCAAACCTTCTGTGGTGTAGAACAGTAACATGTAACAAAGGCCTTAGAAAGAGGAGAAAGGCCTACAAGAAGAGATGGGTCTGATAGGCAGCAACTGCATGAATTCCACATGTCCATACCAAACTATGTCAAAGAATGAAAAGAAAGGGCATATAGTGTGTTGCAAAATAATACAAGCAGTCATTAGCCTATTTTCTTTTAAATCAATAATCTTCATACAACCAGCGAAAAGGACATCTGTGTTTGCAGCAGGTTATGCAACCAGACATTATTTTTCTCTCTTCTTTTTTAAATCTATATTCTAACTTTAAGGGTAAGAATAATATTATTTTATAAGTTAAGAATATAAAATTTGTAGTTCTATTTAGAACAAAATAGTGGCCCCTTCTGGTTTTTTTATTTGCTTATTTTAAATGTTTTCCATTGAAATAGACTATATCACTCCCCCTTCCCTTTCTCCATTACAGATTCTCACAGCTAACCTCCCTAGAATCTTTCTCATGCCCCACTTCATGTTGATATCATAGTCAAAACACTAAATATACAGAAGAGAAAAGGTATTGATACCTGAAAAAAATGAATATAAATAAAATTCCATCAGAACTATACTTGATTTCTCAATGGAAACAGAGCTAGAAGAGTCTAGAGCAATACATTGCAAGTATGAAAACACCCCAGCTGTCAACCTGGACTATGATACCCACCAAAACTATCTGCCATAGTTAAAAGAAAGGAAAAAAAACTTTTCATGATTGAAACAGCCTTAAAAAATTCACGAGCTTATTTTATAAAGGGAAAATCTGGGTCCAGTCAAAATCCCTGCAGATAAATAGTAAAGGAGAATCTGTTCAGCCCTGCACTGAACACATTTCCTGTACCTATCTGTGCTGTTATTAACAGTCTGCTGAGAGTTGGTGTTACCTGTGTGCTATAGGAGGGAGCTGAGGCAATGAGGGAATTACTTAGCTGGTGAAAGTCAAAGGTTTGGAGAACAATTTTAAACTTAAAAAGGCCTGACATCTAATTGCTCAGACTTTTGAACTTTTTCTTGGTAGAGAGACAACAGATTGACAGCCCAAATATTTACAGACTGGTTTTGAAAGGCTCATTTCATTCCCATAATCACCTGTCTCATTGATTTTGTTGCCAGCAGCAGCTTAGACTCTGAAAAAGAATCAAATATCAAGAACTGGGGACAGTCACTTGACAAGAGCTGCCCAAAAGCAGCTCAGAGAAAGCAAACACCATGTGACAGGCACAAAGGAGGTGCTAGCAGTGGCCTCCACTCTCCTTAGGACCTACAAAGGGGACCACAGTGCCAAGGTGAAGGAGAACACCCAGCTCCTGACAGTCCAAACACCTAAGAGAGAGGAGAAACCCACTTGGAAAGTGCCTTGGGACCTCCATAAGAGGCTTTTTTCATTGTCACCTGTGTTTGCAGCCTCCTCCTGTTCTGCAAGGCACCAAAGAAGGCTTTTAGTAAAGCCATATCTCCTCCCCCAAAAGTGTCCTGCACAGCTGTGTAGGCATGGCATCAAGGATTGACTGCATTACTAGGGACTTCCGTCCATCAGTATCTCCCCTCTGCAGAAAAGAATTGAGAAGGTGTGAAGAAGACCACAAGATCACACAGCAGGTAGACATGAAAGAATGACACAAAGGAAAGATATGACTGGTCTTCCATAATCAAGACTGAAGCCACCACACTGTACTCCTGTTTCTAACACTCCATTTGTTCCACAGATTATACTTTGTGTGTCTGGTAAACCAGGCAGGATCCTGAACACCAAGCCCATGACAATGAATAAGACAAAAACCCTGAGGAAGTCTGTGGTCCTGGGTCAGCAGGAGCCTTGTGATCAATGGACAAAGATACAATGGGATGGAAATAACCCTGAGGGGGTAACCAAGGTAGTGACCGCCATCTTGTAAGACCCTTGAATGGTAATCAGGCTCAAAAAGTGGAATGACAGTGAGGGAAGAGTGTGTGAAAGCGGAGCCTAGGAAGGTCCAGAGTAAGGGGCTGCCTGTGGCTCAGCATAGTGCCTTTGCTTCATGTCACTGGACCGCATGCAGCTATGGAGAGAGGCATCATGAAAGACAAGGCCAGGGAGTGCAGTGCTGAGAGCAGGGAACTTGTAGTTAGGACATCTGGAGCCACCAAGGGACTTGGGGAGAGGACACACTAGTAATCAGAAGTGAGGGAGCAAAACCTTAGTACATAAAAAAGAGGGGTGAACACAATCCTAGAAAGAGCACAGAAGCCGGGGACAAGAGGCAAAGCTAATAGACACACTGAGAAGGCTGACAGTTAACAGAAACCTTCTGAGCCTCAGTGTCTTCATTCAGAACACCAGGGATAACGATGCCCCCACCCCAGCACTGCTCTCTAGACTCCCTAGGAAAGCATTTGTAAAGGGCCCAGAATGATGACCACCCACCAAGAACCACCATAAATCCCTGAGGTCCCTTGTTTTTCCCTCTCAGTCACTGTTCCAGAGGACTCTAGTGCTGTGGAGTGCCTTTCTAACAGGAAGCTCCCGTTGGAGCAGCCAATTCCACCCAGGGTCTTTGATGACGCTTACACTCCCAGTTCTGCTTTCTCTGCCTCTCTGTAGGAGCTGAGATGCTCTACCACAGCGGCCCAAGTGTGCCTTTAGCCAAGCATCTAGGCAGAACACAGACCTTCAAAGATCACCTCTTAGTGTTTATATCACAGAAGGAAGGCAAGCCCAATAAAATTTGCCTTCCTCTGTTGCAAGAGAACATATGAGTCTTCCTACTCCTTCTGTTAGCAGAATCAGTGTTTGGCAAGAAATTCCTTGGTGAGCTGAGAACATTTATCACTGTAGAAGGGAGACATAGAAATGCATTATTTCTGTAGCATCTATTTTGCCAGATCATTTCACACAAACACCAGCAACAGAAAAGCACTATTTCACTGTCAAGACACTTAATGCTGCTCATACATTTGGGTCATTTTTCCCCCTATATGATAACTGCATATCTAGAAGTGAGTCACCTGGAACTGCCCTCCTGCCCCTGTGCCACCCCAGAGGAAGTGGGACGTGAGTGGGGAGACTGCTGTGCAATTACAAGTGATTGGGATAAAAGCCAGTCATAGAGGGGATTCTAAATGTGTTCAAAATCAGGAGCCAGTGCAGAGGTGGGCTGACAAAAGTAGCAGTGGCCAAATCACAGCTGTACTTGTACACGGACCCCTGGCTAAATCTTCTCCCCAAAGATAAAATTCTCTATCTGTAGTGGGCTTCATAAAATTACAACACAAGAACTGACAGGTCAGGGGTGGGAGGTGGAACCACAAGGACATGTGCACCCCAAAGTGTCGCCAAACATGGGACTTAGGAGTAATTGTCCTACTTTTCTAGAAAACCCAACCCCAGATGCCCTGGTCATTCCTCTCTGGGAAGCAACTGCTATGAATTACATATGAAAGGCTCCCACTCCCAAACCTGGCCATAGGCTCATATGTTCAAACCCTTTGTCTTCAGGTGATGGCGCTGTTTTTAGAAATGTTGGCTGGAAGAGGAAGGCAACTGAGGTAGACTCTAGAGGGCACCTGGCACTTTCCACCTTCCTCTCCAGACATAAACAAATATTGTTAGCATTTTGTCTAAGCTCTGCCCCACATCCAGGTATGCCCGACTCACTATAAAAAGGGGCTGTTTGTCCCCTCTGCTGTCTTCTTGCCTTCTTGCTCTTGCTCTGTCCTCTTGCTCTGCTTCCTTCTCTCCCCATTCCCCTCCCCCCTCTCTCCATGTGTTCATGGCCAGCCTCTCTACTCCTCCTCTCTCTCTCTCTCTCTCTCTCTCTCTCTCTCTCTCTCTCTCTCTCTGTCTCCCTTTCTCTGTCTCTACTATCCTCCCAACTCCCCTCCCCATGCCCTGAATAAATTCTATTCTATACTATAGTATCCTGTGGCTGGTTCCCCATAGGGAAGGGATGGCTCAGCATGGGCCCACAGAGGCAACCCCTTCCCCTACACCTGACTGTACATCCACCAAAACATATTTTTTCTGTTTATCTTTTTATAAAACACAACAAATATAAACATCTATAAACTCTGCCTCCCCCTACCAGAATGGTGGATGGATATGCATTAAAACCATGAGCCAAAAGAAATCCTCACTTCCCTTGAGTGGCTGTTTGGCCATTTTGTCACAAGGACTATAAAAATAAGTAATACAACAATACAGAGAAGACCTAAGTCCTGAGCCTTGAGTTGGAAAATGACAGGTGAGGCAGAATTCCTAAAAAGGGACTAATGGTGTTGTATATAGTTCCCTGTCCCTAGGAAGAGGCAGTCTATGAAGGACCCTGTTTATGTAATACAATCATCGTGAGCCACCCTAAGATGACTGATAAGCACAAGCAGACATCTTTGACAAAGGTTTGATGGGCAAGAGAACAAGAGGAGGGGAAGAAAGAGATGGCATCTTTGGTGGCATGTAAACAGCAAGCTTTATGTCCCTCCATTAGGACAAAGTAATGCAGTTACTGCTCTCTCTACTCTTTGTGACTCTAGTGAAGACAGCTGACCACGACAGGTCAGGAAGACAAGAGTGTGTGACAACTGTGTGCTGCCTGCTAACTCATAGGGTCCAACCCAGTTGCCACAGGTTAGGGATCAAATGAGAGCAGGGCCAGCAGTGTGCACCAACTGGGTTGTTTGTCAGGGGCTAAGACCAGGAACTCTAGACAGATGTACAATGTCCATATCTGTGGTGTGGCACAGTCTGCTCTCCATGTGACAAGACTCTTCCCTCTGCTCTCAGCCAGCCTCCATTCTGTCACAGAAAAATGGGTAATCCTAGGCTCCACAGTGTTCTTGCAACAATCGTCTTGGAAACAGTATGTATATGCATATATATATATATATATATATATATATATATATATATGTGTGTGTGTGTGTGTGTGTGTGTGTGTGTGTGTGTGTGTGTGTGTGTGTATGCATATATGTATATGCATATATATATGAAGGCTTTAGAGGAAATTGGACATAGAACAAAGGTGAAAATATGGTGGTGATGATAGCAGAGAGAACAATAAATCCAGCATTTGTCCTAACTTCTAAAACACGGTCATTCTCTCATCCTAACAAGAAGTAGCCATTCAACTGGTTTCTACGACCTATCAGATACACTCAATCTGGATGTGACTCCAGGCAGTGGGATTTCTCAAGTGTATCCATAAAGCTTTGAGTGCCCCTGGCCAGTCTTTGTAAATTCTGAGCTTCTTGTGGAAATAGGTTGCTAGATGTCTATATATTTGTAGGGTGGGATGACAGCTTTCGGATTTGTCACCAAAGATGTTGCAATAAAAACTAATCATCTCTAATTTTTGGGTCTCTGCTTATAGGAAGTTTTATTTTCTTATTATGACATAAATGCACTTAGCATTCCACTCAGCTCAATTATTGCATACAGAGTGTCACTCCAACACACAGCACTCCAGAGCGATTATGTACCCACGTAAATACACTTGCAAATCTTTTAAGCTGATGTCAGGAGCACTTCTTAACTGTGAGCACAACAGAGCTAACAGGCTTCACGGAGATCTCTCTCTCTCTCTCTTTTCTTTTCTTCTGAATGTGGAAAGTTTTGAGTAACATTAAACTACCTTGCTTTATACAAGTTATGGCCAAAAAATAACACCAAGGTCAAAAAGAAGTCATTATTCATGTTGTCTTTTTCCAGATCTGTGACGTTCTAGGTAAATCCTTAAGGAGTGCAATTTTTCCGTGAAAAAGCAACTATACCCAAAGTCACTATGTCTTGGATCAGGAAGAGAAAGTCCCAAGAATCCTTTAGGCCCCAGCCCTAGAGTTCCTAGAGTACATACTCCCAGATGCTTGGAGGGGCTACTAAATCAAGGAGTCTCAGGGCAGCAGACTCTACACTGGGTGGTCTCTGACAGATACCTAATGCTTCCAAATTGGCAGCTCCTGAATTAAAAGATGGCTATCTCTCCTCAACCTGTCTACTGCCCCTATATATTTTCATCCTGAAAGTCGCATAAGCTCTTACTATTCAACATATTCAACAGGACAATTGCCATTGATAGATTTGCACTCTGAGTGATAAAATTGGGTGAGGATATGACATTGTTTTACACAAGGACACTAAGTGAGAGACAGGTGGTTAGACCGAACCATCATTGCCCTTGTAAGCTGGTGTACCATAGTGTTCAAAATGGGGGAGGTGCCTGCCTACTAGGCAAAAAAAAAAAAAAAACAAAAAAAAACAAAAAAAAAAAAACCAAGGCCTTAATGCATTTTAATGATTGTACTCTTGCCCAGGTGGTGATGGCTCATGCCTTTAATCTCAGTTACTTGGGAGGCAAAGGTAGGCAGATCTCTGTGAGTTCAAAGTTAGCCTGGTCTACAGAGAAAGTTTCAGGACAGCCAATGAAACCCTGTCTCAAAAATAAAAATAAAAATATTTAATTTTGTATGTATGTATGTATGTATGTATGTATGTATGCATGAGCATGCACACATATATTTGTGGATGTTTATGGGATCCAGAAAAGGGTACCATATCTTCTGGAGCTGGAGTTACAAGTAGTTATAGGCTGCCTGACCTAGAACATAGGACCTGACCTTGAGTCCTTTACAAGAACAACAAGCACTGCCAGCCACTGTGTCATCTCTCCAAGATGCTTACTGCTTTATTTTTAATCTGCCATTTTTGAGGATCTTCTAAACTACAGCATGGGTACCCAAGGCTTTGAAAAAAAGACTATCTTTGAGATACAGGCACCTCACAACCCTACAAACCAAACAAGGACGATAGACCCACATGTGTCAGAGAACAAATGTCTCTGTGTCCATCAACAAACCTAACTACAGCCAAGGTACAGATGATCAGATGCCACTTGACTGGGCCTGTACCCCTTGCTATGAATCGCTTTCTGCAGCCTACTTCTTTATGTTACATGTTTTCTGATGCTCCATAAGAAAGCTATGTAACCTCCTCACTCCCCAAAGTCAGAGGGAACAACAGAGACAAGTCATTATTCATAAGAACAGCCTGAGCTTACTGAGCGCTTACATTAGGTCAAGCCAAGGTGATTTTCCTCATTTCACAGGTTAGGGAACTGAGTCACAAAGACACTTGCCCAAGGTCTCACAGTTATCAAATGCTTGATTACTAAAGGAGACATAAGCTATGCCAACATGCTCAAATCTCAAAGACCTATCACAATCGAGGTCTATTTCTTACTCATACAATCTTGATGAGCAGAGTGCTTTGCATGTGGTGATTCAGGGGCCCATGATCCCCCCACTGTGCGGCTCTGATCCGCTCTCTGGCTTTGCATTCCTGTGCATTCAGACAGTACATTTGAGGAAGGGGACCAAAGAAGATATACCTTCTTTTTGAACTCCTGAGCCTTGGAGTAAGACTTGTCAATTCCGCTTACCGTTTATAGGCAATAGAAAGCCACACAACTCAACTGGACACATCAAGGCCTTACTCATGGAGCTCTCAGCTTGGAGACACTTGCAGGGGCTGAGTGATAGAAATGGGCACTGAAACCATAGGCAACTCAGACTTGGAACCCAGGCAGCAAGGCCCCAGAGCCCAGGCCCTTAACATCACACACACTTCAGTTTTAAAGCTTGATAACTGACAGCAAGATTAAATCTCATGCTAAAACTTGGCTAGGAACAATTTGCCCAAAGGATACTTGAGAGGGGATGCAATCAAGGCTCAATCTCCAGAAAGGAGAACGTGACCCAATCACTTGTATGTGTAATTAAGGTCACACGCAGACAGTAAAGGCCAAGCTACTACAACCCAGAAGCAACACATTATAAAATATTCTTGGACCTCTTGCCTAGTTTCCTTAATCCCAGCACAAATAAAACTGCTATTTGAATAACATCAGTGACCTTCTCTAGCACACCATATTAGTGGCCCAGGCGCCACAAAAGTTAATTGGCTTAACTAAAGTCTTTTTAATTCTATATCCAAGATGTCCTGGAAATCGAAGGCAATCAATGAATGAGCCTGCAAGATCTGTAACGAGCTTAGAGCTAATGCTATTTGCAGCTGCTCAAGTGGTTTCTGTAGTTACAGAGCCAAAAACCAGAATGGGTGTTAAGACCTTGCATCTGAAAGAACCTTTAACTCTGTCGCTTCTGAACTCAATGTAAGAGACAACCAGTGCATAGCAGAGCTAGACCTCAGATTTTACTGTGACTATGGACAACTGTCATGATTAATAAACTGACTAACTTGCCTCCCTCCTGCTGAAGGGAAAAGTTGATGCCTGAGCTTCCTTTCTTATGGGGAAAAAAATATCCTCTGTGCAAAGGTTGCTTGGGGACATTCTGAGATGCAATTCCCTATGGTTGATATCAGAAGCTAGGAACGAAAGGGTCGTAGTAACATAGACTCCTTCATTAAAATACATTGTATCATTCAGCCCTTTGGTTCTTGTTAAGTATGAAACATCTCTTCCCAGGCTGGAGAGATGGCTCAGCAGTTTCAAGAGCTTGTTGCTCTTGCAGAAGCTCTGAGTTTAGATCCCAGCATCCATATTTGGCAGCTCACAACCACCCATAACTCCAACTCCAAGGAAACAGACTTCCTCATCTAGCCTTCATGAACACGCCCCCTCACACACACACACACAAATGAAATAAAATAAAACAATAAGCAAACATCTCCTCACCTCCCGGTGCCCGTATGAGCCTACAGATCTTCTGGGAATCTGCAGCGGGGTACCCTCTGATCTCACAGTAATAGGCCCCAAATCAGGTCACCACATCAGAACCTTCCCTATGCTGAGATTTGAAATCATCTGAGCTCTCTAAAAATATCACCAGCTCAGAATCAAATAATTTTCTGGTAAATTTAGTTAATCCCAGCACACAGAAGTTTCTCCTGATAGCTTTATAATCTTATGGGTAACCCATTTCAAAGGAACCAGACTAGTCACAGCATAACCTGGGAATCTGGGGTTGGTAACAAACAAAAGATTCCATCCAATCTTGACACTAGACAGTTCTTGGCCTCCTCAGATTTTTGTGTTTCATGGTAAAAGAGACATGCCACAGTTGCCCAATTGCTCATTACCTAAAAAAAAACTTGTGTATCTATGTAAAAATACACAATCTCTTCCTTTAAATACTTCAGGATTCTGTAGTGTAGCTGTGTCCTCCAGGTTAGAGTGTGGTTATCTTGAAACACGGAGCTTTGATGGCCTACATGAGACTTTCATGACATCTAACCCATTAAAATGTCTTCATGAAGGGATGGAGGGGGATTGTGAGACTCGTGAAATTTCCACATGTCTTCATAAGGTCTCTTCCCTCCCCCAGTCACCTGGGGAGAATTTTACAATGGTATGATTAACCAGATGTCAGCCAAGGAACTTCTTGGTAGTACAGCTGTCTACAATCATGTATGCTTTTGTAAGTAATCCCAAAAAATCCATGTGTTCACCAAGCTAGACATGGATAAAAGCCTTTCTTTGGTCTGGTAGTGCACTTCTCCTGGGAAAAATCACTTCTATATGTCTTCTCAGAAAGAAATAGCATAACATGGTCAAATGTAAATGTCTTTATCTCCCTCCTAATTCATCAGAACATGAGGAAATCAAGACCCTAAGGTACAACACAAGCCCTTAGCTCCTCATATTTGAGGCTGTTATTCATAGAGTCGAGATCTTAAAGTTAATGAGATGAAGAAATGAACAGATGTCCATATATTATCCTTTTTCTTTCCTTTTCCTCTTTGTTGTTTTGTTTTGTATTGTATTGTTTTGTTTGAGACAGAACCTTATATTACAGCTCAGTCTAGCCTGAAATTCACTATGTAGCCCAAGCTGGCCTTGAACTTAATCTTCCTGCCTTAACCTCCCTAGTGCTGGGTTTGTCAGCATAAGTTGCCACCCTTAACCTGTACACTGCTCTTGAGATGTAGATTTCTGAAGCAGTTTGAAGGATGCAGGGAAACTCAGCTTACATCCTTTCCCCCTTTCTCATACACTCACGCATGAGCTACCCGAACTCTTTTTTTGGGGAGGGAACCTCTAAGCAAAGCAGTTAATTTATTCAGCTTGTCATTATTATGCTGTGCCATGCCTTCAAGATGAGGAGCTTTGAGGGGATGGCAAACCGCTGGCCGCTCTAGTCAGTAAACATGGGGCCCCTTCTAAAAATTTCCTTCTTAATGCAAAAGTGAAAACACGTAAGAAGAAAATAATACTCCGAATAAGCTTCTAAATGCTTAACACAGATTTGTGATGTGTAAATATGGCTGTTCCCTTGGGAGCAACTCCGGAGAAGATCAAGGGTCCATGGCCACCCATGTGATCATCTGCATGGATGATGAACAACAGCAAAGAGATGTCTGCATCATCCCAGACATGGAATGAAAATATCTGTGACTGGTATGGTGATACCGTTGCAGGCATTGATGTGGCTTAGCACCTCCATTTCTAAGTGAAGATAGTAGCATATTTTGGCTAGACGTTAGTGAAAATAAAAGATACCATTTCCTCCCCTCACCTAAGCACATAGTCTTCTCCAATCTTCCCACAGCTGGGAATACGGGTTGAGAGTTCCTGTGTTCTATCCATGAGCACCAAGAAGATCCAGAAATGTCCGCTACTGTGTGAACAGAGATGGGGATCTGCCTATGGCACACAGGCAGCATCAGGACACAGGATAGCCCTTGGCTACCACTGGCCCTTGTCCCTGGGTAATGTACAATGCCTTCTTGGTGACAGCTATCCTCAGACTAAGTAGTTGGCAACGATACTGAGCACCTCCTGTCTCCGTCTAGCAAGTGCTGGGAGTTCAGGCTTATGCTACCACACTGGCTCAATGTGATTCTGGGGATTGCATCCAGGGCTTTGTGCATGCTCAACAAGCCCACTTACCAGCAAAGCCACATCTGCAGTCCTATCATGTCCAAGCACTAGCATGTATTCACGGTATGATTTAAGGCTTCCGTGTAGTCAACATGTATACTAAACTCAGGGCATATCCTAAAACATGTAATTCTGTTTCCAAGTGGTTTTGCTGTCAGTGCAAATGCCTATTGGAACACAATTTTTTCTTGAAATTTTACAATAAATGATGATTTCTCTAATCAAGGATGAGCAAACACTTAGCTGGAAATATTTTATCTCAATCCAGAGTCATAGGGTATAATTCATAGATCTATAATTTCTCTCTGTATAGTGCTAGGTTATTCTAATTCTTCATGAGGAGTGCATATCTATTCATTATTTGTATGATTAAAAATTCATAAAGTGTCAAATTCAAAGAAATGTACTAATAACTGATATGAAAATGTAACAAATGCACTAAAGGGAGTGTGACAGACTCAGGTGTATGTAGGGGACATTAATTAAACAGCTCATCAAACAAGCCTGGCCTTTGTCCCAGACTAGCACTTACTGTATCAAAAAAAAAAAAAAAAAGAAAGAAAGAAAGAAAGAAAGAAGGAAAACCTTCAACTGATAGCTACATGATCACGTGCTATCACAGAAGCATGTGTATGAAACCACACTAAGATACTTATTTTACAAGCAGTCTGTGTTGAAAATTGAAGCTATGTAAAGAGAAAAAGCTTAAGGCCATGGTGAAATTCTGCTAATGGGGCTGGGTACACAGCAGGATTTTTGACATATTTTGTTTTGCTTTAATTCATTCTGTGAGTACCATTTACAAACTGGAAATAGTAGTCTGAGATAGGCATGGAGAGAGAGATAGAAGGTGTGAAAAGACCTTAAACAAGCACACTGGCTCAGGGACTCATCTTGACCTCCCCTACGAATATTCCAAAAATCTTTGTATAAACAAACCATGCTCGCTGTAGGAAGAATAAGTAGATGGTAAATATAAGCAAGTAAGGAGGAAGAAACCCAAAAGTTTATCCCTCTTTCCCAAACCTTACCTTTTAGTTTAATCACTATAAAATGTTGTTTTTAAATATAAGATTATAAAGATATGTATTTTTATATGTGGATATAAGGACTATATTAAAATTGCTTCCTAAAGAAATTAAGAAACAAAACCCTTAACCTTCCTACTCACTAAAACGAAGATGGAGAATGTTTGAGATCTGATCACCCAAAACCTCTCACCCTGAATCACTGTGACCCTGGGTGTGGGGGGACATTCAAGGCCATGCACAGCAGCTTCTTAAGGAAGAAGAAAGGGATTTTAAAATGTATGTTTTCTAGAAGACATTGCTTGGTCCTGCAGGGGCCCTCAGCAGTGTCTGGTGACATGTTGGGTCTTCTGTACTGGGGACTGACACTTGTCAACCTAGGGATAGGGGTCACGGAAGCTACTGAACACTCTTTGGATGCAGGTCAGTTACCTGTAGCTCATAATCACCTCTTCAAATAAAGCAAGAACACGGGGTTGGCAGTGAACCCAGGACAGAGAATTAACTTCCATAAGGAATGCCAAGAACACAAATCCTAATGACTCTCAAGGCAGCTATGTACCTCTAAAAACCAAAGTTCTGCCCCAAAGCACCTTGATCAAAGAAGTGAGCCCTTGGTTTGTTCAGGGAGGATGTTTTGTTTTGTTTTGTTGTTGTTGTTTTGTTTTTGTTTTTTGTTTTTTGCCACCTATTAAGGACTATTTCCCATTGCTGGGCAGGACTGGGCAGGGAAGTATGAACTTTGTGCCCTGCTGAACCGCCTGCCCTTTATGATTGCTGTTATGCAGGCTCCTTCATCTCACAGAAAAGTCTTATTCTGCCTTGCAGGAGTTCAAGAGAAAGATGGAGGCCTCCTCCATTGGGAGCTCAGGGCACAGAGGTTCTGAATGGAACCTCAATCCTTTCACTGGCTCTCAGACGGGGTCACATTGAACCTCTGCCTCAGTTTTTCCATCTGAAAAGTGGGAATGATAACTATAACTATCCAACAGGGCTGCTGAGAAAGTTCTAGAGTTTTTATGTGTCGAATGGTTAAAGCAGTGCTTGGCAACATCAGTGACCTGTGTCACCTTTTCCTCGGGCTCAAGACATTCCCGTTTTTTGTTTTTTTTTCCCTGATGGACACTCATGCAACATGTACTCTAGAGCCTTTCTGGTCTTGTTGTATCATTGTGTGCCACTGGTCCTCTTCAAACCTGGGCTTAAAATTTCCAATGATCTACCTCTAGTATGACTTGATCACTACAAGACCTGAGGCAGCCGCCATCCCCTCAGACCTCTACAGCCAATGCCTGCAATGGCCTGCAGTGTGACACTGGCTTCAGGACATCAGCAGGTCCCACCACAAAGGCAGCTGTCCTTTTTTCACCGTACATGCCAGCACAGAGCAGGTGCATCGGGAAGCAGCCGAGCTGCTGGGAACAAGGATATAAGGAACCTCCAGAAACAAGTAAGGCATTATGTCTGGGATTTGTAGAGAAAACTTCCCTTCAGATGGGTTATTATAATGAAAACTGATAGTCAGTGGGTAAAGAGGGGGATTCCTAGAGCAGGGACTGTGACTAAGTCACAGCAAGTGAGCACCAGACCAATCACCTAGTCGACCAAGAAAGCAGCCAGCAGTAGCCATGCATATCCTGTGAGCCAGGACTCCCGATGAATGTTTTCACACATCACTGCCTTCTCCAGACAGCTCTGGAGACTGACAGCACTCTTGACAAGTAGAAGACTGGGAGACTGGGCCTCTCTGAGTTTCAGAGCTATAGTTTTCCTAAGGGTCAGCACACTACAGAGATTCTAGCTGCACGTTCCTCACTCATGTGTGAACACACTCTGCTATGGATACCATGCTTTCAAAATGGTCCCAGTGAGAGATTTTCTGTGTGCACTCATCTGGTAGAACAGGAAACTCCTTAGAGTTGATTCTTCCCTAGTGAACAAAGCTAAGAGACAAGATCCATGTGAACTCAGAGAAAATCATCCCTTTCAACTACACGTTTGCAAGGTCAACAGACTACTAGGCAGCCTTCTGTATTCTTACTCAACATTTACTAAATACCTATTAAGGGCCAGATGTCACTCATTGTACTGACTGGTTTTATGTCAACTTGACATGATTCAGAGTCATCCAGAGAGGAAGGAGCTTCAATTGAGGAAATGACTCCATGAGCTCCAACTATAAGGCATTTTCTCAATTAATGATCAATAGTGGGTGATGCCATCCCTGGGCTAGTGGTCCTGAGTTCTATAAAACATGATGAGCAAGCCCTGTGAAGGAAGCCAGTAAACCACACTCCTTCACAGCCTCCTGCCTCCAGGTTCCTGCCCTATTTGAGTTCTTGTCCTGACTTGGTTTTGGTGACGAAGAGCAATAAAGTGTAAGCTGAGGACTCGCTTTTGGTTATGGTGTTTCATCGCAACAATAGAAACCCTAATGAAGACACTCATCAATCTAAAGGGAAGCCATTAACCAAACAAAAACACAGAAGACAATGTCATTGTATCTAATATCAAATGTCTCCACATTATGATATCAACAAGGGAGACACAAAGCTTTCTCCTAGGAAGTGATGTCATTACAGACTCCAGGTCAAGAGGGAAAGGAGTAATGGCAGGGAAGATACTGCAGGAAACAGGCAGTCCCTGTAGCTATGACACACACCAGGAGGATCATGGGGAAAATAGAAATAAATGAAAGTAACAATAACAGAGCAGGGAGCAAAGGAAGAGGACAACAGAGGAGACACTGTGTTCCAGGGCACTGTGCATGTATGCTGGAGTACAGAGGAGATAGCGTGGTCCAGGGCACTGTGCATGTATGCTGGAGTACAGAGGAGATTGCATGGTCCAGGGCACTGTGCATATATGCTGGAGTACAGAGGAGATAG
>JANHMN010000001.1:181628548-181662484 GCA_030674055.1 Rhabdomys pumilio | reverse complement strand
GAGAGAGAGAGAGAGAGAGAGAGAGAGAGAGAGAGAGAGAGAGAGAGGAAATGGAAGAGTCATTCCACAGAATCTGTAGAAAGGTCCCTCCAAAAAGATTGGATCTATCCAAGACACAAGCCCATTGAGCTGGACCACTGGAGTGTCCACTATAATCAATACAATATCATTTTATTCATGTGCTCCTTCCTTTGCATGGAACACATTTCTCTTCTCCTTTCTCTACAATATAATCACTCCTCTCTCTCTTTCTCTCTCTCTCTCTCTCTCTCTCTCTCTCTCTCTCTCTCTCCTTCTCTCTTTAGTTAAAAACAAGAGAGATGAAGCTTGAAACCTAATTAAGGAAATGGCCCGTGAACAAAGAAAACAGCCAGGGATCATTATTCAAATGGCAGCCTCGCCTTTTATTTTTGAGGGGAAGCTAATGACTGCTCTGCAGCCCAGTGGCCTCTGCATCCTATCAAGCACACGTCCCGTCATTAGATAATGTGAGCAATTGGAAAAACACGGCAAAGGAAAAAAAATGTGCACGGATCCGCATTCCCACTTAAAGGCTGTGTTGATGACTTAAAATAAAGACAAATGTTATCCTGGGAGATGCAGAACTGCCCATGGCCAAACCCATTCATCTTATGGCAGTAAAATGCCCTCCCCAGAGAATGAGGATTTGTATGAGGGGCCAAGGGCAAAAAATGAGAAAGCATCCAGCCTAGCTGTACCTTCCTATGGAAACACTGCATGGGGCATCAGTGAACGTGAATAAAACAGGACCCGAGAGATAGGAAGTAAAAGAAATTCCCTGAGGGAAAAATCTGGGACTTGCTTCTCCTGAATTCACTGCAATTTATTAACTTGTATCTATTCTGACTGCCAGGTCCAGTTCACACCCTTACATCCCCCCCCCACACACACAGACACACACATACATACACACACACACACACACACACACACACACACACACACACACACAACTGATCAAGTTCTTAGTGTTCCCTGCCTAGGTCCTCACTGGCAGTCACTAGCAAAGTTACCCCACAGTGTATGCTTTTCTGAAGCTAGGCAAAGCTGGACACAACCCAGGGGACCTCCTCCACCTGCACTAACCAATGTTTCCACCCCTGTCCATCAATACCCATCATGCCCCTGTGCTCTAGCTTTACTAACTCCAACTATCAAAGACCAATCCTATTCTTAAATTCTGGGAGGTAGATTTGAAACCTCTGTAGCTGGAGAGCTCTGCTCTGCTTCTGATGACCTTTCTAACCTGGAGGAGAGCACCCCTGACCAGCATGCTCCCCTAAGATTGCTAATTGTTCCCATCAGAACCCATGTCACCTTTACATGATGTTGTGTAAATGTACACAAATGTGCCTCCTCCTTCCTAACCCAGGACATACTTCAACAGGCAAACAAAGGGAATCTGTTCATAGACTAATGATTGCCTGCTCCATGATGCCTTATACATAAAACAAAATATATGGTATTTTAAGTCTGGCTTATTTTACTTGGTGCTGTGTATCTGAAAGCCAATATTATTTCTATATATGCCAATATTTTCCTTTAGATTAATAATTTATATATTATATAATAATACATATTATATAATACATATTACATATTATATATACACACACTTATATATAAGTATAGGCATATGGGTTAGCCTCTGTTTTAGGCTGTTTTAAATCAGCTAATACAACCACTCAGGTGCAGATAATCCTGATGATACACATAGCTTGCATTTGCTTCGAGTACATACCCAGAAGTAGAATAGCTAACTATGCTTGGTATGCATTAAACTTCTACGATACTGCCAAACTATTTCACAAAGTGCTAGAATGATTTCACAGCCCCATCAGCAAAATACGCTAGTCCTATTTTCTCTGCAGCCTCTCAACATTCACCATTTGGGGTTCTGGATATGCTACATTTTATAGGTTTACAGTGGTGTGTGTTCCTGTGCTATTCTCACAGTTCCTTGAAGACAGGTGATGTTTAACATGTTTTCTTGTATGTATTTGCCACTCATACATGTCTGGCAAAATGTCTGTTCAGATCTCATCTAGCGTCATGGTGTGGTTTGAATGTGAAATATACCCCACAGGCCACGTGTCTTATGAAGGTTATGGAACACATAAGAGGAACCTTATCAGAGGACGTTGATCACTGGGAGCGGCTTTGAGATTTCCTAGCCTGACTCCATTTAGGATTCTCTATCGACTTCCTGAGTGCCCATGCACACTTACCAACCAGCCTCCTGTTCCTGCCATATTGCCTACCCAGCCTGTTGCATGAGAGACTCTAACCCTCTGGGACTGTAATCCAAAACAAAAGCCAACCAACCAACAAACAAAAACCCCTTCCTCCCTGTTGTCTCTGTCAGGTACGTCATCACAGCAACAGACAAGAAATTTCTGCAATTGTGTTGCACATTTTCTTGTTCTTTGTTTTCAAAGGTTCTTTACATATTCTAGACATAGTCCCATTGACATAGATCAGCAAGTGTTCCCTGCTATTCCAGTTGTCCTGTTTTGAATAATGCCTTTCAAAGAGCAAACTTAAGAATTGAACAATTATAAATTTGTTTGACTTATGCGTTAAAGGATCAGGTTTTAGTGTTAGGTCTAAGAACTTTTATTCCTAATTCATAATCATAAATTTTCCTTCGTGTTTTTTTTTACTAAAAATATTGTGACTCTATGCTTTTGTTTTTATGAAGATAATGAGTCATTTTAAGTTAACTTTTATATAAGATGTGAATGTTGAGGATTACATAATTTACAGATATCTTTGGCTTACCAGCACCAATTGTTGCAAACTAACATAGTTGAGAGTGTGGTGGGGGTGGGTGAGAAGAAGCTTTAAACCCTGCCTAATGTTAGCCGAGTTAGTGGTTCAAATGAGAAACATGCCCCACAGACTCCAGTATTTGCATACTTAGTCCCCAGTTGGTGGCCCTGTTTGGGAAAGTTTAAGGGGAATGGCCTTGCTGGCAGAAGCAAGGGTGGAAGGGGACAGTCTTTAAGAGGTGTAAGTCTCTTCCCACTTTCAATTTGCTTCCTTTGCTTTGTGACTGCAGGTCACAACTTCCTGATTCTCCAGCCATGCCTGCTGCTTGATGCCATGCCCCCTCCCCTCTGTGGTGTGCTCACTCCTATCCCTCTGGAACTCAGAGCCAAGCAAATTCCCTCTTCCTTCAATTGCCTTCAACGTGGTGTTTTAACTCCTCAACAGTCAACTAATACAGAGTCACACTAGAAATTCACAATCTCATTAGGAAATAAAAGGGACAAAACTATCTTGCCAACACATCAGACACAGGAAGTAAGGTGAATCGGCATCAAACATGTTTGGGAAACAAGGTTCTTCTCCGCCCAGTCTTGATTTTATGTACTCATGATAAAACATGCATGACATGAAGTGTTCCACTTCACTCAGCCACTCGAAGCACGCCATTGTGTATCCCTAACTTTTGCTCACAATGTTGTCCGGCCATTACTACCTCACCTCTAGAAAGGTTTCATCTTTCCAAACTGAATCTCCACTGCAATCCAGCACCATCCCATCTCCCCTCCCTCTGCCCAACCAGTAGCTGCTGGACTCTCTCTATGAGCTTGCCTGCACCAGCCTCATGTAAGAGAATCCTATGGTATACTTGCTTCACGTGACTCACTGCTTCAAGGTTCATCCACGGTGTAACATGCATATGATGTTATGGTGGGACAATGAGTATCTGAGCTGTGCCAAGGTTGGTTTGAGCCCTTTCTTTAACTCTTTCTGATTGTACCCTTCCAACTGAAATGGCTGTATTGTGTAGTAATTCTTATTTTTAACTCCTTGGGATTTTACCAAACTGTTTGCCTTAGCAACTTATCATGTATATTCCTGCCAGCAATGTCCGAGGCTTCTAATTTCTCTCATCTTTGCCAAATTTTATTATCTAGCTTTTTGTTATAATTAGCCTTTGGGTATGAGGTAGCAACTCAGTTTGACTTTTAAAACTACATTTAATAAATTGTGTGTGTGTGTGTGTGTGTGTGAGAGAGAGAGAGAGAGAGAGAGAGAGAGAGAGAGAGAGAGAGAGAAAGAATAAGTGGAAGTTGCCCTAGTCTGCAAGATACTGTAACTGCTGTCCAATGTTCTGGAACATTGAAGAACCATTGTTACATAGTTCCAATCTCTTCATTTCCAGCATCACTTTCTCTTATAAACAGCACTACATTGAATATCCTTCTCTGATTCTCATTTCAGACAAATCAGCAACACCATCAATATGAAGTTGGGTGGGTAGAGAGATGGAAAGAATCAGGGAGTAGTTGGGGGAGGGTAAAGAATATGATCAAAATATATATACAAAAAAATAAAACTAAATAACTCTTTTAAAAGCAGCCCCTTCCTCTCCCAATATAGGTAGATATAACTATATATAGACATACCCCGGTGTCAGAAAATTAAAAGCAATCCTGCCACGTTCAGTTTGTGCCGTGCAGAGTGGTACAAGGAAGTTGGTCACCAGCGACAAGTTTCCGCTGGAGAAATCATTCACACACACTTGCTTTCTGATGAACTGATCGTTTCTTACCCACTAAGGCCAGCAGTGTAAATCCAGCCACCCAGAGGAAGAGCCAAAAGCACACTGCCTCCTTCTCTATCAATAGCCAAAGAGCTGAGTCTGTTCTTGCTGTTCACAGCTAAACTCGAAAATGGCTACCCATTAAGTACATCTTTCTCTTGTTTAATATTCAGAGAAAGGAGCCCAGAAACCCAACTTTTCTTACTATTCTGTGATGAAAAACACTAAACAGCAACAAAGACAACCAGCAGTGGAGGAGGCCCCTTCGAAGCCTAGCCCTTCTTCTTTAAACAAAGAATTCCCCAGAGACAGTCTGGAGCTCTCCCCCTGGCACTGAACAGTGGGTCCTCCAACCCAGATTGTGGACAGGAATTTAAAAAAAAATAACCCTCTTCACCTTCCCTATTAGTTCTTTTTGGACAAGACTGCTTCTCCCCCAGATTACACAATGCACAAGCTATAATTATAATCACATTCCCAAATCCTGCCGGCTTCAAGCCCAAATCAGTCTTTCTCTCCTCCCACCCCTCTTTTTTTTTAAAGTAAAGATGACTTTTCTGTCATTTAAGCCACAATTTTTGATGCAAAAACAGCTTCATCAAAAAGTAAATTCACTCTCAGAAATAAAGAGCTATTTCCCAGCATCCTCCTTTCCATGATCCTCTTGATAATAGGCTTTGAAAACAAGCACAAAATGGCTATTATACCATGCTCAGGTTTGCAATCTAGGAAACAACAGCCATGGTGGGTGACTGAAAATCTCTAAAACTTTTCATCTTTAGAGAGCTCATCCCTAGACAAAGTGCTGTCTTTTACTCTTTCACACTGCATCCTGGTGAGGGGTTTTTCTTTCCCCCTGTAATACTTAGCATAATCTGTAATATACTCCTATACATATTTATTCTGTCTCATTATACTGTGAGTGAACACTGTATACCCAGGGCAGGGTACGTGTACTGGTCAGTGTAGAAGCATAAAGAAGGTAATGTCCCCCCATGCTGCAGCATAGGTGTTTCACTACCTGGATCACTCTAGTGTCTAGACATGTACATGGTATGAACATGAAGGCTCCAAGCATCCATTATTTGACTCACAGTTGTCTGGGACTACTTGCTGTGAGGGCCTCAGAGTCCTGCAATGATCTGCACAGTATTTGCCAGGTCTATATTGATGCCGCTATTCTGCACACCTCATGTTTTGTCCTTTACCTGATGTCTATCATCCAGGGGGCTATGAGCACACCAACTCAATCTTCAACCTTAAAAAAAAGGGGTAGTGGAAAAAAAAAGAACAAACTTATATTTATACAACTCTAAACCCTAGCTCTCTGTATTGGTTTACTGCAAAAAAAAAAAAAAAAAAAAAAAAAAAAAAAAAAAAAAAAAAAAAAAGAATATACATTATAAAAAAAAAAAGTATTGCACATATTCAAAATGGAAAATTCAGTGGAAATTCTACCACATTACCATGCCTGATAACAACAAAAAACATGCCTTTAAGATCTGGGTTTGTGGTCGGCATATTTTCTAGAAACTTGACCATACGCATTTGAAAAGAAATCAGAGTTGTTCTTTGTATGCCATTTTAGGCATGTTTTCTTATATTTAATAAAAGGCTTTCTCTGTCATTAAGTAGTTTCCTGTCACCCTCGCTTTTGTTAGTCAAGCTTTGATGCCCTAAGGCCTCTCTGGGAATCCTGCTCTTTTGAATACTATAAAAACTAAAAGACAGTCAGCAATGACTAATGTACATACAGTGTAGAAGGAAGCCTGATTCTATACTGTTTGCTATATACCCTTAGCTCACTTTAGGGCAGTGTGGGATACAGCTCCCATCAATGGGCCTCAGAAGAATTCTTGGACTGACCATCCACTCTAACTTCCAGAGATCACTGTGGATTCCGACTCAGCTTCCCTCCTGGCAGGCTGCACTACACGATATCATTTCTCCTTACTGACAATCTGTGCAGCCATCAATAAAACATCACTGCACGACTGGACCTGCCATGAGTCCTCTGAGGTGTGCAAGGCTCCCATGTGACAGCCACAGGCACACGTCTATGTGAGCTGTTCTTGCTCAGCAGTTTGAAGAATGAAGAATTGCCTCATTACGGATTTGCCACGTCTGAGCAGGCTCCGGGATCTGCCTCCTCTCCTGAGAGCCTGTTCTCCCTGAATTCATGCACCACAGTGGTACTGGAAGATGGAGGGGAGGAGTACCATGCTTCCCATACACATCAGTCATCCAGGAAGGCAGGAAGTCTTGTGGCATTTGGCTACCTGGATGTGCAATGGGAACGCTATGTGCCAATCTACATATAATACAATGATGCCTTCTTGTTTCAACCAAGCCAGAGGAGGGCCAGAGTTCTTTACACTATTTTCATCTCTATTGCCATACACACAATGGGATAAATGAATTACCTACATACACCATCAAGCTTCCTGTAGTGAGCAGTGCCCCATTTCCATATAGCGTAGGAGCCAGGATTGTTCAGCGCTCATTTCCATAAGCACCCACTCAATGAAAACCGACTGAACCAGTCACCATAGTGGATGCTGAAGACAAAGGACTGAGCAAGGCAGCCTTGGTCCTGGCCTCTGGGAGTTCAGAACCTTAAAAAGGAAGAAGCTTGAGAAAGCTTCTCAACTGTGTGATAAGGAAGGAGGTAGGGCTGTGAGGCCAGTGTCAGGAATGATACTCATCTCAGCCTGAGGATCTTGGGGTCCTTCCAAGAGAAAGGGGTGCCTATTCTGAAACACAAAGGCAGTCAAGTAACAGGTGGAGGTTAGCAGCCGTGGGAAAATGAGGCTCAGGATACAGGGGGCTGAGGCTGAAGGGCAGGAGGTGAACAGGACAGAGAGTGAGAAAGGAGTCTGTTTGTTATAGCTGAGAACCAGAAACAGCTGTCTATGGAAGCTGCCAGGCAGGCATGGTCAGAGTATTGCTGAGTCAGCTCACCTTCCAGGTCACTTCCTATTTGAGGCCTAACCTGATTACCCCAGGTCTCTCGGTGCAGAACTCACCATTTGGTAGCTTTCATTTATTTACTAGACTCAAAAGTCATGAGAATGAGAACATGAGAATTCTTGAGTTTATCCCTTCACAACATCAGCAAGGCTTCCAAATGCCCAAGTGCTTAATAAGTATGTATTGACTGAATAACAATCCCTCCCCCTGGTTCCACTCAGATGTATCCAACTTGCAGGTTGCTGAGCCTGGCTGTGATTGCAGCCCACCCAATGCAACATCCAAAATTACTTCAAATGCTATAAGCCCTTTTTGCTTTTTGTTTTTTCAGATTGACTGTGCGTTTCATAGGCAACAGCATTGCAAGTGATAGCATCTTTCTCAATAACAAAAGGTTGGACATGCCTGTTATTGATCTAGCTTTGTAATAAGCAATACTATACAACTAATGCAGGCCTTGGAACATGAAAGAGGTAAAGAGTCTGTAGGGTGGTTTATAAGGGTCAGGTGGGAGGGTAGCCTTGGTAGCAGAGGTGGAAGAGATAACAGGGAAGGAAAGTCTACAAATCTACTTTGTTCAAAAATGACATAGTGATTTCTAAAATACAAAACATCCAATCAATCAATCAATCAATAAATAAGTTACTAAAGAATGCAAGTTGGATATGATTGTGTATATCTGGCATTTCAGCACTTGGGAAGGCAGAGGCAAGTAAATCACTACAAGTCGGAAACCTGATATGACCACACAGCTAGTAACAAGCTAGCCAGGGCTATACATCAAGACCCCCCACACAAACACACACACATAAAAGCCATAAAAAAGATAATATAAAAATTCTAGATATTCTATCAAAAACAAACATACAAAGACATCCACCTCCTTTGGATCTAAAATGTAGGGAACCTTTGCTTCATGTAAAAATGATGCTGTGGGAGCTGGGCCAAAGCACAAACTAACAATTCCCCCCATACCCAGACCACCAGCACAGACTAGATAAAAGTAACCACACAAAGCATTAGCCTCCATGTCTCAGAGTGAGAATGGAGGACCCCAACACCTTCAAGATGCTAAAACCCAAGAGTTCAAGTAGTTAGGACTGAGTCATGTTTCTTCTAAAGTTGGCAAAAGCCTTCCATGCTACCCAGTGTGCTCCAATAGCAAAGTCAGGGAGCAGAAAAGAAAGTTCTAGAAAATCCAATCACTATGTAAGAACTCCATTCACAAAGTACAAACTTCGTGCAGTCTCAGCACAGCCAAGGTCATCTCTGGACAGAGCACAGTACAGTGAGAGCTTGTCAGGATTTCAATACTTAATAAATCCCCAGTCCCTGGGGAAATCACTCAGCCCTATTAGGTATGCAAAATAGAAAGACCTTCCAGTTCAGTCCACACTTGTATATACACAGAGAAGGTCATCACCACCCACCTGCCTACCATTGGTGGCCAAGAGGTGTCATTAAAATGACTCTGAACATTTCAGCATCTCAGAATCTGCACCTCACCCTTGGGCTTGTGCATTACACTTGGAAGACTAGAAATTAAGTGAGTCGTCAAAGTGACACAGGCAATCTCCTCATCGCTGGAGGTTCCCATAGGAGGAGTAGAGCTTTGGGGAAGGAGGAAACAAGTCCATTTATAGCATAGAATTAGATATCTTCCCAGGATCCAGTGGGTTTTTAAATGGTAAGAGAAGAGCAGAAGTTTTCAAAATGGCAGCAGCTCAGTCTTGCAGGGAAGGATGTGGAAATCTCCCTAGACCAGGACCCTCATGGAGTGAAAGTAGGATGGCACCTCAGATCTTCATCTTTATATGATGCTTCTATGGCATGAGTCACAGTCTAGGTGATAAGGCATCAATAAAAGAATCAGATCTCTGACTTAAGAAGTAGGGAGTGGAGCTGTAGGCCACAGTTAATAAACCCTGGTTCTACATTAAAAGTATCACAACACAAGCATTGGAGAGCAAAGGCAGTCAAGTGCAGCCATCTTGGTCTGGCCTTAGACTAGAGGCAGGCATAATGAAAAGTGTGGTCATAAGAAAATCAACAAATTGAAATTTTTTCAACATTATTTCTCCCGATTTCACTCACTCTGTGGCTTTGTTTTCATTATCCTAATACCTCCTTATTCCTCATAACACCAATCTGTAACCAACAACCACAGTGGCTCTCTGTGGCTCACCCTCTTTGTGTTTTCAACACCTAATCTTCCTCTTCCTTTATATCATCCCCAGCTTCTCAATATGGGCTGTGTGGCCATTGTACCCCATGACAAGACATCAATTAAGGAGCCTTTCACTTGGAACACACAAGAGAGAACAGTGCTGAAATTCAAACATTTCAGCTGGACAACTGGTCTACCTGTGCAGGTAGAACAGTGGTTCTTAATCTTCCTAATGCTGCAACCATTTAATACAGTGCCTCATATTGTGATGACTTCCAACCATAAAATATGTTTTGTTACTACTGTTATAAATTGTCATCAAAATGGTTTTGGAGATAGAGGTTTGCCAAAGAGGCAACCCACAGGTTGAAAGCCACTGAGGTAGAGATTCTTAAATAGGGCCTCAGAATAAATGAAAAGACCAGATTTTTCACTAAAGTCTCCTTCAATTTTATTATTCCATTGAATTTTATTTTATTTTGTTTGGGTGTCTTTTTTGTTTGTTTATTAGATATTTTAAGATGGTATTTCTCTATAAATAGTCCTGGAACCCACTATATTGAATTAAGAGGGCCTTAAACTTTTGGCAATCTCCCTAAATCAGTCTCCCAAGTTCTGGGACTACATGCCATGTAGCACGATGTTCAGCTCTGATTCATGTTAAAAGTAAATAAATTCAAGTAATATGAAAAGACCCTGCAAGCTTGACACCAACAGAAGTCAGATATTTTAATACTGTATTTGGTTGCTGCTATTTAGTCAAAATAACAACTGTTTTACTGGAAATTTTGAAATGAAATTCTGCTGGTCTAGCTATTTAGAATATATATATATATATATATATATATATATATATATATATATAATAAAATTGAGAGGTTTTAACATATGGCTAACTACATTTAACTATAGATAGTTTCCATACACTTGTACTCATTGGAAGGACTTGAATATGTCTTTCCCTGTAAGTTGTAGTCTGCTAAGTAGATGATAGCATAAGGAAAGTTAAGAATTGTCTGCATGGGGAGGCCTCCATTGGCATGACCACCCCATTGGCATTTCACTAGATGTAAAGTTTCAGAGGTAAGAGTTTGTGAGATGCAGCTAAAAGAGAGTACATCCAATAGAAGTCCAAAGGTCAAAGGCACAGCAAAGCCCTTCTAGAACACTTACCTAGGAGATACTGTCTATGACTCATATACTTCATATGACTTTAGTCTGACTTCTTCATAATGCTTTTTAGAATTTTTATTACATTTACATATTTTGTGCATGGAGTGGGATTGCACATTTATATGATACATGTGCATGGTAGGTGGATGCCACTGTGCATGTGTGTATATCAGAGGGTAACCTGTGTGAAGGGATCAGTTCTCTCCTTCTATAATGTGGATCCTCGGGATCAAACTCAGGTCATCAGGCTTAGGGATAAAGTCCTTTACCCACTGAGCTTCTGGGTTGCTGGCCTCCCAGTGTTAATCTTATACTTACTCCATTATTTTCTTCTGCTTCTGTAATAGAAGTTGTTACCTTGAGGCTGCACCACATATGTTGGAAATATGTAATATCTCATTTGATGTTTTTACAGAGGCTCACAATTAAATCTACCTTGAGTCTTGGAAGAGACTTTTTATTTTAACCTTTAAGCAATGTTGGAACAGTTAAGATTTTGAGGCTTGAAGATAGACTGAATGTATTAGACATTGTGAGATGGACTAGAACTGTGGGGGTCTGGAGAAGCGTGTTATCATTTGTATCTTAAGTATATGCCAACGGCCCATGTAGTAAAGGTTTATTTTGTTCCCAGTGTGGTACAATAGGATTTGATAAAACTCTAGGACATATGGCCTTGTGGGAAGTCTTCAGGTCACTGGAGATGTAGGATCATAGTGACTTCCTTTCCCTTCTTCTTCCCTTCTCAGACAAAAAGTAAGAATTTCTATTCTGCTATGTGCTCCCACCATGCTATCTGTTCTGTCTGACCACTGGTCTTAAAGCATCCTGGCTAGTCCATTCATTATGCCTGATCACCTCCAATACTGAAAGCCAAATTAAATCTGTACTCTTTGTAGTTAATCAGCTCAAGTGTTTATTACAGTAATAGAATAGTAACTAATGCTCTCAGCCATAACATGTCCTATCCTGAGAATTTCTAACTTTGGGGTGGGAATTACTGGGTATTTTAGACCATCAAACCTAAATCCTCTGAATAATCTATAGACAAACCCACCTCTGTACAGATGCAACAGCCTGAGCCTTATAACAAAAATAACCCTGAGAACAAAGGACTAAACTCCTTTTATGAGATAAATACCTGGTAACTGATCCAGACTAAATACAGCTGTGGGGGATTGTGAACCTGACTTCAAGGGAAGGTAGCCATTGGAGACAAGTCAACCAGGACTTTCTAAGAACTGGGAATACAATATGGTAACAAAGAAGCAGGAAAAGGTTTAGTTTATCAGGATGATTGTTGGGTTAAAAAAAAGCAGTGGTAAAGCTTGCAGGGAAGACAGAACAGGGACAGAGGACAGAGGGACACATGTGTAAAAGACATAGTCAAGCAGGCACGAAGCAACAGAGAAAGAGGGGCAAGGGAATACAATTTTTCCTATCCAACTTCTAAACAATCAAAAAGAAGGCAGCTACCAAAGCAGCCAAGAGTAATGACATGAATCCAAACTCTTCCTTCCAACCAATAAGCACATCTGGATCAAAGGAAAGCATGAGTCTGAAGCTGTTGCACACCCCACAAGACTTCTTACCAAACAGCATGCTTGTATCAGACTCACACAACCACAAAATCTGCTTTCTTATTTCCGAGTGCCATGTTTATTATGATGAGTCAGGATAAGCACTGAACGCAAAGATGAAGCCAAGTAAGTTTCTAATCTGCTCCTTGGGAGAAGCAGCTGGCAGTTTTCACAGCCTGTGGTAGGGCACAAAATAAAAAAGTCCAAGGCTTGGCTTTTAAATACCTCAAGCATAGTGCTCAGGAGATAAAACCAAGCCTGGGACAAATGAGGTCAGAGGCATCAGAACCACTTCTCACTCACTCACCCTACATACTATGCTGCCTGTAGTGAGAGCCAGCCTAGTTAAAATAGAAAGGCTGGAGTGTTTGTGTTCAGGGTGGGGTTCAAGTTTTGCTCCCCAGTGGGTGGCATTAATTTGGAAGGTTCTGGGACCTAGCTAGAAATAGATAAGATTGTTGGGGATGGGTCTTTGGAGGTATCTTGTGGGTAAGGTGGCTGGGAACACTGAAAGTTCCTCCATGCGGGATGTTAGGCACAGCGGCTGCAGCCACAGTGGCTCATTAAAGGCCTACTCCACGGTTCCTCACAGCTCAGGCCCAGTGACATGAGAAAGTCCTTGGGTTTTACAGGCTTTATTTTTATGATGGATGGTAGTTGAGTCTGAATGTGCACCCCCCACACACACACCATGAAACTCAGGGCAGACCAGAGTTAGATAGGGAGGGAGAAAGGGGAAGGGTCTGGGGAAGAATGCTTAATTGGCTACACCCTCTGGCCTTCAGGTATCTCATTAGTATGTAAATCTCTCGAGACCTGTAGACATGCCCTCTACTTGTGTCCTACATGGCTGAACGGTGCAGGTTAAATGGAAATTAGACTGCTTGTCAGGACCCTGGGTTCTGGGGGCGTGGTCAAACACCTGCCATTTCTCCCTTGGAGTCTCAGGGTTCCAGGCCCATGCCCACCCAAGAACCAAGAAACCCTTCCACAGCAGACAGTATCTATATTCCTGACCCCTTCCAGTCTCTCTGCTTTTTATTTTCCACTAGGTAAGTATTTCTCCTCTGCCTCATGAACCTGCTGTCAGGATGATCTGCTCAAGCCCATGACACAAAGTAGCAACAAACTGAACCTTCTGAAGCCATGAGCCAAGATAATTTTTTTCACTGTGATGTCATTTGTGTCTTGTGTTTTGTTACAGTGATGAAAGACTAACTAATACCCAGATCCATGTGGTCCCTAAAAAGGGTCTTTAGAAGGATGTATGCTCACTCTGTTACTCTACTTGGCCAAATCCAGAGATGAAAAAAAAACAAAAAACAAGCCTTGGAGAACAAAACAACAGAAAGTACATCCCATTCAATCCCAGAATTTGTAGGAAGCCACAGGTTAAACAGTCTTCCACACCAGTCCATCGAATGTGACCCTTCCAAGGCTCTCCTCCTAGCATGTGAGTGAGGTACCATCTTAGAATCTGAAAGCAGTCCTCACCAGACAACAAGGTATGGGATTTGTCCTCCTCCAGAAGTGTAATCATTTACTTTCTGTTTGTTACAAATTTAGGTCTTGTATATTTTTAAGAGCTACATAAAAGATACAGAGAAAAAGCTAAAATCATTGTGTGCTGTGGATACATTCAAGATCCACAGATAACCTTGTAGTTTCACTAATCCTAAGCAGTAACAGTTAGATGTTTCTTTCAGTGGCTGGTAGTGGTCTGAGCCAATCACAGAGGGCTAGCAACCTGCTCCAGTCTTGTCCAGGATGAGCAAATGGAAACATAGTTAAAAATGAATCAATACCTGTAAGAGTAAATGGCAATGCTTGCAGAGTATCAAGAGGTAGACATACACACACACACTTTCAGTTTCCCTGAAGATGGGTGGAGTCACACGTCCACCTGTGACTGGCTATATGGGACAGTATAAGACTCATCCCAGTCACACACTCAGGAGTCTCTATGTCCACTCAATTCTCTCCTCCATGTCTGTGTGGCTAGAAGCTTCCACAAAAAGAACTTGGCTAAATTTCTGATGGAAGACAACCTGAAGAATTACCAAACCCCAAACCTACACAAGACAATATGCTGCTGAGCTAATTTAAGGTAAATTCTGTGGGATAACTTATGTTCTCTTGAATGTATCCAAAGACAACAGCAAGCACATCTATCATGATTTGTGACTTCATAGGCAGGTCACAGCAGAGCACCAGGGGCCCGCCCCTTAAGACCAAACCTTGACTCTGCTTGGGGTGCTGGAATATGGATTAACCCAGGGAGAGGCTGTGGGAACACCATGCCCTGGTACATTCTGTTTCAACTCTTATGGGCCAAGGCCTCAAACTAGGAATTAAGTTCAATTAGAGGAAGGGAAAGAAAATGACTTTTCCCCATACAGCTAAATTTGTGGCTTGAAAACTGAACCTGCTCCCCAGATGTCTTAAGGCCAAGCCAAGCAAACACCGACTGGCTCTTCTCTGCTGTCAGCAATTTGGCCAAGGGAGGTGATAATTTCTCATTTGAGAGATCATTGGCATTTGGGGATGAAATGAGACCTCAGAGTGCTGGGATGACACACGAACTTCATCTCCAGTGCCAGCTCCACTGGACTAGCAGTGACTTCCTGGAGAGCCATGTCAAAAGGATTCTAGGACATCATCCAGGCATAGTGGGGAAGAGTGGATGGTTGATTAGCAAAGCTTGCCAGGGGAAGTTGGAATAAGAACATATGGACAGGGGAAAAATGGGAGTGGGGGGCAGTATAACCCCAAGAGCCCTGATGTCTCATTTTACAGGTGATGAATTTGATACACTGAAAAGCAACCCTAAAGGTCCCAAGACATGGCAGATACAGTCCAGACTTAAACTCCCATCTCTCTCCCAAGTTCACGATTATTTGGTAACCACCAGCTGTCATTAGAAATAATTACTTTTACAAATGCAAATGTGATGTGGCCCTCCTGCCTAGCTCAAGTGTCTCTCCACAGCTTGCTGTCCCTAGCTTTATATAAAGTAACATATGAAATTTAAAAGCACAGAGCCTTCTCTCACTTGAAGCAGAAAGGAAGCTAGAGATTCAAAGCCTGGGAAAGGTCTTGGTGCAATACTACTGCTGGCTTATTTTGAAGATGAGAGAGCCGCATGAGAGCCATGGTGGTTTGATTAAGTAAGTTTGGCCCCCATAGATTCATGTATTTGAATGCTTGGCCCATAGAGAGTGACACTATGAGGAGGTATGGCCTTGTTGGAGTAGGCATGGCCTTGTTAGAAGTATGTCACAGTGAAGAGGAGCTTTGAGGTCTCATATCTAATAAGCTCAAGCTACACCCAGTCTTTCTGCTCTTGTTGGATCCTGTCTGCCTGCACACTGCCAGCTTCCCGCCATGATAATAATGGACTAAACCTCTGAAACTGTAATCCAGTCCCAATTAAATGTTTTCCTTTATAAGAGTTGCTGTGGCCATGGTGTCTCTTCACAGCAATGAAACCCTAAGACAAGAGAGAAAGGTAAGTCGTCTCTGGGATTGAAGATCAGTGAAGAAACAGAGACCTGGTCCTATGACTAAGAAGAACAGAGTTCAGTCAACACCAGCAGTAGCCAGGAAAAGCATTCTGCCATAGAGCTTCCAGAGAAGTGCTAACCTCAGTGCTACTCTACAAGACAGGGAGGTAGGAGCAGAGCTGTGGACTGAACTGCTAGAGCACAGAACTATGAGATAATAGATGTTTTGAGTCGTCAAGTTTCAGCCAAGTTGTTAGATGTGAGTTCCTGCTACTTTCTAGTCAATGCAGTAGAGCATACCCTGAAACTAAGGCTTTGAATCTCTGGCTTCCTTTCTGCTTCAAGTGAGAGAAGGCTACAGATCTACACCGACTGCACAGATCCCTCCGTCAGCTGGTTTATTTCATGAAAATGCATATTACTAGAAGATTCTTTGCCATGGTGGTTTCAAACCACTGCCTTTGGGGGTACTATTTTCACATGCTTTGCTTTCCAAGTCATGTAACATAATGGCTAGGCTACAGAAAGAAGCCTGGGGCCAAATACCAGTCACGCCACTGAGAAGCTTGGGCAAATCCTCTAGACTCTTCAGGCCTCAGACATAACCTCTCTAAAATGATAACAATAAATAATATGGGATTGATTGATTGATTGATTGATTGATTGATTGATTGATTGAGACAGGGTCTTTCTATGTACGCTTGGCTGGCCTAGAACTTACTATGTAGACCAGGGTGGGCTAGAACCCACATAGACCCACTTGCCTCTACCTCCAAAGTGCTGGGATTAAAACCATGTTTCTATACACCTATCGTGGATTTTTGTATCTTAACTGTTTCTTAGAGGATTGTGTGTTAAAGGGGCAGGTATAGCTAGCAGCCTTGGCAGACATCGGTGTTGACCATGTGGTTTTTGGTTTCTACACATGAAGAATGCAAGAGATTCAGTGTTATGGAGGCTTCTATCCAGGTTCAACTTACAGCAGGTTCAGATTCCCTGCAGACTGACCCACAGAGGGTAGTACACAAGCTATGAGGGTAAAGTCTGAGGTTCAATGGAGACCCCAGGAATTCAGACATTCCAAGAACATTGACGATCTGCTAAGGAAAGCCACAGGCTTTAAGAGTGAGCCCAGGATAGAAGTTTCATGGGCTATAGGGAATAAAGTCTTTGGGCAGAACTACCTATATCTTCTGGAGATTCATATCCCACCACTGTGTGCCTGGGGTGCCACTAAACATTGGACAGCTAGATATTTGCCCTCTTGGGTTCTTCTTGTGCTTCGATCTCTTTTCTCCTTGCTATGCCTCCATTCCTTGTTTTAGAATTGGAAATGTACATTATATCCCAGCATCATATGCTAGGAGTATGAAGTCTGTTTTGTTTATAGGGGTTTACATCTAAGAGTCTGCTCTGAGTCTTGGACTTAGACTTTGACAAAGACTGAGATTGTTCAGATATTGAAGATTCTTGGAGATGGACAAATACGTTTTGCACTGTGAGATAGAAGTGAGATATTGTGGGACAAGGAGGGGACAAGGGTAAAGATATTATAATTATAATCTCTATCTGACATGCTTCCAGAAGGGTCATATTGACAACTTGGCCACAGCTGAGGGTATTATTTAGAGGTTACTAGATCATAAAGTGTTAACTCCATAAGTGGAATTATCCTGATGATAAGTTCACAGTTAGATAGGCTATTAGAAGATGAGGCCATAGTTAGGCAAACAGCAGGGCATTCTTAAAAGCTGTTTCTTATGCTGGGTCCCTTTCTTGACCTCCCACTCTGTCTGTCTGTCTGTCTGTCTGTCTGTCTGTCTGTCTGCTTGCCTGCCTCTGCCCTTCCCTTCTCTCTGTGTGTCTGTCTGTCTGTGTGTCTGTCTGTCTGTGTGTCTGTCTGTCTGTGTGTCTGTGTGTGTGTGTGTGTGTGTGTGTGTGTGTCTGTCTGTCTGTCTGTCTGTCTGTCTATGTTTCCAACCCCAGCTTTGAGGTGAGATGCTCTGCTCTACTAAGCCCTTCCAACATAATATTCTGCCTCTCTATAAGCCCAAACCAATGAAGGCAGCCTTGGACTATAACCTTAGAAACCTAAGAATTCCTTTCTTTTCACATATTTTTTCTCCGGTATGCCAAGATAGAGATGAGAAAGGAACACATTCGTAGATATCCTTGACTCATGGATCATGGACATTCAACACTCACCTACGTGCAATGCCCAGAAGGTGGGAGCAGCTTATCAGTAGTTATCCAGGTCAACAGCACAGCTACCATGACCCCGAATGGCTGTGGCCACTGTGTAAAGGCCACACAACCCAGAATGACGAGAAGTGGTTCTTACATACAGGCAGAGGCATCTTTTCCATTAAAAACTGAACATATGAGCATTTTCCTCAAGTCTCTTTTTCAAGGTTCCATGCCACAGCTCAGAATATTATTTTCCTGCTGCCAAAGCCAACACACGGGTCTGATTTTGAACGTAAACACACACCAGCCCTGGGTTTCAGACCATTAACTTCTTGCCTTTTCCTTCCTTTTATTTTATCATTTCTAACTTGGAGCAACTGTGGGGATTTATATTTTAACCATTATAAAAACATCCCCCAAACATTACTTGCTCCTAGGCTGCAATCTTTTTGTGCCATTAGCCTAAGCCCAAAAAATCGTTATACAGATGGATTGCAAACCTCTGAAAATTATGTGTTTAGGATGAAAAACATAACTCATAGCAGTGGGTTCTGGAAAAAAATCATTTAGAAATACTGTCCCATTGACACCAAGACATTACAGGCACTGCATTTTCCATGTTTCAATCACAAAATATTTGCTATGCTTTGGTCATGTATGCACAAGAAAAGCTTGGACCAGCCAGAGTGTAGATACCCTTTTATTTTAGTATTGGCCTGCAGTATGTCCTCTACAGGGCCATGCCCACATTTCTACTGATGGAGTTACTGGATAACCAGGGCCACCCAAGGGACCACAGAATAGGACACTCATAGACCTTTGGTAAGTGAAGACCACTGGAGGCCTAACCAGTCTGGGTGTCACTCTGTGTCCTCATCTTGCCTTTGTGGCAGTGATATTCCTTCCTAATTAAGCTAAGCTAAGGAGGGGCATGCTCTAACTGTCAACATCACGCCTTGTTATGTTGAATTTTGCCCTTTAAGCATAAACTAGGCGGGTACTGCAATCATTTGCTCAGAAGCAAACTCTATAGTTCACTGGACAGCCATTCTAGTCAAATTCATGAGCTCCAGGTACAGTGAGAGACTGCTTCAAAAAGTTAGGTGGAGAGCAGTCATGGACCCATGGCCTCCACGTGCACTCACTCATACATACACAAGTGCACACATGCCACATGCATATGTTACACAGCCACAAGGCCAAATATAAGTACCACACATATAACAGGCACAGAATAGAAAGAGGTATTAAGCCTTTTCCAGTTTTAAGATGAAAGCTTAGCAGAAAAGCTGAGCATTTGCCAACTTCTGAGCCTTCTGGACTACGAAAGAAGCCTCCAGTTCAAAGCCAACTGACTTTCACTCCTTCCTTCCTTAACTGTCCTGATTTTCAAAGAACAAAATCACAGACACTGTGATTATCTTTCATCATCACACAAGATACATTAAATATAAGAGAACCTTTTTCTATTACTTCATTTTATTTTAAACACGAGAGCAGAAAAATCAACCCACAGAAGCGATCCAAGGACAGGAAGTAAGAGAGCGGCTTCCTGAAACCCCGGACTACAATCTTTGTAATCAGCCAGGGCCACCACCCACTGCATCTGGGTGGGCACCACAGCCCATTATGCTAATGCTGATTGGACTGGATGAATAGCAAATCTGCCATATTGTGGTTGGGCAGAAAGTGGGCATAATACCCCCGCATTTGAGACATGCGGTGAGGTACTTCCTTCTGTTCAGACACAACATAGACAACAGGCAGTGATGTCACCACAGAACAGTGGAGTCGCCTTAAACTCTGCCAAAGGACACATTATCCATACAGTTTAACAAATGCCACCTACCATGCAAGAAAACACAGGAGTGTTGCTCTGCCAGGTACAGATACACATGCTTTCAGCACTGACCTCTGTAGCTTGAGTCTGCCTCCTTGCTCACAGCTGGAGACTAGAAAGAATATAGCACACCCAAACTGCTGAGTGGGTGTTGGGTGAAAAAACTGAGAAACTAATAAATGCACAGACACAGGCACCATCCCCTCCCACTCTGATCTATAGAATGATCAGAACATCTGATACTCCAGGGATCATGGGTGCTCAAGGAAAGCCAAGAAATACTGAACCCTGTGTAGCACTACTAGGCTTCAGCACTTGAGTTATTCCTCCCTGTGGGACCTGGGGCAGATTCCTCTTTCTCTCAGTGCCTTAAAGTGCCTCATCTGTGAAATTATAATTGAAAAATGAGCTACCCAGTTGAGACGTTCTTGTGATCAAGTGGAAAAAATCTACACAGAAGCCTTAGAACCGTGCCTGGTAAGAAGCAAGCACTCAATGAAGGAAGCTATTGTCACCAACTATTTTTACTCTTCTTGGTTGGTAAGAAAGACACTAACTTACAGGACTTCAGATAATTCCATGGGTAAGCATAACTCTTACCAGTGATTAAAACTGCTAACTACCTTCACAGGTATGAAGATAAATGAATACAAACGGATTCCAGAGTAAAATAATCAAGCTGAACAACACCATGTACACAGCATGGGCTGTATCTGTTAGAGCCACAGGAGGCAGTTTCCACAGAGCAGCACACATACCAACAACAACACAATCGCACGTACACACGCACACGCACTCACACACACAAGTATAACAAAACTTCTCCTTAAAGGCATAACTCGATTAGAGTAATGACCTAGAAGCAGGGGTGGGAGGGCAACAGAACTTTGGATTTCTCCACAATGTTTTAATCATGAAGCAGTAGACTATTGAATTGTTTAAATTATAATTACAGTTCAAAGCAAATCTCTACAATGTCTACTGGAAATCAAATACAAAATGAAAACTAAAAACTGGGATGGATGTATCAAACACTATCACTAGCTCAGCAAGTAATAGTGTTTGATACATAACTCTAAGAGGAAAGGGAAAAGCTACTCCCGGCCTTTTGTGCATCCGTAATTTCAGCACTGTGGGGAGAAAACATAGGAGGATCACTGGGCTTTCTGGCCACCAGCCTAGCTCCAGGTTCAGTGACAGATCCTGTCTCAAATGAGTAAGGTGAATGTGGCCAAGGAGGATACCCAATGTCCTCTTCTGGCTTTCATGTGCATACAAGGTACTTATCCCTCCCCCAATACACGCATGTACATGTATCATACACTCAGTAAAACTATCACTGCTTTCAGTACTGGTGGGAGGGGTGACTTATCTTGGAGGTGCTGAAGCAGGAAGCTATAATTGGTCCTCACCTTTCAAAGTTTCTACTTTACACTGTGCAAAAGCCACATGTATTAAGTAGAAAGCACACCTTTAATTGTGAACTTTGATCTCTTCCTGGGCCAGCCATAAATACAATATTCTCACCCAATACCAAACAGAAGCAGCAATGTCAGTTAGGCAAACCATGCCATGCAGAATGTTGTGCGGCTAAGAGGGGATGTCCCAGAGGTTAGGTACAGCAAACAAATCCAACCTACATTTGGACACACAGAGGCATGGCATCAGGACATAGCCCAACACAAGACCAAAGTATCTGCAATTGTACAGTGGCTGTTCTTGGCTGGACTAGAGCTCTGCTGGCAGAAATCTGCCTGCTTTTTCCCTCCTCTGGTGTCCCTATCTCCATCACCCTGCTAATCACAGTGTGCACTCAACTGATGCCTATAAACCGAATGGGTGGTTTTTTACTCTAAAATTCATTAAGGAATTTGATAAAGATTCTCCTTCTTTCTCTCATTATCTCTTTTTGCAATCCAGAATACCTTTTACTTTCAACCTTGAAGGGAAGACTCTTGCTAGTCAAGGTTTTAACCAGGATGCTCCTGTTACAGATATGTGTAATACAGAGAAGAAGATGCTTGCCTTGTCTATAGTGGAGCCATTTCCCACACTCTCCCAACTGTCCCCATTTTAGGTGACAGTCTATAAATAGTGTTTCTTTTACTGCGATACCCCATCTCATACCATGACCTTGAAGTCACAATGGCTTTGCTGCTCTATTTCCATTATATACCCTGAGCCTATAAGCTGATATGCCGATGTGCTCTACCAAGTCTTGCAGCCAAAGCAAACACGTCAGCAAAATCTATCCATCGTTGCTATAGATTTATGTCAGTCCAGCAATTATGCAACCTGTCATGGGCTCTGAGAACATGCTAAAGTGAAATATGGAAGAGTTCCTCAGAGAGCAGTAGCAAAACATTGAAATTCATGCTCTGTCCCCCTAAACCCCCATTTGTACTTGCTTCCACAAACCCATTCCCCAGGGTAGCCATGGGGACTTCACAGAGCTGCTACAAGAGCTGCCTTAACAAGTACTATGAAGGGATATCTGCACTGTGTACAGAGGATGATACAGGATGTCAATAAATACAAAGTACATTTGTACGAGGTAGGTTAAAGTACTAAACTCCCCCTTCTCACATCTCAGGTATGTGAGCCAGATCGTTGCTGACAAAAGACACTTTCCCCACTTGGCTGCCTATAGAAAAGGGAACCAGCCTTTATACCTCATCATCCTCTGTAGAAGAATACTGGAAAGAGGCATTATAATGTCCTCCCATCCATGACAAAGAACCTTCACTCATTCAGGGAGATTCAGAAGTTTCCAAACCCCATGTCTAGACCAGACAGATAAGAGACTTCAGTCAGCACTTCCTCCTCCAGGGTTCTCATGATGAGCACTCAGGCCTTGGACACCCATTACATATGCAACCCTCATAGGCAGGAAATGTGTGACCATAAACAGAGCAGCAGTGGTGTCAGGAGTAAGATATGCATACACATTTGCAAGTTCAGCCAGGCTTTGTGGTACAAATAACAGGAAAAAAATCTAGATGTCCCTGAACGAGACTCCATCCCAGACACAAAGGACTATGGGCTTGAGTATTGTTGATAACTAAAGATTTGTGTGCACACACACACACACACACACACACACACACACACACACACAGTATCACATTCCACTTCTCATTCCTGGCCTAAGAGAGAAGCTGAGGAGAGATGCTGAGATCAGGTGCAGATCTGACTTGGGTGAGGTCTCCATATGGAACAATGGGACATGTTATCATGTCTCAGAGTGGAGGACTGACTGGGTTGGCTTAGTTGGGACTAGGATTCTGAGGCAATGACCTGAGCAGAGTCTTTAGTGATGAGCCAGGTATGTGATGAGGTAAAGGACTAATACAGAATGCAGAAGCAGTGTGACAGAATGATCCTGAAGAGAGGTGTGGCACATTCGAGAAAGATGAGAACCCACATGGCTACTGCCTTGTTACACACAAATGGAGAAAGAGAGGATGTGTGGACCTCAAGATACATCCCAAAGGCCACATTCAGTCCAGGAGTCTGCTCCTCCACCCAACCAAAAGAGAAAGGGATCAGAGGGCTTTCTAGGAGTCTCACTGCTGCACTGAACAAGAAACAGGAGTCTGTCTACAAAGCAGACAGGTTTGTCATGTCCTTCTCTGGGTAGTAAATGACTGGGGAAAAGAGCTGACTCCACATTGCCATACGCCACACATGACTGAGTTCCACTCTTAGAAATCACAAAACTAAAGATTCCACATTTCCAAGGAGGAGAATGAGGAAGCATGTTTAATCAAGACGTCTCTACCCATACATTACTGAGAGCAGCGGAGCAGCTGGTCCCTCTACGCAACTGAAAATCCCTGAGCACCGCAAAAGCTCAGTGGTTGGGATGCCCAGCTCTGCCTCAGCAGCTGTGGATTTCTGAGAAGTCCCGATGATTCTGCATTTACACAAATGCACTGGCAGGCTTCTGTCTTCCCCGAATGGACTTTTAATTTTGTATGTTTCCTTTACATAAAGCCTTTGTGGTGTATATTTATGATGCTGTCATCATAAAAGTTACTCAAGGGGACTTGTTTGGTCATACAGATGCATGGCATGTCCCCAAAGTTCAGAGGCTAGGGAGTTGGGTCCCAACTCAGCCCTTCACCTTAGGAGGAGCTCTTTTCCACTGTAGCCCATGATGAAATTTCCCATTTCCCTATGGTACCAGATAGCAGCCATAAAGTCTCACTAATGTGGCTTCATTAAGGGAAAGATGCTTCAGGTTTTTCTTTGGGGGAGGTAGTATTCTATGTTTCAGTAGTTTTTTGTTTAGACATATACTGTAAAGAACCAGGAGCTCCCAGTTGTGGAATAGATTTGTACTTGTTCTGATAGCATCTCTCACCTCATCTCAGTTCTCTATTCAGATTCCCAGTCATAAGCAAGCTATTCCAGGAGTCAGGTGTATGCATGGCACAGTGGAAATCTGATAGGAAGTGAATCTTTCTCCACAGCTCCTGAAGGGGAGGCTTTGGTTGTCCTAAAATGAGCTGCAACCCATTTGGACACAACTTTGTGTCCATGAGGAAGTAAGACCTTGAATGGCCGAGCTTGAACTCTAGCCAGGATGCTATACTACACAGCTCAGATGGCCCCAGCATCAAACACAAGGAAGGAAAGATACAGAACTCATTATGGAAATAGGAAAGCATGGTGATCAGGTTACTGTTGGACTGTCTTCTGCCACAGACATGTGGGTTAGTGAAGCTCCACATTGTATCCAATGATGTCTGAACAGTGTGGGATCTGCCATCTCAGCCAGCATCATCCAGGGCTTCCCAACTCTCCTGATCTTGTTATTGCAGGTTATCCATTATTAATCACTTCTGATCCCTCCAGGTGTTATGAAAGTGTTCAATCAATACTTTCAAACACTTACATGACTGAGTGAAAAGAGGATTTCTTACCTCTAAAAGCATCCCCAACGTTCTCAGCTAGGCAGTTTACACCAGCTCCTGCCCTGCTCTCAATGCAGATAGCACAAAAGTACCTCCACACACAGTGTAAATGGAAAACTCAGTTGCTTAAACATCTCAAAGACAAACGGTGTTCTATGTTTCAGGCAGCCTCAGCTCCATGAGCTGTTCTGGAGTCAAATCTAGTTTTTTAGAGTCCTTTCTGTTGTCGTACAAAACACTGACAAAAAGCAACTTTCAGAATCAAAGGGTTTCTTTTTAAATCTTTTACTTCCACGTTATATAGTCTGTTGAGGGTCATCAACACAGAAACTCAGAGGCAGAAATCATGGAGGAGCACTGCTTCTCAGGTTTATCTAGCTGTCTTATACAGCCTAGGACAACCTGCCTAAGGAATAGTGCCTTCCTCAGTGGACTGGACCTCCTACATCAATTAATAGTTAAGATATAAAACTCACAAACAAAACCACAGGCCAATCTGATTTAAGCAATTACTCAGTTGACTCTAGGCTATGTTAAGATAACAATTAAGGCTAAACAGGCCATCTATCTTATTATTTTCTTGGCCTTTAATTTCTAATATCACAGTTGCTGTTCTCTATCCTGTGCCATTCCCAATACTATCTGACAGTATCTTTTACATTTGGGTAGACAGTTGCTGTCTGTCTTCCCAAGCTTCACACATGAATGTAAACTTCAAGTTCTAACATCTCATGGGCTTGGGTTACCATGGGGCCCAAACCATGATTAAATAGAGCAAGTGCTGGATAATTGTCTACAGAAGCCCTCTTTCCATAATCAATTCTTATTCCATCTGTGACAGTTCATTTTTATTGTCAGTTTGATTAGACTAAGAAAGACATAGAAGATTAGATTAGCACATTCCTTTGGGTATGGGGGCAGGGGAAGTCTGTGGTGGAATTTCCAGAGACTATTATATCTCAAGAGCTCTGACCTAATGGATATATTATGTACTTGATTAATCTGTAATATGATGACATTATTGGGGAATGGTGGATGGCAGAAAGTGGGGTCAAGTTAGAGGATGTAGGTCACTAAGGGTGTGTCTGTGAGGGCTATAATTTGCCATAGCCTCTTCCTGTGTTCCCTCTTACTTCCTGCCTCCTCTCTGCCAAAAAGTGCCTCCACCACAAACTCCAGAGGCCGTGCTGTTCTGCCTAGGCATATGGGGCCAAGCAAACATAACTGAACACTCTAAAATCATGAGCTAAATTAATTTGTTCCTTTAAGTTGTTTATGTCAGACATTCTGTACCAATGACACAAAGTAAGTAAAATAGGATTCAATTAAATGCACTATCAGCCTAGAAGAGCCCCTGTGCTGACTTCCTAACTTTTCTTCACCTGTAATAGGTTTTCTGTCTAAACGGGACTTCAGGAAGCCCTTGGGAGTATGAAGGTCACAACGCTCTGATGACCTTCTGTCTTCACAGTCTTTGAACTTCCTGCCTCAACTATAAACTTTTGTAATTAAGTTTCCAGAAAACATACTAGAGAGCGCCTCTCCCAAGTTATGCCTACGTCTTGACGTTCTACATCACAATGCACAGGTGAGCAAGTATTGGGACGACCACCACGCTACAAGTTTCTTAGCTCTCTTTCCTGGATTTTATCTATGGCTTCATTAGGAGTTTCTCCATTGACAGGCTGCTGAGTGCCACTGTGTTTAGAGGACCCTTAAAAAAGATGATCTCAGGTTTTCATTAACTTGCAATAGCTAGGAAAGAGCTTGAGAGCCAAGGGTGGCTTGTCTGGTTTTTCTTTTACATCCATGAAAACAGTTTTGAGGTCTTCTGCTTTCATTTCTCCAACAACCCTCCTTTAGTTATGTAGACATATACTATGTAGCTATATAAAATCTAGGAACCAATAATTACAGAAGTCATAGAATATTTGTCTTTCTATGGTTGCCTTAATTTGTGGAATTTGATTATCTCCTTTCATTCATTTCTTTTGGCTTTTAAAAAAATCCATTTTGTGTATATACTAGTTGACTTTTATTAACTTGGCACAAGTCTAGACATATCTGGGAAGAAGGAATATCAACTGAGAAAATGCCTCTATCAGATTGGCCTGTAGGCAAGATGTTGGGCATTTTCTTGACTGAGTGAGTGAGTGAGTGAGTGAGTGAGTGGTATAGGAAGACTCAGTCCACTGTAAGTGCCACCCCAGGGCTGGTAATCCTGGGTTGTATAAAAAATCAGGCTGAGAAAACCATGGAGAGCAAGTCAGTAAGCTGCATTGACCATGGCCTTGACTTCAGTTTCTGCCTCAGGTTCCCTCCATGATGTGCTATAAGCTGTAAGCTGAAATAAATCCTTTCCACTCCAGGGAGCGTTTCCTTTAAAGCTCACATGGGATTCATCAACAAATCTATCTGAACCTTTTTTTTAAAACTATTTTACTATTTTATTTATTTATATTAATTATATGTTTTATTTTTAGCTTGGAGATTTTTCTTACCATTCCCTCCACTTTATACCTTGCTATCAACTTATTTAAATTATTTATCTCAATTTTGTTTACCTTTGGTGGACCACATATGTCTAGAAACTCATTTGGTTCTTAAAGATTTTCCAATTTAGTAAAATGTAAGTTTTAAAGGTATGCCCTAATGATTTTATTAATTTTATTGTGTATTCTGCAGTATTTGGACGGAATGTTCTGTCCACACCCACTATGTCCATTTTATCTGTGACATCACTTAACTCAGAGCCTCATCTTTGTGTTTTACTGGGATGACTTGTCTATTGTGAAAATGGAGTACTGAAGCCACACACTATGGATGTACCATGCTTAATCTGTGCTTTTCCATCCAGTGGTACTTGGTGTATGAAATCACAACCTCCCTTCTTTTATGAATACACTATAAGAAAGAAGTTTATATCAAGTACCTTTGTATAAGGCAACTATTCTTTCAGCCATGGCAAGACTTGATCAAAAACAACAACAGCAGAAACTGCAGCTGAACAATATTGCTGACACCTAAATGAGCAGGGGGTAAATAGCTGGTGGGGGAAACAATACGTCCATAAACATTGCAGAGAGGCAAAGCTCCCCAGCTTCCATGCTACATGCAGCAACCAATTACTCTCTCAAAAGAAGAATGCAGGTCTTACATGGAGTGGAACAATTAATTTCACGCTTGTCATCCTGGCCTCAATAGTAAGTTGATTTGAATCAGATATTTGCGGTACATTACAGCTTGCAGGGGACAGTCTGGGTGCCTCCTAAGCTGACGGGCTGCCCTGATGGCTACCATTGTAAAACAATCCATCAATAAGAGTAATTATGGTATTGATCAAAGCTGTTGGCTGCTTCAGATTGGAATCAATTCTCAAGAGTTGCTGGGAACAGAAATGTCTAATGGACTATTCCATCACTAGTCATTGCAGCAAGTGAAACAGCTAATATTCTGGAAAGTTCTTAATAATTACTCATTGGATCTGTATTTCTGCTTCAGTAGTCATAACTAGACCCTGCTTACTCTAGCCTGAAAGTCAGTCCAAGAGAATAAGGAAAGGGGCAGACACAAATCAATAAAGCGCCAGAATGAGCCTCCCAAAATGAATGGATAACATGGAAAACTGCAAAATTCCTTCCATAATTTTATGTTAATATTTGAAGCTTTTTAACTTTTTCCTACACAGAGAAACAGGGACTGGGATGAAAAGAGCATATTTTGTAGAGGCTGCTCTTAACAATGGTTCCTCATAGGAGAAAATATATTTTCAATGTTGACAATATCAAAAGTGTCATCATCAAAGAGAAATTGTGTGTGTGTGTGTGTGTGTGTTTATTGCTTTATTGTTGTTGTTCCCCACATTCTAACACATTCATGGAGCTCTGAGCTCTCTGAGAAATAAGTATTTCCTTGATTTAAATGTCTACTGAAGCATAGTCAAGTTTTGTCACATTCAGTGAAGCTGCCATAGGACACAGGAGAATCCCAGAAGCTACCCCATTGCTCAGCAAACGTCCTTTTCCTCAAGTTCAAAGAAGGGTAGATTTGGTCTTCTGGTTGTAACAATAATAGATTGACGTTTAACCAGACTTCCCTGGTGATACAATTTTGAGTTCACTGGAGGAGATATTGGCAATCTCAAATCTGAAGGTCTTTTCTTTCTAAGACTTCATGTGTTGACCCTTTTTTCAGAATGTAGTTTGATGGTGAGTCTTCACAAAGCCTCATCTTTGTTTCATTATTTCATAATCCATTAATCTTGTGACATTTAACCAGTCTGTAAACTCTATGTACCACATATTCATTTCTACCCCAGTATGTGAATGCAAAATAAGTAGTTCTTAGGGGAACGTGTTTAGAAAAAACTTTACCAAGATTCATGAAGGATGACTTGAGAAATAGGTATAATACCTGACTGTGGTGGTGAGGAAGAGCTTGTGAGCAAAGTGTACAGCCTGAGATATAAGACACAAACCTGGGAGCAACCAGCTTGAAAAGAGTAGGGAAGATATCACTAGAACAGCCTGGGAAAGGACAAGAATACAGAGCTTCAAGGACTATGCTTCATTATAGGCAACAAAAGAGTAAAGTTGTACCAACCCCTTTAGACACACCGAAGCTGATGTGAACACCATTTCCCCAAATCTTCTTGTTCATTTCTATCATTCATGACAAGGAAGATTTCTGACAAAGAACTTACTTTAATTTAAATACACTTACAGTAATAACAACAGCAATGTAATACAGCGAGTCGCTCTAGTGTGACACATGCCAAATGTTGTTTTCGGTACTTAGCGTTGAATCTCCACAACTTGACATACAACATACTATTATCAACTTCAGTTTGATATAGGCAAACCAAAGCTCAGAAAGATCAATTCGAACAAGGCCCTAACATTGCAGATCAGTACATCCAGACCATGCATAAAATCATAGAGAAGGTTCTGGAAATTCTCATTTGATGGCTATATCTCTGCAGTCCTATAGATTTTTTTCATTGTTCCAAAATATAATAATAGTTCATTGGAAGCTGGATCCACACTGGTTCCTGGGTCATTTCCCCCAAGAAGGGCAAACAAAAAGGGGATAGGAGTAACAAAAAAAATTATGAGATGATAAACTCTCTGGCAATAGAAAATGACCTCCAGGGAGCATGTATTCCATGCACCATGAAAGAGATTTTTCCTTAGGGGAGTGCCTCTCATATAGTCTAAGGAAATGAGAAAATCTCTATTTCTGGGTCCATCTCAGACCTGACTCAGTGGCTCAATAAAATGTTACTACATGGAATCAGGCTATAAGCAGTATTGTTGTGTGATTTTATGGTGACTCCCTGAATTAGAAAAGTCAGTCTTTCATCTTTACTCAGCCCCTATCTAATCTAATTTTGCTGCCTAGGACATTCTCCAAAATATAGCCAGGACAAACAACCCTGTAAATACTTCCTGAAAATTAAAACATGTATAATGGGAAGAAAGAAACCCAGCCACAACCTCTTGCTTTCCAAAGAATTACCACACTAAGGCTCACTGAGCTGAGCAAACAAACACATTAGAAACACAGTGCTATTACCATCCTTCAGCATGAGAATGCATGGGTGACAGTGCCTAAATGAGCTAGCCAAACTTGGGGTGAGTTTGAACTTTAAATATTACAAGACATTCCAGAGTCCTGTGTTAACAAAATGAACACAGAAAACTTGAGTGAGAATATAGATCAAATCCTGGTCTTAAAAGACTAGAAAGTTTCCACAAGTACAGATGAGGCCAGGAAAAGGATGGAGTCTAGAGCAAGATTCATGGAAGGGAAAGGTGTCTAGGTTTCCTGAGAATCAAGTCCCTTTATATTCTTCCAGCCCTGTTACCACCACACTTCTCTGCTTCAACATAATCCCATGGTACCCTTAGTCAACAGCAAGCTCCAGGTTGAAAGGTGCAAAGAAAGCACACTATGGCTAAGATGAGGCCCAGATGAGCTAGGGAAGGGTTCCAGGAAGAAGCATGGGAGTGAGAGGAGACTGCTAGTTCTTCATGAGAACATAGCAGAGAGTAGCCTACAGGAAAAAGCAAACCACAGGACAGACGGCATAAGTCCTCCAGGGGAGTATAACAAGTCTATCTTCAAGGAGTAACAACAACATCCTTGTGACATATTCACTCGTCAGTTAAAGTCTTTACAGAAGCCATACAGTGGCTCTGAAAGGAAGGAAGATGACAGTGGTGTGGGAGGAGTAAAGGTCACACAAGCAGAGAGCTGAAACATGAACTAGCTGTCCCTTATGGATGACAAGAGACACGCTTGACCTCCAGTGTCTATCCCGTCATTGAAAAGAGCAGCAGCATAAAGAGCAGGTTGGATGGCCCCTGGAATGTGAGTTCTTTTCAGATAAGCTGGTGTAAACTAAGGCTCAAGAAATCCAGCTTAAATCTGAGCTGAGGGGATGAGTGGATGGCTGTGGAACTTACAAGCAAGAACTCAGCAATCAGAGTCCTAAAAGCCACACAAACACTACAGGCACGGCAGTGCATGCTTGTGACCCCAGTTCAGGTGAAGCAGAGACAGATTCCTAGAGCTCAATGGCAAGCCAGCCTAGTCTTATCAGCGAGCTCCAAGTTCCCGTGTCAATAAACAAATAAACAAACAAACAAAACAAAATTCAACAATAACAACAAAAGGAATGACATCCACTAGAGTCCCCAACAAAAGCCCATACATATGCATAGGCACCAACACATACACAAACTTGCAAGTACATATAAACCCACACCCAAACAAACAAACAAAATCTAAATGTAATCTTCTGGCAATGCTGTCATCAGATCACCACACAAGAAAACAAAGATTTTTCCTTTAAAGATCTATTTGCCCTTTAAAAAAATATATAAATAGAATGGGTAGGGGATGGAAGAGGAGAACAGTAGGATCCTGGTACTTTACACCAAAGTATCCCTAAAGCCCAATTAAGGAGAATTTCTAAAGAGATTACCATATGAATAAAAAAAGTTACATAAATACATAAATAGGAGAACAGGCCAGCTTCAACAGGAGGGCTGGGACAGGAAAACATCAGGCTGGCTATAACCCAGCAAGTCTTCTAGTGTCTCACCACAGTGCTGTCTTGAAATGCCATTATTTTATGATGATATCACTTTGAGATTTCACTAAGCAGTCCCTTGAAAGCAGGTCACTTGATGCTATTTCTGCTCCTTTTCAGCTGTATCCTCAGTTTCCAAACTCACAATATTTATTTGCTTTTGAGAGAAAAGATACAGGTTAGATTGAAAGGGCCAGTGTGGGTGTTGGGCAAACATTGTTGAGGAAGGAAGGCATAATGGCTGTTCCTGATTGTCAACTTAACTACATCTGAAATAAACTACAATACACAAATAAATAGAAGGCACACCTGTGATCCAGATCTTGAGGCATAGTGGCTATGAAAAGCTTAGGTCCAAACAAGATAATACACACATTAATCCCAGGAGACTGAGGCAAGCAGATCTCTAAATTCAAGCTCAGCCTAGGACAGAGCAATTTCCAAATCCAGGCATGGTGGCACACACACACTGTAATTTGGACCATACCTTCTGGTGGAGGCCATGAGAACAATGGAAAAAGGAAGGGTTCTTCTTTGTCTGCTTGCACACACCTACCAGCACATCTCTTGGAGCCTACTTCTCCAGGACTTTAGCCTCTATAGAAAACCAGCTGAAACACCCAGCCTCATGGGACTGAGCAACTACTAGACTCTTGGACTTTCCACTCGCAGCTGACAATAGTTGGGTTAGTTGGACTGCAGCTTGTAAGTCATCACAATAAATTCTCTCAATATAGAAAGAAATTCCATACATTCTGTGACTCTAAAGAACCCTGACTTATTCAGAAGGCAAGACACTATTTCTAAAATTATCCTAAGAGATGGGTAATAGGAGACTACTTTAAGGAGAAAAAAAGACAAATATCACTGTGTTCAAAACAGGTTTACCTTGAGCTTTCCGCCACTCAAGCCTTGCCCACTACAGTGGAGATTGTCAATAAACAGGGGCAGATGATGGGAATGATGCTTCCACAAAGAATGTCAGATTTATCATCTTGTTTTATTATAAATGGCCTATGGTTTTGTGTGAACACAGTTATGTAGCTGTGTGTATGGTCATTTAACTTAAATACAAGAATACTGACTTGTGGCAAAGAGCTGGAGGCTCCTTGTACCTAAAATCAGAGGCTGATGCTGCTCCTCCTGCCCCTAACAGTGTAGCCTGAGTCTAGAACCCCTTCCTCAGCTCCTGCACTAAACTCCCTGCTCTCCTAATGCCTTCCTACACCCCAAATCTTCCACATCCTCCTTCCCAAAATTCTGGGCAAGGTTAGTGTCATGTAGGCACAAAAGACAATAGGCTTCTGCTGAGGTTGTTCCTATCCTCCATGCTTACTCTGACCTGTCTTGTTTATCCATTATGCTCGAGGCCTCTCCCCATCCAGCCCATGGCTTAGAAGATCTATACGTGAAACATGCAAGCTGCTGCTTCCTCCAGGCCCTTACACCACCACAAATGAGTTAGTATGAGATTTCTATCATCCGTGCACCTTTAGAATCAAGGTTTTTGTTTTCTTGGAGTTGTTTGGGGGAGGGGTTAGTGTGAAAGAAAGAAGACATGCATTTGTGTTATAAAATGATAAGTGGAAATCCTGTGAAGTATTATTCAAAAGCAGAGAGAGAGGATGAATTACACATGTACAGGCTAGCCAGATTCCTGCTGTTCCCCTAAGGAATTTTAGAAATTTTGGCTTAGCAGGAACATGGGACACCCTTAGCTCCCAAACTGTGGCCTACAAACATATAGGGTGGGGGGTGATGGAGTTGAGGGGGCAGAGAGAGATGGAGACAGAGACAGAGAACTAAGAAAATCAGTGTTGTAGAGGAATGGCTGTTTCTAGGTCTGAGACAACACATATGCAAAATAACCCTGAGCACTACTGGCATATCATGTGGTAGGGAAGCTATCAGAGATGCCAGGTCAC
>JANHMN010000001.1:181596719-181628538 GCA_030674055.1 Rhabdomys pumilio | reverse complement strand
TGGCATATCATGTGGTAGGGAAGCTATCAGAGATGCCAGGTCACATGGAGTCAACTTGAAGACTCTCCCAGCACAAGATATGAGCTTCAATAAAGATGATAATGCCAAGTTAAGTGTAACCTATAAAATATGGGTGAATCTATGTGTTTATCAAAGTATAGGAAATAGTCTCTATCAGTTCTTTCAAAAGACGTAAGGAAAGATTCATTACCTCTACCCTATTGAACAGAGGCACAAACAAACAAACAAACAAAATCCCCAAACCAAAAAAACAGTGAGAAGTTACCAGACAGTGAGGTGGCTCTCTGGTAAAAGTACTTGCCACCAAGCCTGACAACCAAGGAGCACATTATGGAAGGATGGAACCAACTCCTGAAAGTTGTCCTCTTACCTCCATGCATGTGGCATCACACACACACACACACACACACACACACACACACACACACACACACAGAGAGAGAGGGAGAGGGAGGGAGGGGAGAGAGAGTAAAGAAACAGTCATAAAATGTCTTTTAAATCAAAGACTTATATTGTCTATAATTTACAAACTAAACTGAATAAAAAAGACAAGAAATGAAGGCAGCATCTCCTTTGAAAAGTCTTCCACAAGCTCAACGATATGGTCAGGAGACCATGTGTCACTGCTGTGCCACTGGAGTGAATTAATATACCCATGCACGGAGTACCAAGGGGACAGAGAGGGAGAACCATGAGCCCCATGAGGCCTCCATCAGAAGAACATAGTGCCAGTCTCAGGGATCTATCAAGGTTTCAACCTGAACCTGGTTGAGCCTCTGGGTCGTCATTGTAGACATGTAAAAAGATCCCAGGGTCAGGGTCAGAGGAACAAGTGAACCCTACCATAGGTGAACAAGGCACAAGCTACAGGGAACAGTATATGGGAAATAGCCTGCTTTCTAACAGAGATATTATAAATGGGGAAAAGAGGAACAGAAAGGAAACTATAGATTAAAGACAACATACCACAGTAAAGGAAAGAAGCGATATGAACCACAGTGTCTGGGGAAGCACACGGAGCATGCGCTGCAAAGACCTATAAATGGCACCTGTCTCAGCCTTCCATCACTGTGACAGGGGATGAAGGGGGAGAAACACTTGGGAAAGCATCTCAGTGTGTTGGAGCATCATGATAAAGGCACAGCAGAGCAAAGCAGCTTGCCCGTGTGAGCCAGAAAATTAAAAGGGAGAGGACGGAGATGTGGAGTGTAAAAGCAATCCCTTCAGTGTTATAACCTCTGAGACCTGATTGTTGCAACTGGGGCCCAACTCCTGATACCACAGTTAGCCATGAACTCAACATGAGGTTAGGACCCCCTTGGTCCAATCACTTATTGATAGCACTATAAGCAGAAACTAAGTCCTTAGCATGCAATGGCCTTGGGAGGCTCATTTCATAGTCAAACCATAAAAGCAGGAAATCAATTAAAACAGACAAGAGAAGATATTCTTGCATTAAGGCTGATGGTCTGATGGGCAGGGAGGCAGATACAAATAAATTAAAACCCAAAAGAAAATCTAAACTCTGAAGCAATCAGGCTTATTGATAAAGATTTCCTGTCATGAGTTGTCATGTGGTAAACTTAGTTTAAAATGTTCATTTTTGGAACTGTGAAAGTGTCCCAGCAGTTAAAACATCCACAGACAAGCACAGGGACAGGAGTTCAGATCCCCAGAATCCACAATAAGCTGTGTGGGGTTATTTTGCAATTCCTCTTGATTAATTTCAGTGCTCAGTAGACAGAGGCAGGGATCCCCCCAGAACAAGCTGGCTAGCCATATCTGTGAGCTCTGAGTTCAACTGAGAAAACCTGCCTAGATAAATAATGTGGACAACAGTCAAGGTGGACTACTGACGTCAACTTTGGAGGTTCTTCACCCCTCCACACACACACGCACATCTGCACATACACATGCACAAACACCCGTGCACACTGTAAACATATATGACAGACAGAAGGGAAAAGCATCCACTCTAGTGCTGCGTCTAGCTAAACTAGTCACACTGGCAAGCTCTGGGTCTTTGAGAGACCCTGCCACAAAGCATAAGGTAGAGAATGATCAAGGAAGACTCCAAACTTTAATTTCAGACCTCCACGTGCATGAGCACACGTGCATGCAAGCATCTATATGTGCCCACATATATGAAAAATATGCATTTACACATACAACACATACACACACACACACACACACACACACACACTGAAAAACCAAAACTAACAAGCACACCAAGACAATGTCTCCATTTGTGCCACCGTGAAAAAGACATGAATAATAGGCAGGCCTGCAGAGCTTTCTCCTATTCTCCATATAGAAAGCAGTCAACAACTTTAAGATCAGGTTATCAGTGATTGAAAAAAGGCAAACAGAAAACATTCTGAAAATAATATAGATGCATGTAGCAGTCCCGCAGCATGCTCTTTACATCACACGTACCTGCTGGAACACCCTAAACAATTTGCCCAGCCCCATCATGATGGTGGTTCTCCTAACACACTTGTAGGGGAACATGTTTTTAGTGAGACCTAGCAGGCAGACGTCATCTATCACAGTGGCTTCATCAAAGGCCGCAAGCGCATCACTGAGACAGCACATGAATGTTTACCTTTCTCTCAGAAACCATGTGTGGTGGCAAACAAAAGCAAAGGTACATACTAGCCCTAAAGGTGGCTACCCCTTAAGTATACAGCCCACTGTCAGTGGCTGCAAATACCATTGGGTAAGATGGCTCAGCCAGGAAAGGTACTTGCTACCACACCTCACACCTTGAGTTCCATCCCTATGATCAACAAGAGAGGAGAGAACTGACTCCCACAAGTTTCCCTCCCCTACCACAACATGTCATGACATGTGCATGCCCACATTCATACACATACAAATACATGTTTTAAAGAGGAATAAGGAATCATTACTTTCCCCCTCCCCCCAAGGAACTTATGTAACCTATATCTGGCACCAGATCCTAAGGTGCTTGCTCTGTTGTCCTCTGGGTTTTCCCAGCATGTCACTTATCACCTTTCTCAGGATTCACCTTTTTGTACAACAGCAGTGGGAAATTAAGGGCCTGAAATCAATTCAGAGAATCACATCATCAACCATGAGACAAGTTAGTCCAGCTCTCCACCCATTTATTGTTCCTGATGGGAGGGTGGGAAGCTGAGCCTGGCTCTCTACTCCAGCCAATCAGCAGTCTGAGAGGACTGATCTCCAAAGGCAACCCCTTCACAACTCCTGTCACTCTGATTATGCTGCAGTAGCAGAGGGTTCCAGTAACCATCTCTGACAAGCATTAATATATCTGGTAATTACTGTTCTCTTGGGCAGGTTGAAACAAAACAGACCTACTTAGCACTGTTGATCTTTAGCCCCAAACTTCTGGGTCACTGACCCCCAACAATCAACCCACAGGACCTGCAAAGCCATTCTGTGGCTCCTGCCCAAGTTTATTTTCCCTTAGAAGGAAAGGAAAAAAATCCAGTAGCCTATTAATTTCTCTTATCCTTATGATTTAAATATTGTAAATTCCCTTCTTTACAAAGCCCCTTTTAATATCTTAGACCACTCAGGGAATGCTGAAATAAAATGCTAAAATGAAGGGTGTTTTCTCATTTTTAAATTAGAAGTTCTTTTTCACTTTTTTATTACGTTTAGATGTATGCTGCGTGTGTAGGTTAGGCATTTTGCACCAGCACCAGAGAATATAAATATAAGACAGCAACAACCCATGGAGCTGGTTCTTACATTCTATCATGTAGGTTCTGGAAATTGAACTCAGGGGATCAGTCTTAGCAGCAAGCACCTTTACTCACTGAACCATCTTGTTGGCCCAAGGTATTTACAAGAATCTTTTTCTTGTTCTGCAAATGTCAATCCTGGCCTGAAATAAGATCCCATAGGTATTTTTGCTATTATTACAGTAACTAATGTATTATGGCACATGATCGAGTTCCCAGCCTACTCTCTAGTAGCCTTATTTTAAAGGCACCGTTGGATTCTATTGATAGGAATCTGATGGTGGATACTGTAGTCTTACTAAACTTTACCCTTATCTACATCAGTGATGACTAACATGAGAAATTGTTAATTTGCCCAAAATTCAAGTTAGACCTTCCTTCATCTGAGGAGCACTTCTGGGGTGTGACCCTCACTAGGCAAAACAGACAGTTAAGGACCTTGACCCTGAGGTTTCCCATAAGCTTTCTCTCGCTTGAATCACAGATCTGGCAGCAGGCAGAGATGCCCACTGCTCCCCACACTTCCTTGAGCATGCTGGCTACTCTCTAAAAACTGGTGTTTCTCTTTTATTTCTCCAGTTATCTGCAATAGAAAATGCAAAGAATCTCAAAAGTTCAGTCTCTGAATTTTTTCTGCTAGTCAAGATCCCTCGAAAGGTCTTAACTAGACTCCAAGCCAAGGGTCACCTCAGAGCCTTGGTCTCACTGGCTCAGTCATTTTCATTCTGTGTTGCTTAGGGTCCTATAGCCTAACCACAGGGATAAACGCCCACACCTTCTCACACAGACGACATTAATATTTTGACAAGCAGAAAAAAAAAACTGACAGTTAACTGATTTGTGGGCACCACGTGCACAGAATGTTTACACTTTATGACAATAAACACATCTGCTGGTTTATATGAAGGTAATAAAATAATGGAAAATGATCTGAGCGCTTCAGAGGAGTTCATTTGTGCGATGGTTTATGTTTTTGGTAAATACCTCTTTCAGAAGCATGTGCAAATTGATGTCCTCAAATCAAAGGGAGTCGATGTGAGTGGCTGTGCTTTGGGTGGTTCAAACTGTACCACAGGGAGCAGGGTCCCTCACAAAGATAATGTCTACAGTGCTAAAGGCTCCACAGACAAAACTGGGCCATGGAAGAAACTGGGCCACAAGGGCAACTTCACCACCCTGGTAACTGGGCCATCGGGGTAACCTCACCACAGGGGTGCGTTAACTGCCGCACAGAGGTTAACTGCACCATAGGGACAATCTAACTATGTCAAAGAGGCAATGGTGCCACCAGGGTAACTGCCTCAAGTTGGCTATCTTTTCAACAGCACCAGCAAAGCCTCTGCATGATTTAAACTGGAATTAGAAATGGCCTTTTGTGCTGCTGTCTCTTCTCAGGAAAAGCAGGGTGCCTTTGCTTGACTGTACCTACTTTCCAACAATCACTGTCAGGTCTAACAACTGATGCCATGAGCATGAGACCTACTCCTGTATCCTCTGTGGTAAGAAGCACTGTGAGGATGGGAAGGAAATGTCTTAGCAAGTGCATCTATCTTTGCTGTTTTTCTATTACAGTCCGTCCACATAGTAGGACTGCTGAAAGAAAGCAATTACAGCACCCAAATTGGATTTTGTTTTTCTGCATAATCATTTGATGTGATTTACTCCATCTCTGGGCTCAGTTGCAATTTACTTCTGCCTCTTTAATTTGCAAAGATGATTGACAACTCACTAATAACTTGGTGCCAATACAGGAGATTATGGGATGAGATAAAACCCAGAGTTTTGCAGAGTTCCAACCTTTCTATTAAAAAAATACAAATATATATTACAGGCATGAGAAGCTATATGGTAAAACATTTTAATAATGTGTAAATTTTGTTGCAGACAACAGCGGACACAGGGAAAGTATTAGTGTATGTATAGATAATGAAAAGTCAAAGAGAATAGAGTTTTTCAAGGATGTGAAAGTTTTTCAAGTTTTTCAGGCCTGTGTTGGCCAGACTCCAGGTGTTCCCAGCCAGCCTGTGTTGCCAGCCTGTGTCTCCCAGCTTGTGGAGCTATCATGAAGGCTATGAAGCCTTTAGGAAGTGGATTGACTGGTGGGAGTCAGGTGGTAGAGGCTGGCCTTTGAAGGTCATACCCACCCCAGGATCCAGTCTGCATACTTTGCATCCTGGTCTGCCACTCTGTAAACAAGCTGCAGCCTAGCACATCCATCAACACAGGGCCTCTTGCATGTACCTCCCAAGATAGGATGATCTGAAATCCTTCAGAAACTATGACCAAATAAAAACCTGTCCTCCTTGTTGTCTACTGGGGGTTTTGTCATGGTGCGTAGAAAAAAGTAATGCCTGGGAACACTAATCCTTCTGCACCCGGCTCCAGAGTTACTATGAAGAGACAGGTCCCCAGGAGCTCAGAGACGATCCACACGTCAGCAGAGCCAAGGCTGTGGTTCAATCCCTGCAGGGAAGAACCCTCCTTACCTAGGTGAGTTTTTAAATGTATTTACTTATAGTCAATCTGGTTCCTACTTTTAGCACTTACTAAAACTTATACTCAAGACTTAAGAGATGATTCACATAACCAGGTGATGTGTAAGCAAATAGGTAAGGACACTTACTGTACAAGCATGAAAACCTAGATTTAAGTCCCTAGAGCCCTTGTAAAAAAAAAAAAGCCAGGTTTGTCTGTGACTCCAGCACCATGAGTGGGGCAGAAACAGGATGATCATAGGGACTTGCTGGTTGCCAGCCCAGGTTCAATAAAAGACCTTGTCTCAAGGAAATCAGGTTGGAATTGATAGAACAAGATATCTGACACCCTCCTCTGTCTACAGCAAGTACACACACATGTACATATGTGGATACACACACAGGCATGAGCAGGTGCATAACACATACACACACATGCTCATATGCATACATGCATGCACCACAAAAATAATTGAATAGCTTTTAAAAATTAAAAACGTGGACTCAAGTGGCAAAACCATGCAGATAACAAGAGGAAAGACTAAGAAAATGTAGACAAGAGAGAAATAAGCCAAAAAGTTCACTCAGTTGGAACAGGGACTGAACGCAGAAATGCTAGGAATTTTTTACTAGAATAAATAATACCAGCATGGGAATTATTGGAGGCGGGGCAAGGGCAATTAAAAAGTTGAGCACTTTAAAGAGGTCCCAGTGGGTCTTCTGGTAACCCACCTCATAAAAGTCAAGTTCCACAGATCTAGCTGCTGGGGCAAGGATTAATCTTTACCACGTAAATCTGTAAAACAGTCTTTGCCTCCTACTTCTTTTGTCCATGTAAATCCAAGATGCATGGCAACATAGATAAGCAGGAGTCAAAAGATGAACTTTTCTTACGTAAGCCACATGGGAGTCAGCCTAAGGATGGATCTTGTTCACTTAGGGATGCAAACAGCTTGTCTTCATTCTCTCTCTGAACTCCTTTCTCCTCATCAAGCCCCTGCCCTACTCTAGAACAAACCTTATAAAGTCCTCCACACCAGCTTTCTTCTCCTGGGGGCGTGAGCAGCTTAAGAGAGATAGTGACGTGTAACACCTCTGTCTAACACATTTCATCTTTTCATGTGACTCTGGAGATGTTGAGAACACATAGGACATAGTAAAAGAATGTTCTCTCATCCTTAATAATCAAAAAACCACTGAATGGTCCAGCACTGTAAGCAGAACCAGAAGCCTGCATCCACAATGCTTTCATCATTAAAAGGAGGAACGCTGTCCTCAGCAACGAATGGCACCATCTAGGGAACAGATAATAAGTACCAAGTACCAAGCTCAGTGCCTTGCATACAGATTCACACTCTTTTTATCCTTTTGGATGCCAGGAGCACAACATTCCATGACATTCACTTTGCAGTTGAGAAGCTGAGGACCTAAGTTTGAATAAAATCCCCATGGTTAGTACATCCCAGGGCTGGACTTGAATCAACACAATGCTTTTAGCCACTATGCTTGGTTTGGCTCACATGGAACAATAATATTTTAAATGAGTTTTGCTTTAATTAAAAAGTCATCAATAGACCCTGGCAAGGAAGTTCCTGACAAGGTCTGTGCAGAGGGCTTTGACTGAGCTATGGCTTTCAGGCCACCATCCAATCTCCATCCATACAGAACACACTATCATGCCATTGTCTGTGACTTCACTATGCTGAACCTGTCAGATCTGATCTCAAAAGCTAAACAGGGCCGTGTCTGCTCAGTATCAAAAAGGAAGGACACATATCAGCATGCTGTCTCAGCATCTTATTGCCCTTTCCAAAGCGACAATATAGGAATTCTCTCTTACACTGGCTTTAGAACTATTGCTAAGGAGGACAGAGTTCCCATATGTCCTGTGCCCAGTTTTCCCTGTTGCATGCTCCTACATCAGCTTAGTCATTTGTCACAGAAAGTGAACTAAGATTCAGGAACAAAGATGGATACACTGTTATGGTCTAAAGTCAACACGCAGAATCAAGCATTCAGATGCCCATAACCGTTTCCATGTCCTTTCCCTGCACCAAGACCCCATCTAGGATGCGACAGTGTGTATGACCATCACATCTCTTTATGCTTCTCTTGGCTATTCCTCTTGTCTATTGAAAATCCTGTGACATTTCTTATTTTGACAGAGGTAACCTGGGCAAGTGTTCTGAAGGTTGTTCTCAACTGGAGTTGGGTTTGAGGCTCTTTCTGTAATTATACTGGGCTGTGGGTCTGGGAGAGGATGACAGCAATGACAAAGAGCCATTTCCTTACACCTCATCAAGGGTGTATAGTATTAACATGTCTTTTCACTATGGAAACTGACCAGGTCTCCTAACTGAGATGGTACTTGGTAGGTAGGTCCCTGGCTTTCCCTGACCCATCATACACACACACACACACACACACACACACACACACACACACACACTGTGCAGTTTTCAGTGAAGTCACACATGTAGACCATACCTGAATAGAGTTATGTTCCCTCAGGTAAGGACAAAAGAGCTGCATAAATTTTGGGGGATCCTTCAATGGGGAAGATCTGTCTCCTCTCCCCAACTAACACATGTCATAAATGTTGCTTTATGCTTTGGGTTATGATCTAATACCACATTTAAAAATGTATATGTTGCTTGAATTGTTCCAGCGTTGGCCACTGGGAGCTTTGGTGGCTCAGTCCTGTATCTCTCTGGTGTACACTCAGGGTTCCATTTTTATTGTTTGTTTGTTGAGCACTTCCTGACTTTATGATACTATAATAGCTCAACTAATAAATTCCCTTACCCCTACTCTAGCATCAGCCATTTTTCCAAGTAACTCTAGTCTTTATTATTATTATTATTATTATTATTATTATTGAGAAATGGTATTACAAACCAGAATCAGAGAGAGTTGGTATCTTTTTTTTTTTAAATGCTCGTGAAACCCAGCTTGGTTTTATTTGCCCGAAGCCAGACCATCTTTTGTCTTCTAGATAGAATCAATTCCTGCCTGGAAAAATGCTACAAACAGACTAAACAAAAACTATATGATGAGCTGACAGACCTTCAATCCTTTATACTTAATGACCTCCAACTCCTCTGTGAGCGGAGAAGAAATTCAGCATCTCGTACCCCAAGGCAACTTCTTAGATTTTTAAGTAGGCAGTCGTGTCTGCACTGATCATTCTCCCAGTGCTATAAGAATTGCGCCAACATCACACTCAGTTAACAGGAAAGCCGAGGCCAGAAGTTCAATGCTAGTCTAGTTAACATAGCAATACCCTGCCCACACCTCCAAATTTTTCTTTGCCAAAGAATGATCATTCCAAAGTTGCTCCGGAAAGTGAATCCAAAGTGCTTTGCCAGTGTGATGTCATTGGATAGGTTTCTAAACGTACACAAGGCCCCAGGAACCAAATGCAGTACTCACCACTGTCTGGCAGGGCAGTTCCCATGCATTACACACGCCATGGAGAGTTGCTCCGTGGCTCCCATTTCATAGTTCCATCTATCATCACTCATTTGCTTCACTGTACACCAGGCTGGCCCAGTCCCCAGGGATGCAAGGCTGAACACTATCTGGTAAGCTCATGCTTTCATAGCTGATAATGGAAAAGGCAGAACACTATCAGGTAGCAGCACGTGCTGAGAAGAGAAGAGGGATGAAAGGAGAGGGTACCCAGCCAGATGCTTTCCTATTCGAGGAGCCACCTTGCACACTTGTTCCTACCGGCACCCTCCCTCTCCTCAGACTGCTGCATTTGTCTTTCCAGCAGTGTGGCAGCAGACACAGTGTTGACTGTGACTATTTGTCTGTCTCCTTAGCAGACATGATTTCTCAGGAGCATGAGTGGTTAGATTTATCTTACCAGCATAGCATTTTATTATAAGGGCTGGATTTCAAGGCAGGTAGCCGGCATGAGATTCTTCAAAGAACAGGAACATAGTTTACAGCATGACTGTATCAGTTAGTTTTCTATTGCTTTGATAAGATGCCAGGTCCAAAGCAGCCTGCAGGAGAGAGGGTTTATTTGGGACTAGGGTTCCAGAAGGATAAAAATCCATCACCTTCAAGGTGAGAAAGCATGGCTGGAGGCAGGCATGGTGGCTGGACCAGCAAATGGAGATCTCATATCTTAAACCAAAAGCAAGAGCGCAAATGGGAAATGATGGGGGATTTTGAACCTCAAACCATGTTCCCGGTGACACATTTCCTCTGGGAAGGCCACACCCTTCCTAACAGAGCCACATATTGGAAACCACACATTCAGGCATCTGAGCCCACGGGGTGAAGACATTCTGTTTCAAACCATGTCATTTCAAGCCTGTCACTTTGTTATTGCCTTATAAACCAAAATGCCTATGATCTAACATCTGAAGGTTCATAGCCCAAGCCCTCCAATACCACAGAAGAGCTTACAAAGAAACACCTTAGCTGGTGAAAGCCAACAGACATCAGAAGCATGATGGGACTGAGGGACGTGGTCGAAGTGGACATGGTCGTAAGGGACTCTAAGCAAAGCAAATCAACAAATTGTTCCTACAATTCACCACTTCCAACTCGTTTCCCTGGAGGATTAACATTTCACTTAATGATACAGGAGAGGTAATATGCTAGAAAGAGTACTTACTGTACAAGTCGGAAGATCTGAGTTTGAAACCCAGCACCCACATATTTAAAAAAAAAAAAAAAAAAAAGCTAGTCTACTTGCACATATGTCCCTAACCCTGATGTTGTAGGGGACAGAGACAGAAGGATTACTTCAGCTTGCTGGCTACCATCCTAGTTCTAGGCCCAACAAGTTACCTAATCAGAACACCTTACATTCTCTCTCTCTGCCCATGCACAGACATGTACATTTAAACACACACATGCATATACACAACACATACATGTACCAAACTCACTTTTATACAAAAAATTCACCTTGTATTATTTCTAAGTCAGATTGTGTATGTGAAATTCTTAAAATCCGGCTCCTAATAACCCTTAGTAAGTAATGTTCTCACTACGGTCTGATCTACTTTAAACTCTTAACACTAGCATATCAATACTCCTGATAATCCTGCAAACCAGTTCACTTGGATAGATACCCTCCCACCACTGCCTGATCCAACCCCCATCCATGACTAAAATCTAAAAGCTCCAAGAGATCCATCCAATGGCTATTCTGGAAGCATCAAGTTAGCAAAGACTGGTCTAAGACTAAAACCCACTTACCTACTGTAGCTGAGCTCTTTCTGTCTAAGGCACATAGCACAAATGCACATTTTATATACAAGTAATAAATAAAGTATCACCTGTGTTTACACAGCTGAAGCCACCCCCCAGGGCCACCAAGGGGGCCATTCAGGTGAATCATTTCTTTGCTTAGATAGTGAAGCAATGGGCCCAGGAACTGGGGTCTGAGCCAAACCACAAGGAAGAAGACTCAGCTGTGCCAAGAGCAAAAGTTCCAATGTGGTACAAGGACCTTGGCACTGCTGCCTGAGTTTCTGTGGCCTTCCCTCCTTGCCTGGGATCACTTCCTCTTACGACATAGCTGCTAGATGCTGAACAGCTGTCTACCTCTGTGGAACAGAATATGACCAACATGACTACACAAACATAAAACCTATAACCAAGGCCTTGAGAAGACCAAACATCACTTACTATACCACCTAGAAAAACCATTTATTCATTCAACCAATTTTTAATGCCCACCTCATATCTACCAAGTAATTAATGAACACTAGAGATACATTCATGAACATGATGGGTGAAAATGCCTTTTGGTGTACAATGGTGGTCCAGCAGTGTGACAAAGCACCATCTGTCACCAGTTACATGTGCTGGGGCTCTTCAGGGAGTCACATCCAGGTAAACCTATCAATAGAGAATGTGCTTTCAGTATCTAACTACCGAACATCCCAGCTTAGCCACCAAGTACCCTACTGAGCATGTACTGTTTCCCTGTGATTACAGGGCATACTAGGAGCTGTGCCCACTCAGTGCTATTCAGCACTAACTGAAAGTTTATTCAGTCCTAAATAAATAAATAAATAAATAAATAAATAAATAAATAAAAGTTTCTACTCACACCATCAAGAGGCTAAATCTCACAAATTAAAATGGCATTCCACACTTAGCTTTTAAGGTGGGACAGCAGCAACATGGCCTCCATCTTACAATGGATGACTCATGTTTCCTTTGGTTTGCTGGACAGAGTGAGGACCAGGGACAGGTTGTCTAACTCCTGTCTGCTTAGGGCAGTGTCAGAGTTCACCAAGCAGAAATGCCTACACAGAGCCCATACTTGACAACTGAGACATGAGAGCCAGGCAGAGCCACTCATTTTCTAGACACTCTCAATCCAGCTGTCCAGCACTGTCCCAATCCTGTCACTGTGGGGAGTACAAAGGCATCATGCCAACTGCTGACCCTGGAACCCTGTCTTGATGGATGGATATTTTTTTAAACTACAGCCTGTTGCCAGCACATCTAAGCAGAACCCAGTGATGAAGCCCATCCAAAGCCCCACAGGTGCCCGTCACCACCCATCTCATTTACCAGCTCTGGGTCTCTTTCTGGCAACAGATTCACCTTTTGTGATTGAAAGAAAGTTTGAATAGATGGGGTCCTTTCCTTAATCATCATATATTTTGTCCTGTTAGGCAGGAGAGAAAATGTCTGCAGTGCAACAGAATGAATTGGCATTTACAATTCTTTACTTTGGCAGAGAGATTTATCTGTGTCTACCTATATAAAATACTGTTGAAATAAAAATGTCAAAGCTAGGTTTCTTTGGCAAGAGAGGAGGAATTTTGTATGACTGTGGAGGTGACATGTGGCCTGCATAATCTCTCATACATATGGGTTGCGTTTCTCGAGCTGTGATTATAACATGCTCACTGAAGCTCAACACTGGTAACCTCTCTCCCACTGGGTCTGCAGTTTGCCCTCAGAATCCCGTGTGCCCTGTTCTCCTTCAGAATGTATATGCTAACAGAAGCCTCTCATGCAAGACATAGTTGACGCTCTTCAAAATTATCTACAGAAATTATCACGTGCTTTCAGAAATTAATAATCCTCAAAAGTTACCAATTTAAACATATATTGCCTTAAATAATTCATATGAGATTTAGGGAGCGTTTCTTTGGATAAGTGTAGGAAAACCAGGAAAAAGAATTTCACACTCTCAGATCTTAATCTTTCGGGAAGCCAGCTCAAAGAAGCCAGGAAATAAATACTCCACCAATAAAACTGAAAGAAAGAAAATAATATCTAGCAAAATCCCCCTATAATAAAGCTATATGATCTTTTCAGTTCGTGCCTGGTTTTAGCACCAGAGACTAAGAACACTAGCCATTTTAAGAGAATTAAGCCACAGCACAGGATAAAAAGAAAAGAAAAAAAATTAAGCGGAATTAGAATCAGTGCTCTGAATATCTTCTATCTTTCCCTTTTGCTTAAAATTAAACATGCCTTTATCACCATTATATACTCTCTTTCTTGCTGTGACTAATCCTTCCACCCTGCATCGTTTTAGCATCAATAAATTAAGGAGTCGAAATGATAAGAAATTCTAAGAAGCTAAGTAAGAGAAGCCTCTGTAATCTACTTTAAAATCATTAAAATTTCACTTTCTGCTCTAAACAAGATGTAAAAAATACAGGCCCCAGAATAGTAAATTTGGATCATTATATTAAAAGCTTCATCTCCATCTCCGTAACTGAGTACGGTATGAGTGAATCGAGGTAAGAAAGAATAGCGTGGGGAGAGGAGTGAGGCTGGGAGGGTGTTCAATGGGTAAGGTGCTTGCTATGCGCGCATGAGGTCCTGAGTTCAGATTCCTGGCACCCACATTATAAACCTGGAACCTCAGTGCTGGGCAAAGTTAGAGACGTTAGTCTCTAGGGATAGCTAGCTGATAAAGCTGAACTGCTAAGCAACCCTGCCTTAAAACATAAAGTGGCATTGGTCTCCATAGTGATGATTTGGGCTTTTGGCTTCTTTGAAAAGAACACTGAAACATTATGGAAATATGTTTTCATTTTAATCCCAGGTGTGGGATATGGAGCTGCTCCAGACTGTCCACAGCAGCTGTGCACATGATTTGCCTTGTGCTCTAGCAGAGGTGTGATTTTGCCAGCTGCAGATAGTTTCTGAGATTGTGTGACCTTTGGAATTCTGGGAACTTTTCAGAGGGTTTATATATGCTAGGGCCTCGAAAGGTGGGGTGGGATGTTGGCTGGTGGGTTGGTGGTTGGTTGCTAGTGATCAGTTTATTAAGTAGTTGTAAGCAGAGAAGAAGAAATAACAGTAAGAAATTAGATATCCTGACAGCAAAGGAACTCGACACCCCTAATTAGCAGGAAGTTGTCTAATGATAATGTCACCACTTTTCTTACCCCTGACTTTACTCAGGATCTTCCCTTTCCTCTCTATCCTTTTTTTTTCCTTTCTCATCTAATGTTAGTTGGTTGAAAAGGTAGAAGAAAAAGTGTGGATAAGGGTGGACAAAAGAAGAACCTACAGAGTAGACAAGACAGCTACAGGTCTCCGGTCTTTACACCTGCACACTTAAATGTGCAAATACACACAGACAAACAGAAGAATGTGAGGTTACATAGCAAACTATAAGATTTCCAATTTCCTTAACTGTCCAAAACCATTCAAATTCTGCATAGAAAGTACTAGTCCTCAGTCTCAGGAGATGAGACCTCAAGTAAAACAGAGCCAACTGCCATAGAGTGATTTGACCTTCTCCTGCCCCAAACTGGAAACGGTTAATTCTTCCCAGATTGGAGATGAGCATCTTCACTGCTGGTTTTGGAAAGGTTTGTCTTCGAGGTTCTTCCTTCAAGGTCTGAATTTCCTGTATAAAATAAAAGGTCTTGAAATAAGTGAGTAGAACTCTAGGAACTTACTAAACAGACCACTAATAGACTGTGGCTATGGAGCCACCTCCACAAACACAGGCCCATGTCCCCTCCAGGTGGCCAAGCCAGAGTCAATATATACTTGTTTATTCATTCACCTTAAGTGCATTTCCCGGGGTAAGGCAGGTATTATTTTCAACACACAATGACGAAATCAAATGTGAGGTGTTAGGTCCTCCCACAAGGACCCAGTAAAGAGGTAGAGCCAAGATTTGAACTCCACTCTCTGCTACACTACCCTGCTAAGGAATACAAATTAGGGCAAGGGGGCTACTCAAGCTCAAAATATTTAAGTAGGTAGCCTCCTTCCCTAACATTTAAAGTCAGGTAAAAGAAACAAAGCTGTTTGCACCCTGGCAGTTTTGAAAGTTCAAATTTCCAACCATAGCATCTGGGAGATGAGACAGATACCTCACCTTTAAAAAGTCATATGTATTGCCTAATCATATTAACCTTGCTTGTGTATGTGTATATGTGTGTGTGTATATATGTGTGTGTGTGTGTGTGTGTGTGTGTGTGTGTGTGTGTGTGTGTGTGTTGTAGAACACACTCAGGGCCTCAAGTTTACCGAACACAGTATGCTACTGAGTCACAACCAGTGTGTAACTTATGATAAGAAAGGATCTATACAGATTTCCTGGACCAAACTCAGACTGAGAGCCAGCACTTTTTCATCTGAGCTCCTCTTGTCACAGGAGAGCAACATTGTGAAACTTTCAGGGAAGGAGCACTCAGGACCCCTGTGTAGCTGTCCAAAGATGTGGCTTTGTTTTGTCCCCTTACAACACTCCTCACTCTTCAGTCCCCTGAAGATCAATAAAAACACAATTTTAGTCTTTTTTTGTTTTTCTCAGAACTGCTTTTTTACTGGGAACTTGATACATGCCTATAATCTTTTGATCAAATTAATCCCTGCCCCTCCCATCCCTGTTTTCTCCCAGCACCATCAGCTTTCCCTCCTAGTTCCATGTGCTCTTCTTTTAAACCCCAGTGAGTATGCTCAATGCTCCCTGTGTGTGTATGGTTATAAAACCATCTACTAGAGTATGAAGAGCCTCTCAGGGGCCATACCTCTGAAGAAAACTATCCACACCCAGAAGCCATCATTTGTTAGCAGCTTCTCAGCTATGGGGTGGGGCTTCATGACCGTCCTCCTGTTTATGCTGGGATTTGGGGTGGCTTGTTCTCATTCGGGGCTGTGAACACACTTGTGCAAACTCATGTTTACACAAGCACCGTCATGTCCACAAATATTGTTTCAGGCTATTACTTCAGATGTGTATTACCTCTGGCTCTTACGATCTTGCCACCCTCTCTTATGTCCCTTTAAAGACCTATAAGCTTGCCCCCAAGTCAACAATTTTATGGTTCAGTGATGCAACTGAAAGCTGAGAACACAAGGCTGTGACAATCCTTTCCCAGGAAGAAGGAAAAAAATTCACAGGGAACCTAACAGAGCAAACCCTGTGGGTCCCAGCAGCAAACACCAGAAGCCTAACAACGGTAGGAAACAGCACAGCCACAACCATAGGGCAGCATACAGTTAACCCAAACCTCAGTGCTTTCTGAAAATAGCTCTTTGTGTGACTCCCTCTGCTTGAGTTATTGCCCAGTTTCATACCATATCATGTTCTGCACTCTCCACAAGAGCCCTGCAGGTGTGTCAGCACACGAGGAATTAGCTCCACCTTCAACTTGACTTCAGCGATCCCTAGTGAAAGCCTCTGCCTCTTACATAGATGAATTGTGATTCCTGTGATAATGGAGTAGCCAAAGCAGATAAGCACACCTGCTGAGAACAATTAAGAAAGCTAGATAGAGTACAATTAGCATTTATTTGAAAAATATAGATCTATCAAAAATAGCCAAAGGCTTAGGCCAACCTTCTAGAAAATACACAAACCAAGGCAAATGTAGAAATCCACACTGATCTCCCCACTGTGGCACTAACTCAGAAGCTGAACAGGGTTTTCAGTGTTGCTCAAAGTATAGGGGAGCTTGAGGGCTGGGAATTTAGACTGCAAAAGTATTGTGACAGCCAGGAGCCAGGGCCCAAGACTCTATCTTACAAGCAAATGGCAGACTAGGGAGTGTAACAGCCAAGTCACCACTGTCCTTCAGGTATGAAACTGCTGTGATAAGTATCCTAGGTAGAGAACAGCCAAGCTCCACAGAAAGTGACCCTCAAAAGGCAAAAAAAAAAAGGGGGGAGCTTCGGGTGTGCTTTGATGGCACCGTGTGTGATGATTTGATGCTCGGCCAGGGAGTGGCACTATTAGAGGGTGTGTCCCTGTTAGAGTAGGTGTGACCTTGTTGGAGTGGGTGTGTCACTGTAGGTGTGAGCTTTAAGACCCTCATCCTAGCTGTCTGGAAGCCAGTGTTCTGCTAGCAGCCTTCAGATAAAGATGTAGAACTCTCAGGTTTTCCCGCCCCAACTAAATATTGTCCTTATAAGAGTTTCCTTGGTCATGGTGTGTGTTCACCCTAACTAAGACACTGTGCTTACCTGGTGTGTGGCAATGGGGACAGGAGGGAGAGACAAGGGAGGGAAGGGAGTGGGGAAGGAAAAGAGAAAGAAAGGGGAAAGGGGAAGAGGAAGGGGTAAAAGGAAGAAGGGAGGAAAAAGAAAAGTTAGGGAGAGATGGAGGGAGGGAAGGACAGATGGAAGGAGGAAAACAAAAAAACTAGGTATGTATATTGTTGGCTGGCAAGATAAGTCCTAGTGCAGATTCCAGGCCTCCTCCAGGAGTAAGGAAAACTGGAGCTGGACCAGCCATCCACAAGATGACCAAGCTGTCATCTAGTCACTCTCTGACTCCTTGAGAGTAGGCTTCTAGAAGGAAGCTAAGTCCCTGGAGAACTACACCACACCACACTTTCAGATTCGATGTCTGTTCCTCAGTCTGACATTGCTCAGAATATCTGTACATAAGGCCAAGTGGAAACACACACACACACACACACACACACACACACACACACACAGAAAGAGAAAGAGAGAGAGAGAGAGAGAGAGAGAGAGAGAGAGAGAGAGAGAACCCCAATACTCATACCTATCCATACCCACAGTACCCATAAACAATAATACACAACATTGGATTAATCAAAAAACGAAGAGAATAAATGATGCATCAGATCAGCATTCATCAGATGTTTAACTAATATTTTCAAGAAACTTCACCAGTGAGTTGATTGTTCTCTATAAGCAAAGCCAACTGGATATTCTAGACCTGAGAAATACTAAGTGCTGTTTACAACACAGACAGATGTGTTTAACAACATGTTACACACTGTTTTAGACTATTCATACACTAATTAAGGAAAATTACAGAAAAGCACATGTATTGACAGATGATAAAAAATAAAATTTAGGCAGCTGGATATGGTGGTACACACCTGTAATCCAAGTACTCAGGACCATGACACTGGAGCATGGAGTTTGATCCAGTCTTTATTACATAGCAAGACTCTGTCAATAAATAAACAAATAAATCTGCTGATTAAGCCTTTCCTGATTGTCAGATGTTGCTGGGAGCTGGAGGAAGCATTATTAAGAAGTGAGTGCTAGAAATGTCAGTGTCCCCAAAGGGCACTGGTCCCCTAAAGGGACCTAGGTCTCTTTCTCTGTTCCTTCCTCAGAGCAATGAGGTCAACCAAACACAGACTGAAACCTTTAAAACTAATGTCCATGTAAGGTGTTTGTTAGTGGTGGAAAGCTAACCCAGGTCAAACAGGGAAGGGTTGGCTGTCATTACACATTTGTGGCATGTAGAAGGTTTAAGAATTGGTTTGAGGCGGGGAGTTTAGAAATGTTTAAAGGGAAAACAAAGTAGAAAAGGTCTAGAGTACAGAAAGTAGAGTTTAAAAAACAGGACAGGAGAAATATGACAAGAAGAAAAACAAAAATGCCTGTGTTGATGTTTCAAATAGAAATGAATTAGACTGGAGCTACCCCATAGCACCAAAGCAATGAAGTTGGATTTGTGTTCACTTCTCTTTTCTTTGTTACAGGCATTAACTTATATATGGATACATGTATGCTGTGGCTCACACGGGCCCAGGTACACCAGGCTAACACCTGTCCTTTGCCTCATCGACCTAATGCTTGCTATGAATGGATGCTAGATGCAGATGTTACAAGAGGCTTCCACCAAGCTTTCAAAGGAAAGCCTGAAAGGTCAGTTACCATGTTATAGGTTCAGAGTTCCTGCAAGCAATCCCCAGCTGGGCAATGTGTGACACTGTGAGAGCAAGGTCAAGGTGGCAACGGAGACCCTAGGAAGATGGCCAACAAGCTGCAGATAGAGATTGAAGACAGCATGAAAAGCCAGCCCAAGAAAGTACTCGTGTGGGACTCAACCAGCAAATCTATAATGTCTAGTTTACCCAATTCCTGAGGAACCCATACCCTACACAGTATGCCTCCGATGCTGGACACACAGCTGTCATAACTCCCCTTCAGTGTCTGATCCTGCTTTTCTTTAACCCCCTCCTCTTCTATTCTTCCCTCTTACAACAGGAACAGGTGTCCTGGGAACATGCAACTGATTCCTCGGAATATTGTATAAGCTCACAGCTAAAACTGTCTTGAGTCTTGGTGGATACTTCAGACATAGACTGATGAGCACAGCTGGAACAGTTAAGACATTGAGAAAATTAGAAATGTGTGGGGTGCATTTTGGGCTGTAAGCTGCATGTGAACCTTTGGGGACTTGGAGTGAAGTGTTATAGTTTGGACTTTGAATGTCTTTCAGAGGCCTATGTTGGTGGAAGTTGTAACAAGTGGGCCCTAGTGAGGGACCTTTTGGTCATTAGGGGCATGAATAGAAGGGGATCATGGTCTCCCTGTCTCTTTCCCCCTCCTTGGATCCTAGCCATGAGGCAAGTGGTTTTGCTGTACCTTGAATTGTCATAATGAATTGGCTTGCACAATGAGGCTCAGAAGTCACAACCTGCAACCTTTAACACTGTGAACCCAAAGAAACTGCTCCTCTTGCTAAACTGATCATCTCAGGTATGTAAAAAAGTGACTTAGCTCTAACACAGGACATGATTGTTTTAAACGTGGTGAAGGACAGAAGTCTAGGTTAAAGAATTGAGGAGTTCAGAAACTGAATAAACACAAAGAAAACCAGACCCAGACAAGCCATAACTCAATGGCTAAAACCTCAACACATAAAAACAAGTACCTCAAAGATGTATCCAGGGATATGATCATTTGAAAGATCACTAATTTAAACAATGGCGAATGAAAGAGCATAGAACGTGTTTAAATCCCAAAGGAGCTGTCACCTCCAAACTCCTCCTCTGGCAGGTAAGATGTCCACAGCTGAAAGAAAACTAGGAATTTGCTACTGTCTTCTAAGAACCCCTGGAGGAAAACAGGCTTTGTACCAAAAGCAAATGTTAACAGAGACACTTAGATCTTCTAGCAATGAGGAAGGCAAGAGAAGCCAAATAGTTAGAAATGTAGCAAAGATGCTTTTTTAAAGCCTAAGTATTCTACAGTATGTAACTCTGAAAGTAACAATGGTGACATTGTGGGGTTTTCAAAGCAACTGTCAGACAACCATAACACAGAGCTTAGTGTTTGTATGTATGCATGCTGTGCCTGTGTGCATGTAACTCTGTGTGTGTGTGTGTGTGTGTGTGTGTGTGTGCACGTGTGCCTGTGTGTATGTGTAGCTGTGCATGTGTGGGTGTGTGAAGTGTGTGTGTGTGTGTGTGTGTATGTATGTGTAGCTACATGTGTGTGTGTGTGTGTGTGTGTGTGTACACCAACAACTAAAGAAAAAGAGGCCATGTATTTAAAAGCAACCAAGGGTACATGGGCTGCATTAGAGGGAGGAAAATAAAAGAGTAAAGTGATATAATTAAAATTTCAAAATATAAGAAAAATGAATGGGATTTGTGTGGCCACAAAGTTTCTCCATCGTACAGGGTGTGGCACAGATTCATTCTCAGTAAGCTGTGGAACATTAACTGAAATTCTGGGAGTGCGACTAAGTGAGTGAATTCATCAGACAAAATATTTTCCTCCAGAGCCATTCACTGCTAAGCCCCCATCCCAGCCTTCAAACCATCTCTCTTGTCAAAACTCACAAGTATAAAAGCCCAGTTTATAATGTCAACCCAACAATCGAAATAATTATATAGACTTCAATTTAAATTAACTTGCATTTAACATGTAAAATTTCAACTACAACCCAGGCAGTTCTCATTATAGGCAAATTCCTCCAAGTTTGAAAGGTCATGTGAGGCCAGGGAAAATCTAGATTGTGTAAGAAGCTGGGTTAACCAGTGGGAAAGAGCTAGAGAACAAACTGCAACCATGAATTGTGTAGACAGTCTGGAGCAGAAAATAGCAGAACTTTTAGCTGTGGCTGGTCACTCGAGGTTCTATCTACCCTTCCACTGTCTGCATGCTTTAGGTTTTACTCTGATTGGCGTCCTGGACTGACTAATCTTGATGTCTGCCTCTCCAGGGCTCAGCAAAACACCTGTGACATGGTAAGTGCTAATATTGACGGCATCCTCACTGAAGAGAATTTAATTATCTTCTGAGACTTTAATCATCAGGGTAGTTGTGAAAAGGTACTTGAAAGTGCTTCACCTGGTGCTGACATAAAGCAGATGTGAGAAATGTTAGCTGACCTTACATGAACTCTCTCTCAACTCCAGCTGGTCACCATTCCCTGGCTCCTTCTGTGTCCGAGTACACGTAGGATGTTACTCCATAAGCACTACCCAGGACACTGCTATGGGTGAAGCACTGTGCTGGACCCAACATTGTTACTGAACAGAACAAGCTCAGACCCTGACCTTGGGGGAAGACACAGAAGATGTGGCAGCTGAGGCTACAGTTATGCCCAGAAGCACAGAAGACAGCGGGCTGTGTGGGATTCCTGGGGACAGAACCCTTGTGGGGCTGAGACCCAAAGCTGGAGCAGGTACCTTGCTCAGAGTGGGTAATGTATGGCATTGCTGAGCCTCCAGTAACTCAAACTCAGAAGGGCTCTGATGCTGGCATCTACCTGCCAACACTCTGAACCTTGTCCTCTTACACGACAGCCCTTGCAACCCCAGGCACCACCCAAGCATGGCTTCAGTATTCAACTTGTCATTCTTAAAGCATTATATAAACATTCAGGCCTTTGGAAATTTAGACATATTTTGAATAATCTTTTTTTTCCTAAACTTTATTTTTTACTATTTTTTTTTACAAACTTTCTCTACGCAGAGAATATTAGATAATAATCACACACCTAATTAAGAAAGCTTAACGGGACACTTGTCTGATAAGAGTAATTATGTTTCAAAAGCCTTCCCAATCTGTGCACTGCAAATACTGGCCCAATCAGAGCAGAGGCGCTGAAACAAAGCTGGAAGACAACTTCCCAGCAGCCACTAGAGACAATTAACCAGCTATTGACAGGAAGGGTACCCAGAAAACACGCTCCTCCTGATAGTGTAGATAGCCCACTGTAAATAGACGTTCTTGATCAAAACATCCTCGCAATTCCATGAATAAAAGAGACAGGCGCACAGGATCCCAATCTCAGAGTCGGGAAGCATTGTTAGCACCATAAAGTTCTGAGAACAAAAACATGCCTAGGCTTTAACAGTGTTTATTCTATAAGAACGTTTCAGCTAGCAAACAAAGGTAGTTCTTTTATTAAAAAGAATTATTAATTACTACTACCTTGTTATCGTGCCTCAAAATATGCTTGATTTTTTTTCCAGGCCCTGGGGATTCTTGGTGAGTGCCATCGTCAAGCTTTTAACAAGGACTACAGCTATTAGATAAATGCACAACACAATGTCCATCAATGTGAAAATACCAAGAGAAATTCTGAGGGTCACCTAACACTATAACACATAAGAAATAAGTGCAAGTACTTATGGAGGCCAGAGGTCATCATTTCAAAGCTAGCTTGCTATCTGTTTCCTTTGTTCATAAAAGGGAACAATGCAATATACATCTAGAATGATTGGACAGTCATTGGGCTCCCTTGGAAGGATGGAGAAGACAGGGGTGCTTGTGTGGCTCCATACTCAAGACTACAGAGCTCAAGGGGCTGCTGGTGATTATTTCCATACCAAGAACCCAGCCATGCTTCTGAGACATCCATATCCATCTCCCTAAAGGTGAAAGGATGGTCTCTGGGCTCATGGAGAGGATGTTCACATAGAAGTCAAAAGCACACTGCCAGCTATTTAAGGTCCTTCCCCCTAGGGAAAATCCTTGCCAGAGAAGCCCTGAAATGGCCAGGTGCTCACATTCAATGTATAAACACACCTTCTGGCCAATGCCAAGCTTCTAAGGTGAAGTTACAAAACACAGCAATGGGAAAACATACACAGACAGTTCTCTGGTGACTCCAAGAGCCTGCTCTGGAACAGACCAGAACATCACCTAGGAGAAAAATGGGCTTCACTAAAGAACGTATAAGGACCTGGAGGTAGGAGTCAGTCCTTGATTGATTGGTTGTCAGCTTTCTATAGTCACAAAGTTCTCATAAAGAAGATGGGGAACAAGCATAATAGGAGATATGAATTTTAAAACAAACAAATAACAAAAAACCAAAAGAGCAGATGAGGAGATGCTGTGTGGGAAGGGCCATGGCAGAGGACAGCCTCCAGAGGCCAGAAATAAGAGAGTCTCCCTCAGAAATTTTGCAGCTCTGCAGACACCTAGATTTTAGACTTTTTCTAAAATGTGTATGTTCGTGGATAGATAGATAGATAGATAGATAGATAGATAGATAGATAGATAGATTGATAGATTGATAGATAGTCACTTTTCAAGTTTTTCTGAAAACAAACAAACAAACCTCAAACACTTTGACTCCATTGGCTACCCACTCTCAAACCCATGGGAAATGTCAGTTAAGGAAAAATGTACCTCCCCAGGGCATGTGCCAATCCAAGTTATTAATAACCTGAGATTCTCAGGAAAAAGATACACTTATATTAAAGATTTTACATGAGTGATTAAAACTTGGTGCTCATGTAGAGGTAAAATATTGTAGGTTCAAAGTGAAATTATCTTGGACAGTCTTCAGAGATTAATAGCCATTTATTAGCCAAGTCTGCATCTAACAAACCACCCTTGTGCCTATCATGTGTATCTTTCCAGGATTTGGGGACATATTTCCAACTTCCAGCACCCAAAAGCCAAAAATGGCATCCCGCAGCATTCGGAACCTTGAGCAGCGGTCCCTTGAGCAGCGGTCCCTTGAGCAGCGGTCCCTATCTCTGCTGCAGTTCCCCAGCCCCAGTATTTGAAACGGGCCTTGATTGCTTTTTTTGTTGTTGTTTTGTAACTGCAAACTTCACGAAACAATTTTCCATGTTGAAGTGTGGCATTTGGGGGCCAGGGGAATCACATGAATTTGCGGTTCTTGGCCATGGTCATTAATAGTGGCTCGAATGTAAACTATTATTCCCTTTGAGGTGGGAGTTGTGTTTTGCATCAGCAAATTACAGCCGCCCACTGTCATCTTCTACAAGGGATGATGATTGAGGAGTAACAGGAATGACTCTGATGTCTGCTGGGCTATCCTGGACCATAAGAACAGAGGGATGTGCAGACTGTCCCACAATGGGGGTCTCCCACGACCTTTGACCCTCCATCACTATGCCCAAAATAGATGACTCTCTCTCCTCTCCTCTCTATGCAAGGCCTGCTTTAGTTGTTTCCTATGGCAGCTCTCACAAATGACACTAACTAGAGGCTTAAAACCATCAATGCTGATCCACAGCTTAAAGCCATAAGTCCAAGATGCACATGTCAAGGGCCACTCTCCTGCCAGAAGCCTCCTCCAAAGGACACTCCATCCCAGCCTTTAGCTTTGAGTCTTGTCACCCCTGTCTCTGTCTTTGGTTCACATCCTCCTCTCCTCTCATTTGTAAGTTACTATGCCTCTAAAGAAAGATACTGGTGATAACATTGAGTATCACTCATCCAGGGCAATCATTTGCCCCCCCCCAAACCCTTAACTAGTGATACCTGAAGGCCCCGAGACAGTTTTAATTGTCAACTGGACACAATCCACACTCACCTGGGAAGAAAACCTCACTGGGGATTGTCTGAATTAGAATGATTCATGGTTATGATTCATGGTCTGGAGAGGACTGCCTTGATATCATAATTGGTAAAGTGATTTGGGAGAGTCATCCTGTGAGTGGAAGCAAGATTCTCTTGGTTTGTGTGCTAAGTGCATAAAAAAGGCAAGAGTGAGCTGAGCACGGGTGTGACATTCACTGTTCCCTCTCTGCCCCTACCTACAGAACTGACTGTTCAAAATTCCTGCTGCCTTGCCTTCCCTGCAATCACGGAAGGCAGCCTGGAGTCAGGGTCCAAATTAACATTTTTGTCCCCTAAGTTGCTTTAGTCTGGACGTTTTAACACAGCAACAGAAGCAAAACAAAGACAAGAAGTAGTCCGCCTGTTCCAGTTCTGCCTCACCTTCTCAACCCAGAGCAATGCAGTCCTGAAGAAACCAATGCCTACCAAGAGTCACAGGGCTGCTGAGCTCTGACAGCTGCTTGAAAAGCCCCCTGGTGGCTCCTGCCCACACCTCACCCTCTAGATGAGACTGGCTCCTCTTTCTCTCCTTAAAAGGATCCTCCAGCCAGCAAGGGAAAAGCTTACCTCCAAACCTCATGCAGGAGCACTTCCTACCTTCTTCTCTCACCTTCCCTGAACTGCTGGTCTACCAGAAATTTCCTACTGCGATGTACTCTGTACCTATCCCCCTCCACCAAAGAGAATTCTAGAAAACAGAGTCCCTCACTAGACTTGTCTTCTGTAGCATGCAAAAGGAGCATTAGCCATACATGCTCTGAAGGATGCTAGCTAAATGATGGTTTCATGATGCCTCGTTACAATGATTTTAAGGCCTGGCTGGGTACCACCATCTTCCACCTGGTCTTACTTTTTTTTTTTTTTTTTTTGACAAAAACAAAAGTTAATGCATTATTCCTGGGTTCCCTTCAAATGTGTTCAGTTAAATCACGGCTGTTAAAAAGCTTTCCTAACCAGACAATTATGTTGTGCCGTCTTCCAGCTGGAGTGCAAGAAGCCATTATGCTTTCTTTGGAATGCTTTTGCCTCATCTAATTAGTTTAGAATGTTGATATTAATCCAGAAGTTCTACTGTAGGCTTAGCACTGCAGCGTTCACCCACCCCACGTGCACGGGGAGGAGCAACTGCTCGACACTCCAGCAACACAAACTGTAAGAGAAAGCAGACTCCTGCAGCAATTATACAAATATTAATGTTTGTCTAGTATTACAGTACGCGCACATATACTTAGAATATCCATCTAGGTCTAGGTTTTTAATAATCATTGAAATGTGAAGAAATACATTTCTGTAATGAGATTGGCATTAAAAATCCTCATTCCCAATACACAGATGAACATCATCCGTTGGCAAAATAGCCTTTGCAGCAAAGGGTTGGATGGCTTCAGCAGAATCCCTGCCTTATCCATCTTCCTATGCACCTGAAGTCATAGATGTATGGGCACAGGTGGACTCATGGGAAAAGAAGGCACCATTCTCAAAGACAATGACAACTTAGGGAAAATGAGGGTCACTGACTGCTGGCTTCTCATTTAATCAAGGAGATACAAAGTAATATATCTATAATCACACACATATACTATATAGTGCCATGACTCTGTGTGTGTGTGTGTGTGTTGGTTTGGGTGCTCACATGTGCACATACAGAGGTCAATGTCAGGTGTTGGGTGTTTTCCTCAATTGCTCTGTACCTTACTTGTTTGAGTCTCTCTCTGAGCCCAGAGCTCACCATTTCAGTTAGATTGGTTGGCAAGAGAGCCTCCAGCAACTGCCTGACTCTGTCTTGCAGAATTGGGTTTACAGATATACCCGGCTTTTACATGGATGATGGGAATCTGAACTCAGATTCTTGTGCTGTAGTAGAAAAAATACTCAGCAAGTATTTTTTCCCACTGAGCTAGCTCCATGATCACTTCTTAAAACAAAGGATTCTTTAAGAAAGAAAAATCAAGCTCGTGAGAAGAAGCCTCTCTGCTGAATGGGATAGACTTGCATGTATGACTGCCTCCCTGCCTTTTTCTTATTTCTCTTCGGTCAACTGAGACCTGAGGAAATCGATTTTTCAGCCTACATCCTAGGGCGAGTTTGTAAGCCGGTGGGTTTGGAAATTACATGTGGGAGCTCTGTTCCGAGCACTGAGATTGAGTGACAGATGAAAAAGTAAAGGATGTATTGCCCCTCTCCTGTTCTCCAAGCAGTTCCTAGCAAACCGAGACAACAGGAGATAAGTCTTGGCTTCTGAAATACCATGATCAAGGCTATATGTGCATTGTTTGATTTTTTAAGGAAAGGTCTCACTAAGTGAGCCCATGGTGTGCCTGGAACTCACTAAAGACCGGCAAGGTTCTGAGTGCTGGGATTAAAGGCATGTGCCACCATACCCAGTCACAGATAATTTCATGGGGTGTTGGCAATTGCAGTATTTCTCAAGGACATAGGTTAAGATATTCTGGCATGGGCTGGTTGAGGTGTCAGAGACAAGTAGATTTCTATGAGTTGGTGACAGCCTGATCTATACAGCAAGTTCCAAGGCTATACCATGAGACTCTGTCTAAGCAAACAAACAAAAAAAAGCAAATAAGCCATACCAGTATAGCGACTCTAGTGAACGACACCATATTGTACTTGACAACTGCTGCAAGTAGATCCGAATGTTCTTCCCACAAAGAATGCTAAGTATGTGAGGTGTTGAGTATGTTAATTAGCCTGATTAAACAATTTCACAACATATGCATACAGCAATCAAAGTATCACATAGTATACCATAAATACATGCAGTTTCTGCCAATTATCCCTTACTAAGACTAAGGGAAGAACACTAAAGAAGGGTGTAAGTACAGCATGTGGCACCAGCAGAGAGGGCAGAGAGGGATGGTTTTGGGTGGGCATCAGCAGAGAGGGCAGAGAGGGATGGTTCTGGGTGGGCATCAGCAGAGAGGGATGGTTTTGGGTGGGCATCAGCAGAGAGGGCAGAGAAGGATGGTTCTGGGTGGACAGTCAGGATGGGGGATACAGGGTGTAATGAGGACAGTGGGGGAAGGGTAGAGGATATGGAGCAGGGCAGTCACTGTGGGAGGATGAGAGATGCAGAACAGGACAGTAAGTAGGTAGGCTAGAAGATACAGTGTGGACAACTGGAGGTGGGGAGGATACAGTACAGGCCGGTGGGGGAGGTGCAGTGTATACAGCTGTGGGGGAGGGGCACGGAGGAAACAGCATAGCATTCATAAAAAATGGAGGATTGAGTGTGGGTAGGCAAGGTAGGGGGATGGAGGATACGGCCAGGAAGTTGGGCAAGAGCAACAAGGCAGGAGGGAGTCCTCCTACCTCAGTGGAGAGAGTAGAGCTCACATCTGCCAGTCTACTCCTCTAAAGTACAGGTAAAGTGGTCCTTAAGCTCAAGCGCTTAGGATCAGAAGTGTTTTGAGCTTCGCATAGTTTCAAATGTGTCAGTATCAGCAAGTATACAATAAGAGATGCTGGGGGTGGTACTCAACTTATTTCCGTTCCATATGCACCTTATCTGCATGATGGAAGCTAATCACGTGCAAGCCGTTAGTCACTTCATCTATGAGGCAGTCTCATGATGTGGAATGGCCTCCTTGAGGATGGCATGTTGGCCCTCAAAAAGTTTTGGATTTGAAAGGATCAAATTGGACTCGTAGTTTGGAGATCTTCAACTGGTGTTGCATTTGAGTCTGTTTTATTCAAGATTTCTTCTAACGTCAGGCATGGTGGGAAGACTAAAAATGACTGACAGTTGTGAGCTGAACTCATGGGCATCAATCTAAGGACTAAAGGACTCGAAGTGTGATGCCCACTCCTCAGTCTGTCACTAGCACACCATTGCTTCAGGATTACAAGAGATAAAGCAAACACTACTGTTCTGCTAAAGGAGCACAGCCAGATTCCTCCCTCGTGACTTCAGCGACACTCACAGATCAGTGCCTTGCTCAGCCACCATCAGAGCCAGCTCCCTCCTGCAGTAGGCAGGGACAAATTCAGAGACCCACAAATGGACAGTGTGCAGAGAGTGAGAGATCTTAGCACATTCAGTACTAGGGGATGTCTCCAAAGAACTCCAAATCCCTCCCCTTGGGATTGGGTAACCCTGCCAAAGAGAAGGTGGAGAGAGTGTAAGAGCCGGAAGGAAGGGAGAACAGCAGAGAAACAAAGGCTCCTGAAAACAACAGAAACACTGCACATGTGAACTCACAGAGACTGTGGCAATGTGCACAGTGCCTGCATGGGTCTAAGCAGATGCCCCCACCTCCACCCCAGCAAGTGAACACAAGCTTGACAGGGCAAGTGAACACAAGCTCCCTTCTCCAATCCAGAAGCTATGTCCAATTGATAACCACTCACCAAGGAAAAATTAGTTTTCTCCAATGGAGTCTCACTAGGTATACAAACCACGCCCAGCCATAGGTAGCCAACACAACTCAAACTCAGTGGTCTCTTTGAAGGTTCTCTTTTCCCCCTTATAGGTCTTTTGTGTATATATTATGGTTTCTGATTTTATGTTTTTATGGCATATCTGTATGTATGTGTGTGTCTTTGTGTCTACAGGTGTTTCTTGTGCTTTCTCTTTGGCTCGGTTTTTTTTTTCTGCTTGTTTTGTCCTATACTAGTTTTTATTTGTTTGTAATTATCTAATTTCATTTTATTATTATTTTTAGATGTCTGTCTTTTAATGAGAGGGAGAGAAAGGGGATGGACTTAGATAGGAGAGGGTGGGAAGAGTTGGGGGAAGGGAAATGATAATAAAAGCATATTGTATTTTAAAAAGTATTTTTAATAAAAAAATGGAGGAAAAGAGAGAGTGTGTGAGAAAGACAGAGAAACAGGGATGGAGATGGACACATAGACAGAGACAAGGTTTGCTAGTAAAAGCCTTTGCCACTTGCAGTTTGCTCTCTCTGCTTTGTGTTTGTGGTTCAGAATTAATCTGTCTCTCAGCTTTTTTTTCTCACTACCATGGCTGCTGTTTATTGCCATGCCTTCCTGACACAATGGGCTCTTGGTGCTCTGGAACTGTGTCTTAGTTAGGGTTTCATTGCTGTGAAGAGACATCATGACCACAGCAACTCTTATAATGGAAAATATTTCATTGGGGCTGCCTTACAATTTCTAAGGTTCAGTTCGTTATCATCATGGGGAAAAGCATAGCAGCATCCAGGCAGACATGGTGCTGGAGATGGAGCTGAGAGCTCTACATCTTGATCCAAAGGCAGTGACAGAAGGACACTGTATACCACACTGGGTGTGGTTTGAGTATAGAGACCTCAAAGCCCACCTCTACAGTGACACACTTCCTCCAACAAGGTCACACCTCCTAATAGTGTCACTTCCTATAAGTCAAGCTTTCAAACACATGAGTCTATGGGGCCATTCCTATATTCCACCACAAACTCTTCTATAAGTTGCCTGAATTGTGATATTTTATCATAACAATATAAAAGGTAAGTAATACACCAACTGAGTCATCTCTCCAGTCCCTCAAGTCCTTTTGAGTTGTCATGAGATGTTCTAAGGACCCCAATTCCAACCTGTCCTGATCTCCAGTGTTCAGAGATCTCAGCAAATGTCTCCATCCTAGTGTTTCCATGGAAAACGCTGCCATTGTTTGCATAAACTTTCTCCTGCATGCACAAGTGTCCACATGCTGACGATATGGGCCCTAATGTGGTTGGAGGTCCTAGACCTGCTAGGAAGTAGGACCAGATGGCAGGCTTTTAGGTCACTGAGCACACTGCCATTGGAGGGGTGTAACTTGCTCAACTACTCTTCAATAGCTTTCAAGAGGAAGCTATCACAAAAACTTGTTTTCCTAAGCTTTTGCCACCCAGCTCCTTAACCTGCTGATTGGTGGTGTGAGCATTCAGCCCATGTGATCACACCCTGCCATTGTACGTCACCAGAGCCTACAGCATGGCCTCTGGACCTTTGGCCTCCAAATTAAGGAGCAGAATAGACTTTTCTTCAGAAGTTAAGTCTTTTTCATAGAGCAACAAGAAGCCAAAGCTCAGAGCAGTCCAACACGGAAGAGCTGACCAGAGGCAGACACATCACACACTTGATTTCTGCATCCCTTGGTCTGGTACTTTCTTACTGAGAGGATTTTTCTATTAGCAATGGGTGCTAGATAAAGTCCCAAGACAGGCATGTCAACACCTTAAGCTTCCCCCAGGCCCCAGAGAGCCAAGCTAACACCATTCTGAACAAATCTTTCCAATAACTTTTCAGTTTTACATCTATCTTGATGTTAATATTCCTGCAAACCTAGTTTTCCTCTTTATTGTCAGGAAATGTGGCAATTATATACTGTTTTATTCTGGTCTAGGTGGTATAGCTTAAGACTGAGGGTTCCACATCCCATCTTGCATTGAGCAAACTGAAGTCAGAAGGCCATGAAGAAGTCTGCCTCCCAGTCAACATCCTTCAAGTGGTGCAAGGATAGGCTCCATCCTGGGATGTGGGCCGGAGAAGAAAAACTGAATGCTGGTGGTAGTGGTGGTGGTGGTGGTGGTGGTGGTGGTGGTGGTGGTGGTGGTGGTGGTGGTGGTGGTGGTG
>JANHMN010000001.1:181575568-181591175 GCA_030674055.1 Rhabdomys pumilio | reverse complement strand
AGAGAGAGAGAGAGAGAGAGAGAGAGAGAGAGAGAGAGAGAGAGAGAGAGAGAGAATATAAAACAGAAAGAAAAAGGAGCATTCCAGACTGGACTCTGAAAGTGTTGACTCAAATAACAAGAGTGCAGAGGTTTTCAGTCGTAACCACTTTCTCTGTGTGTTGGGTGGGTGGTTGACTAAGGGGATTTTAACTAGGAAAACATTTTCAGTTGAGTTCAAGATCATCCTGAAGTTTCCATAAAGAAGATCCAAAATGTACTGTGAGGGCCATGCTTTGAAGGTTTCTAGGAGGAAGGATGTCCCCACTGTCTCTCTCTTCGCCTCCAGGTTCTGTCTGCTCTGAGCCCGGAAAATCCAATCAGTGAACTCTGCTAGACATTTTTTCAACTCCTCTCAGGTAAGCCCCACTCACTGGCTGCACATAGCACAGCACCCCTTAGAGGTAGTTTGACTGGGTAACTACTTAACCAAATGCAGACTCCTTGGAAGTAAACAATGGAAAGATATTATAATAATAATGACATTGTCTCTGACTTTTCTGCGACATCTAATCATCTGTCAGGGACAGGGAGTCATCAGAACCTCCACTTCACATACACACACTGTCTTTCTTCCGCTGGACATGAGAACTTGTATCTGCTGTGTAAGCGAAGCATGCATCGTGATTAGGGTGGCCTTCCTGTCAATCATAGTAAACAAAGCACACGCGTCTCTGTGCCAACATTCAAAGAGAATGAAGAAGTAATGTGGGGAAGGCTCATAGGATACGGGGTGGGGAGGAGGCTACAACAAATGAGTAATGCGTGCTAGGTGGGAGTGTAAAGTGGGAGTGACTGGATCTGGGGCTGCATTCTGGTCTGATGAATGACCGAGGATTTGGAATCCAGTGGATCTTGCTGAACGAATCCTACTGTGAGACACAGAGAGAGTCCATGCTCGGAAGCCAGCAGTGAAAAACACAGCTCAATGGGGACAACTAATTAACACCCTGTTTTCAGGACAGCTGGACCCAAGCCCCTTCTCAGGGGTGCTGTCTATATAACCACTCAAACCCTACTCTTTCTTTCTCCTGCATTAAGGAAACTGGGATTTCCAGGCCTAGGGTAGCCAAGGATAGTGCAGAATGTCTTGTTAATTTCAAATAAATCACCTTTTAGCAAAAATATTTCACAGCATACATTCATACTAAAAACAATTTGTTGTTTACATGAAGCTCAAATTCTAACCAGGTACCCATAGCTCAATTTGTTAAGTCTGACAGCCCTGTTTATGAGCAGGAGATTGGCGGGCATAAGGTAGTGTGCTTTCACAGACATTCGAAGTACATTAAATGGCATTTACCTCATTTGTTTTAGGCGTCAGAGATTGCTGAGGTGGGCTCCCTGTTCTTTATGCATGACTTGTTCAACACTGAATCCTATCAAATTCCTTTAAGGAACAGTTTGACTTTTCTGTTGCCAACTCAATTTCTCCCTCCTTAGTTCCTTCCAGCTGCTTTTGTTCCTGCAGATCAAACGGGTCCTTGACTAGATGGTGCTTTAGCTTGTTTCCATTGCTCAGATACTCACATGTCTTAGTCTATCCGGAACTTGATATAAAGTGAGGCTCAGACTCGAATCATCTTACCAAACGGTCGATAAGTTGTAGTCGATTTATCAAATAGCCTCCCACTTCCCTTGAAGTGACTTGAAGTCTACACATCTACACAAATGTTCATGTGGTAGTCTCAGTCTTCCTTCCACTCATCCAGAATTCTTAATGTTAAAGTCCTTTTGTTACTGTAGCTTTAAACATGATACTATTATTCTTCAGTATCCAATGTGTCAAGATTCCCTGCCATTCTCCCAACAATTAAAACATTTCCCTATTCTCATCTTAACATTCAACACTTAATATATATAACATTAACAATGCATGTAATTAAAAATTTTCTAATAACCACAAAATATAAAATATAGATATAGGTAATTCCAATGATATATTTCATTCGACCCAACATACCTAAAAATATTTTATTTCAACATGTAATCAATATTTTTAAGTTGTAAGATATCCTGAACTCCTTTTACCATGCCATGCTTTCAAATCCCACTGCCCTCTTCATATTTACAAAGCACCGTCATCCAGATCAGCCACATGCTAAGTGTCCTATTGTCATATGGGGCCCAATGGCTATTGGATTAGGTGGTGCAGATCTAACCAAGCCACAAAAGCATCTTCTACAAAATATTTTGCCAACCCTGAACTATGCAACATGAAGATGTTTCCATATAAAAATCTCAACTGCGCACACATACACACACACACACACACACACACACACACACACACACACACACACATACACACACACACAAACCATCTTACTTCTATAAGCACTTGGCTAAAACATGAGGGGAAATGGAGGAAACTTGAAAAAGTCTACAGGTCAATATAATCCCTTAGCTTTCCAATCCTGAGTAATCAGATGAGAATGCAGAGACACCAGAACATTCTGTAACAGTCCTTGGGGAGGCGTGGCTCCCACTAGACAATTATATCGGGAATAGATACTAAAATGAGAAAACCACCAGTCTCTGGGAGAAACAGTTTGCATTTTATTTTACTGTGATGCTCTCCTCCCAGCTGGATACTCGCCGATGATAAAGCTAGAGGTGGATTGATATCACAGAGGAAAATCCTCTCAGCACTCTGCCAGGAGACGCTCAGCCTCCCCTATTTGGTAGGAAATTATTCAGCTTCACAAGTACCTTTCTCATTTCCTTGGAATGCCATTTCTATTAGTCAACATAATATATTATAGGACTGGCCAATGGGAACTTAATATGAAGCATTTTATATAAAATGTAAAAATTATTTCTGCTCTGGAAGAAAAAAAAAACCTATCCAAGATGAGGTGTAAACTCTATCTGAAATTCTTAAAGATGTCAGCACAGTAGGGAGCTAGAGAGGGGAAGTCCAGGGATGGATGGGAGCCTGGGGAAGCCCCTGTTCCATCTTGGCTATGGGCTGATTCATCAGTAATGAAGTCCTCCTTCCCTGTCTCTCAGCTACATCAGCTATAAAGTGAGAGGTGGGTCTGGTAGGCATCTTCCAAACTGCAGTTGTTAACGTACCAAGGTCATAAAACTTGCTCTACATCCTTCCTGTACCCAGAGTCGGCAAGCAAATTCTTAGAAAGGTGCAGAAAGTAAACACTTCCAGCTTTATACATCAGACCATCTTTATTCTCAACTCTGCCATTATAGCACAAAATCAGTCATGGACAACACAGGAACAAATGAGAGGCTGTTTACAATAGGGGAGCCTATGGTAAGGTCATGCTTTCCTGATCCCTCTCTATTACCCCTCTCTATTATTTTTAAATTGATTCATTTTGTTAACAACTAATGTTGATACTTTAATGGAAATCAATATATGAATAAAATATATGGGTAGAATTTATTCAGAAAAATAAATATAAAATAATTTTTAACTATTACATATCATCTAAATCACCTTGTATAACAGCACTTTTGAGAAAACTATTTGTAGTGACCCACAGAAGCATCCAAGAAAACAAGATTCTAGGATGTTCTCCCCTCGGAAGAATAGAGGATACGAGAAAGACCCCTCTCTTTGCCTTAAGATGCACCTTGAAATATTGACAGGTAATATGAAGTAGTATCTGAAAATTGCTTCAAAAAGTCTACCAAGCAATATGGTGTGCTAGTATAGGGTGGGGATGGAGTTACTGATGAAACCAGAGGTGTTTGGGAGCTGACAACGACAGAATGTGGATATTTTACTGTGTGTTTAAGACAGCTGCAGTTTAAAAGTTAACAAAGAGGATCACACCAAGGTATAGCATAAGAGAAATAGCTTTAGAGAAGTCAAGGGGAAAATAAGACAGAAGTGTGGAGAAAGCCAAGCCTTCCAATCCACAAGACACCTCACAGGTCCTGGTGGCCACCGCCGCCACACATCACAGGAAAGTCAGCCAGAGAACAAAGGCTTTGGTGAGCGGCCCTGTCAGCCAGACTTTTGTACCCAGGGTCAAGCTGCAGGGAGGCATGTCCAAAGCCTGAGGCTGTATACAAAGCCACAAGGTACACCCTGAGAGTTGGCACCACCGTGGCCTGATAGGCAGCAGAACTGCCTGGAACTGACAGCCAGGCAACCTTGAATTCCACAGTGCTCCCAAGCTGCACATCTTCCCTTTAAACATTTCTGCAGGAGGCTCAGAGCCAACGCTGAAGAACAAAGCTGTTCAATATGCTAGAAATGGGTCAGTTTAATTTCATTGTCTAAACATACTGGAACTGAAGCAGAAAAAAGTAGCAAATGGCGTAAATTAACAAACTGAACCCCACTGTGAGCCTGGCTACCATTCTTCCATTGAAATACCCTGGCCAGCAGCTTCTAGCTGCTTTTGCTGAGATTTCAGGGACCACAGGAAGGCAGAGGCTCAAGCCATTGTCCCTAGTAGACTAGAATGAAAAAGCCTGAGAACACTGAAGTGCCCCCCCCCCCAGGAGGATGAAGCTGACAACTGGGTCAGGCCTTGAGGGTCAGCAGTTCACTGCAACAGGCCTCTTGTCTTTGTATTAGCAAGGTTACAAGGAGTCTGTAGCAACTGGGACTCTTTTAGGTACAACAAAGGCAGGGAACACAGAGACAGTGGGTCACTTGTTTTATCTTGACATATACAGGGAAAGAAAAGAAACAGACTTTTAGATATTTTAAGTTTTAAAAAAAGCAAAATGTAATAAAATAAAAAAAAAAAAAAGCAGAACCTTTGGCCTATGACTTTCCTAGGAATTTCACTCATGTTTTTCTGGCTTCCATTGGGCTTGTATTTAGAGAGCCACACACTACCACTTCCTGAAACACAACCAAACTGACAGCTGCCTCCATATGGGAAAATGGGGACCAAGGGCATCCCTGAGCCCCAGAGGCTACAAACTTTCAACCTGAGGTTGGAAATAGGAAATAGAAAGAAGAAATTTCAGATATAGCTGATCAAACCATGTTCAGGAAATCAAGACATGGCAGAAGGGTTGTGGACACAGTCCATTTCCCACTGGGTCCCCAGTGGCATAAAACAGCTCTTGGGACAGTGGCTTATGGCACCTTGTATACCAGAGTCTCATACAATAGAACATTTCTAAAACCAGATTCAACCAGATTCATGAGGCTTTCTAAAAAAAAAAAAAACAAGGCGGAGATATAGGTATAGGTATGGGCATAGGCATAGGCATAGGCATAGGCATAGGCATAGGCATAGGCATAGGCATAGGCATAGGCATAGGCATAGGCATAGGCATAGGCATAGGCATAGGCATAGGCATAGGCATAGGCATAGGCATAGATCAGTGAAAGAATTTACCAAACCTCTTGATTCCCTTTAAGATAGCAATACAACCAAGGAAAGAATATAGCACCAGGAAAACATAAATAAAAAGTCCTGCTAATTTTGAATATGGAGAAAGTGTGGAAGGTGGAGAGACACTGGAGCCAGACCTTACAAAACTTTCTGGGAACAGAGAGGGTAACAGTATGCTGTGGATAATTCTTTACACACAGATGGTTGTAAAAATATGGAAGGAACAACAGACTCCAGGCCCTAGTGGCACTTCTGCCACCCTAGCCTCAACCTCCCCAGGCTCTTCACAGGTCCACTGACCCACAGCCCATGTCTTTGACAGATTCATTTTTCTGCCAGTAAAACTCACAGATGGAAAAAACAGTGAGCCTAGCCTAGAGTTCATTTGAAAACTCAACCCATGATGTAATAACTGTTAAAACTATTTACTAACAGGTCCTATTATGGCTTTCATACAAACATTCATACGGAAAGGGGAAACACGTTTTACACGGGAGCCTCATAAATAATGCAAAAGGTCTAATTTACCATAATCACATCTGACATTTATCTCTAGTCGATAATGTATCGGCACATGCGTCATCTTATACAGAAGCAACTGCAGGGCCACCAAGAGAGCATCTGTGTTGGGGACTGAGTAAATCCCACTGCCCTTTGAAATGATGTGCAAAATTTGCCACCTTCAAAGACGTTCACCTGGGCAAAGGATGGAAATGTCACTGTTTTCTAGGTGAAATTAAGTGGGAAATTACAGAAAACGCAATTTAGATGAGAATTTTTTTCCCGAGACATAAATATTCATAACTTACAAACTGACAAAGCCCTGCAGATACCATAGGAACCACTTTGTAAGAAGAGCTGATTCCTCCAGATTCCGTTTGTCAGTGACAAGATAATTTTCATAGCAACAAATTAACATCTCAAAGAGAACTAGGAAGGCTGTGGTGTGTGGGTAGGAGGCAAGCTGGGGTCTAGCAAAGGCGTTCCACGCTTAAGTTTTCATTTCACAACTTTCCTAGGAAGACTTGCAGATCAGATGTCCCTCTCAAGAGCCTAGGACCCCCCCCCCTAGTCCTGAAGAATTTTCTACAGCTTTGTTCTTAATCTAAGTCAGACTTGAGACAACCTTTTAAATCATCATTTTGTAATGCCTTCTTTACAAACCTGAAATGAAACTCAGATAAACCCACATGTTAGAAAAACAGACAGTGGGCCCAGCCTATAACATAAAAGGAAGCTCAGGGCAAACGGTCTATTAGAAAGCCATGTGTATTGCAGAGCTTAAGTGTGATTACAGTAAAAGCATGTAAAAGCTGGGAAGTTGACTCACTAGGCCAGAGCACTTGCTATGAAAACGGAAGAACCTAGGGTTGGACTACCAGTTCCTAACTAGAACCTATGCATAGAGGCATCTTCCCAGAATTCCAGTGTTAGGTCAGAGACAGGTGAATCCCAGAGCTCTCTGGCCAGCCAACCTAGCCAAACCAGGCCAGTGAGAGACCATACATCAAAATGTAGGGTGGAGGACAGTGGCAGGGAGGATATCTGAAAGCAGCTTCTGGTCTGTACCCACACACGTGGACACATACACATAAACATGCACATGCAATGTATTACACACACACACATGCAATAAAAATATTAGAAGTTAAAATGGCCCAATGAAATACAAGCTGTATTCCTACATAGAATGTGTCTTAATGGCTATGAGTGTTGCCTTCAGGGACATCACTCCTGCAGAAACAGGAACTCACTAAAATATGGCAGACCTGCTCCTAAAAAATTAAGTACTCATTAAAGCCACGAAATACAAGTTCATGATTAGACTAGAACCTAGGCTTGGGTGACTATCTGCAGATTTTTTCATTTGCCTAGAGTTCCAGCAGAGTATCTGATGTTCACCTCCAGAAGCCAGACGGATGGGCTTACTGAAGAATACCTATCATGGCTGAGCCCTGTGGCGGCCAACCATGCAACAGCACAAGCTAGCACCACACAGATGTAAAGGGAAGGCATCACCACCACCCACGTTTTCTTGACACCAAGACTCAGCAGAGGTCATCTCAGTAGCTCTCTGCACACTAACTCCACCCTTTCAGAAAAGTGGCAATGGACTCCTTACCCTCACCTTCCACAGACATGGGGGTAACGAGCACAGCAACTTCACAGGGCTGTGGGCACTAAATACTTTCATGTTTGTGAAATCTCTAACCACAAGCATAAGCCACCAACAAAGCCTAGAATATACAAAGCTTATGTCTATAACGGCATCCCTGTGCCAGTCTCTTTAAGCTAAATTCTAATGCAAAGAAACCAAGAGGAGCCCAGAGATAGGAAAGAAGAGCTCAGAATGGCCAGTAGACTAGGAACAACCGAGGGCTCAGTAGGCATGCTATGAAATTTGGCCTTAATTCTCAGGGGTCAGTGTTCTTTTGGGACACTGGTCTATGCACATTAGACAACTTTTCCTAAATAGCAACTATGGTTAAAGAGTAGCCTATGGTAAATGACAAGACATCATCATTGGAAGCCGGAGTAACCTGGTCAGATGCACATCAATCCAATAACCATATAAGAAATGGATCAAAGAAAGTATAGCCAGCAAAAGGGAGGTCATTTAGGAAAGTGATTCAGTAGCCTTGATTTCCAAATGTATAAGTTGGGTGGGCACTGCTACAGTCTGAATGTGTCCCTTGAAGTCCAGCTGCTAAAACATAATGGCCTAGGGATGGGTGACATTGAGAATGGGGGCTTTAAGAGGTAACTAAGTTATGGTGGTGGAGGCCTCATTATGCGATTAAGATCTTAACAAATGGTTCCCAGGAATGGGCTCCTGCTCCTCTGGTTTTTTCTGCCATGTGTAGCGACTAAAGCCTCATTTTATGAGGAGTTAGCCTTCAGAATCTTGGCTCCCTGACTCCTGGAACTGTGAGAAGTACACTTCTCTTCTTTACAAGTTACTCAGTTTTTTGTATTTTGTTATAGCAGTACAAATGGACAAATACAGGGCCACCATGTAATAACTTCAAGGAAAGGGAAGGATAGCAGAAAGAATATTCTGAACACTGAACACTGAACACACATGAAGGTACGAGAGGATCAGGGATGAGAAACGGTGTAGGTTTTCTGGCTTGGGAGATCAATAATAGTAATCTTCAAAGGCTCTCTACAGAGAACTGACATAAGGATTCAGACTGAACATGTAACAGAGGGCCTGGCCAACACTGCATGCTGAGGAGATGCTAAGTCACAGCAGACACTGGGAGAGGCAGCTGAAGAAGTACTGTCTGAAGGGCTATGGCAATTCATTGTTCCTCTGCCTGAGTCTTATGCTCTACTCCTTATGGTGAGTCACCCTGATTCTGTGAGAGCTGACACCTGTAATACCCAACTCTGTGAGAGCTGAGCAACAGCGCCAAGTCCACAGCAGCTATTCGTGTAATGGCTTTATTCTTCACACCAGTTACAGCAGCATTAGGACTTGTGACACAAGAAACAGAAACAGATATACATGTACTATTGATTTATCTATCTATCATCTATCATTCATCATCCATCTATCATCCATCCATCTTATATCTATCTATCTATCTATCTATCTATCTATCTATCAACCAATCAACCAATCAATCTACCTACCTATCTCCCTCCCCCACCCCCAGGTATGAGAGAAAACATAAGAGAACTAAGGCTGTCTCACATCTCTCCTGCACATTTCTCATTCCTAGAGTATATTCATTACTTATCTTGTTGCTGTAACAGAATACCCAAAAAGAGCAACTTAAGAAAATGAAGAGTCTACTTCAGCTCATTGCTCTAGGGTACAAAATGTGGGAGGAAGTCACAGTAGTAGAATCTTGAGGCAGGTGGGCAAACTGCAGTCACAGTCAAAAGCAGAGAGCAATAAATGCTAGAGTCTAGCCGCCTTTCTCCTTCTGGTTCCCACCTACAATTAGGGGGTCTTGCCACATCAGCCTAGTCTAAATAGTTCCTTACAGGCATGCCTAGAGGCTTGATTCTTAAATGACGCTAGATTCTGTCAAGTTGACAATCAATCTTAAAGAGCAGCCTGGTGGCAGTGGCAGATTCAGAGGAGTCATTCATTAATAGAGATCTTGGCCACCACTGAGATCTGAAGCTCCAGCATTCAAAATCTCTGATCCCCATGGATGCCATCTTTATGTCTCTAGCTTCTAAATGCCCCAGGAATCTGTTTGGACACCACTGTGGTTTTCACACACCACCAAAGAATAAGTTTACCCTCTTTCTGCCTCAATCACAAGTCACTGTCCACCTGCGACATGCAGAATTCCTAGTGTCAACGTGAGCAGAAGAAGGAGCACCACAAGTTACTGAATACTTCCCCTCTGGCATATCCACCACCACGGAGATACATGATTGTCAAAACATATCATTTGTGTTAAAAAGGAAAAGTCTTTCCCCTACACCCCCAAGTAGTCTTTAAAGAAACTTTCTGGAAGTGGGAGGAAGATGGGACACCCACACTTGAATTGCTTGATGCTTCTGACTGACAGAATTTTCTAAAAGAAAAGAAAAATCACTGTGCCCCAGGTTGATCATCATCATGTCACAGATACGCTGAAGAAAACTTTCAGAGAGGATATGAATGTTCTAGAAGTTGTCGGGCAGATCCCAAAGGGATCCAGATCCTGCTCAACGGGTCCTTGAACTCCCCACTTCCAAGTCTAGGTCCAGTCTGTGTGTCATCAGCATCTAACAATAGCTAACTGTCAGGGAGCTACTCTATTCATGACAGGGCTGGGCTCCAACTATATCCGGGCTTTCTCATCTTACAACAATGAGCATCATCAGGAGGCAAAGGTTTAGAGAAGTTACATAACTTGCCCCAACTTGAATGGCTGGGACATCTAAATCCAGCTCTGCCCACTCTGGGACTGAATGATCCATCCCAAGCCAGGATGTTCATACAAGTTGCATCTGCCACTTGCCTTGCCCAACATTAGGCATAGGCATGAGCAAAAGGGTGTTATCTAACTCTGCATGCTGGGTCAGTTCAATGTGAAAATGCAAAGAACAATCCTCACCTTCCCAGGCATTCCCTGGATAGCAAACTACAAGGTCCACTGAACAGTTTGGATGGCTCCTCGTGGTTATAAACAGAAACACTGAGTGTTATGATGATGATAATGATGATAATGACATTGAAAAAAAAGGAAATCATTAAGTCTAGCTAAAAGGCAAACAATACTCATTTTAAAATCATTAATTTAATGCTATCTCCCATCACAGAAAGATATTGAAGGGTGCATGTGTGTCCTGGAACTGACCCTATTAAAAACATCAAAGGTCACAGTGCTGTAAGGTTTTAGGGACAGAAGAAAGTTACATTTGTGTAGGTAAGAGAATAGCTCAACTAAGCACTACACAGTAGCCACCATGAGTGAGCCCAAAGCTTATAGCTTCCCTCTCTCTTTCCCTTCTATAAAGAACACCAAGTTAAAGAAATAGCTTTCTTTCTGACTGTGTCACCTTACCTGCCACTTTGAAGGTAATTTACCTGTATAATAAAAGGAATCCTGGGGCTGTGGTCTGAGGTGTTGTACCCTGACCTCCACCCCAGGTTGATAGAGTGAAATCCTTACCCCAAGGTGATGGGTAGTAGGAGGTGGAGTCTTTGAAAGGTTAGTTCATCATGATGGCAGAGTCCTCATGAATTGAGATTGTTTATATAAAATAAGCTCAAAGCACTAGCTTGGCCCTTTCACCACATAAAATAATGACCAGAAGACTCCATCTATGGACCAAGAAAGAGTTACTACCAGGCCAGTTCCTAGTCTTGAACTTCAAGTCTCCAACACTGTAAGAAATGTAGTCCTGTGTGCAATGGCTACACAGCCTCTGGAATCTTCTCAGAGCATCCCAAATGAACTAAAACAGCTGAGACAAGACCATTTTGTGGGTATATTTTTACAATTAAAGTTTAAAAACTGGAAACCTATATGATTCAGTGATTTCCATTACATAAGAATAAAAATCTCTCTTTATAAACAATCTACAGTAAGGAGTCGAGCCTAGAGAGTATGACTCTTAGACCAGGCCTTGGCTCACTCCTTTGCTCACAGAGATGGGAAAAGGCCTTGAAGCAAGTCTTTCTAATGCATAACAAGTCCAAATAACTTTGTCCTGAAGACATAAACAGCAACTTTCATTCTGGGAACTGTTCAGTCCTAAGCCCAGAGCCAGCCTGCTCTACCTCACACAGGATACTCACCTAGCTAAGAGCTGAGACCGTCCTTGCCAACCTGAGGTCCAGATAATAATGGGCTGAACATCAGTAGAACAGAAATAAGGCTGCTGAAGGATCCAGAAGATCACCCAATATCTCCAACTGGCTTATTGTCAAATGACCAAGTACAGAGGAAAGTTGTGCAACCCTGAATAATGAGCAGAAAACTTGTTAGAAGCCATTGTTGATGCTACCTTCAGTGGAATTGGAATCCCTCAAATCTCTACAAGAGTCTTATATGCCACTTGTTATTGTCTTTATATGTTAGGTGACTCCCCGAAGGTTGGCGACATCATTTGCAGAAGTGAAGATGAAGAACCAATCCTAAAACAACTGATAATTTCAAATGAATCCAAATGCAGGTCCTTCTGAGGAAGAACCTTGTGTGAACATGCAGGCCATGGTCCCACAAAGCTGGCCCTGATTGTGTCAAACCCATTAAAACTTATACTGCTCTCAGAGGAGAATCTATGCTTGTCAATTTGCTTTTTTAGTATCCTTATTTATTTCACTTTCTCCTCTTTTATTGAATATTTTATTTATTTACATCTTAGATGTTATCCCCTTCCCCCACGTCCTCCCCCCAGAAACCTCTTCTCCCCTCCCACCTCCTGCTACTTCAGTGAGGGTGTGCCCCTACCCATCCACCCACTCCCCCTCCCCACCCTCAAATTCCCCCAACTGGGGCATCCAGCCTTCATGGGACCAAGAACCTCCTCTCCCACCAATGCCTGACAAGGCCATCCTCCACTACATATTTTTAATACTGAAAACATTTCAAGACCAGAGACAGACCATACCAGAAGTTTGGCTTCATAAAAAGCAGTTCCTTAATCCTTAATAGGACTTACAGTTGTCCCCTTCTTGGGGAACTGAGTCAAACACAAAGGTAAGCCAGTCATTCCTCTGGCTAAGAAAAGATGGAAACATCAGGATTTATGAGCCATGATTCTAAGAATTCCTTCTCCACTTACATTTCAATCATAACTGGGGTTACTAAAACTTATAAAAATTATACATATGTGTATATATATAAATATAATGTGTATATATATATATATATACACACATATGTGTATATGCAGACACATACAAACACACACACAAACACACACACACACACACACACACACACACACACACACACTATCTCACCCAAGATCAAACACTTACTTACTTACAAGATCACTTCTTACTTGGGCTGAAGCATTGTGATAGAGACTTATTCTGCTGACTTATTAAAGGCAAAGACTGAATTCAATTGAATTGCAGGGATGAGGGGTGGGACAAACACTACAAATTATGTCAATGTGGCCTGCCAAGTACAAAATGAGTGACAGTCTACATTCTACAGAATTTGGCTGCTAATACCACCACTAATGGGACTTTATTGGGAAATAATTAACTAGCTATTTTGGAAGTCTGGGGTCTGCAAGTACTTACAGAAGGGGCCTTGTGCTCATTACTCATGACCCAGAAAAGTCAAAGACCATCCTCACAAAGGTACCAGGAGAAAAATTATAAGCTTGGACCAATTGCCTAACAGGAATTCAGCAGCATGGTCTCACATCTGTTTCAAAGGGCAGTGGAAACGCTGCAGTCTGATTCCAACGGAATGTTGACTTGTATGCCATAGGCTACTATCACCCAGTCAATGCCATTCCTAAGGCATGGTATGCACAACCTGCACCTTGAGAATATTATTCTGCACACTCTCAACATCTCTAATCATCAATGAAAAGCAGTTCCTTAATCCTTAATAGGACTTACCGTTGTCCCCTTCTTGGGGAACTGAGTCCAACACAAAGGTAAGCCAGTCATTCCTCTGGCTAAGAAAAGATGGAAACATCAGGATTTATGAGCCATGATTCTAAGAATTCCTTCCTCACCTACAATTCAATCATAACTGAGGTTATTGAAACTTATAAAAATTATACATATGTATGTATATATGTGTGTATATATATATACACAAATATAATGTGTGTGTATATAGGTATACACACATGTGTGTATGCAGACACACACAAACACACACACACACACACACACACACACACACACACACACAAAATCTCACCCAATATCCAAACACATGTTGCTGTCCATGGTTCTTAACAGCAGCTGTTCTCCTCAGCCCTGTTGTTGCTGAGGTCATTCTTGTACAGTTTCTCCTGCTGTTTGGGTCATTTCGTCTTTTCTAGTTTGATCAAAGTATAGGCAGAAACTAACACCACCATCACTGGTACTTAACAATCTACAACAAGGATGTCTGTATACAAGTGACTCATGTGACATACATACAGATGCTCCTTTAGGTTTTTTTTTTGAATGGCAGGTTGAGGGAGCACATGCCTGATGCAGTGTCTGCATATCTGACAGTTATTTGTGAGTTTGATTCTGTCCTTTCAGAATGCCTGGAGCCCTGAATCTCTGTACAGTGCACATCAGATCATCTTTAAACACGTTCTCACCTAGGAAGCCCTTCCTGTGTGACTTGTCTTCATTGTAGGCAGACAACTAGTTATACCTTCTCCCACTCTAGCCCTGAAGTGGAGGGCTTGTGTATACCTGTGTCCTTGGTGCTGATATGAGCTCTTTAAGGAAAGGGTTTGTATTTTCACAGAATTAAGAAAAGAAATATAGTTCAATCACTTTTTTTGTCAAAGCTTTAAAATCCGCCATTCCTTCCCATCCAGTTCTTGCAAAGGCAACACAAGAGGCAGTCTTGGTAGCTTTCAATAGTTAACTGAGTGAGCGTTTTTCCCCAGCCTCTAAGATGACCCAGAGAGCCAACTGATCACTCTAGAAATAAGATGGAGTTATTAGAGGTGGAAGGCTAAGATGTCAACCGACTTGCCCAAGGTCATGTCACCCATTAGCAATGGTGCAGAGGTAGAATACACTCTTCAACACAAGCCTCTGAGAGTCATTATACCCTGAAGTAATCCTAAAGATAGCAGGAGAAGGGCATCCAATTGTTGGCAAGTTATAAGATTCTTAGCAGGGTGTAGAAAGGGATACCATAGAGTCTTTGCTGGAAAAGGGCAGGCAAGGCCTTACAGAGCACTGAGCAGCCTTCATTTTCCTTTCTCTATTCACTGGTTTCAGGGCAGGGTCATAGTCACACCTGCTGGTCAGGACTTCTCAACAAGGAGGTAGGTAGGAGCAAGCCTCACTGGGCCTGAACGATGAGGGAAGCTGTAAGTGAGCATTTGGGTTGGATCTTCAATTTTAAAGGTTCATTCCCTTTGAATTCACCTACTTTATTTTAATATTAACTTAGTTAACTTTTTTCCTTTAGAAGGCATAGGGAAGAAGAGAGATCATAAATCCAGATACAGGAGAGAACACATTAAAAATGCAGTTCTATTATCTTAAAACTGGAGATGTAATTACAGCAGTCATGTAATATGAAGAGAAATTACTAGAGAAATATTTTAAGGGACTGGATAAAAAGAAAAGTCCTACACTATTCATTCTCTAATACACATAGGGAGAAGGAAAAAACATGCTTTCAGATCTTTCGAATACCTCCCCATTGCCCCCTAAATTATCATTCCCACTCAGTTTTTCTTTTCCACATGAATAATTTATAACAGTGCACAGTAGCCTAAATTCCTCCCTTTCTTCACCAGAGAAGCACATGTCTTAGGGAAGTGAGGAAGTCACAAGATTCATCCAAATTACCAGTGTCCTTTGGGACACTTGGAATTACAATGGACAAAGAGCACGTCCTCCCACTGTACTTACTATTAATGCTGAGAGTTTACCCAACGTGAGATGCTATAGTCAGTCACAAGTCAGCATGAGAGCACATGCAACACATTTCCAGTGAGCCTCTGCTTTCTGCCATACAGTGCAAGACCTCGTGGTCCTCAGACTGGAGATGTAATTCAAAGACAGGCAGAACCGCAGAAAGAAAGAAAGAAAGAAAGAAAGAAAGAAAGAAAGAAAGAAAGAAAGAAAGAAAG
>JANHMN010000001.1:181560811-181575558 GCA_030674055.1 Rhabdomys pumilio | reverse complement strand
AAGAAAGAAAGAAAGAAAGAAAGAAAGAAAGAAAGAAAGAAAGAAAGGGAAGAAAGAAAGAAAAAAAGAGAAAAAGAAAGCAAAGCTAGTTGGTTTGCATTATGACAGAGGATACCAGAGAGAGCCTGAGAGGAGCCAGCAGGATTCTAAGTGGCCCTAGGAACCCAATATATCCTAGGGGGAAGAATGCTTGAGCCAGAGGCTGAGGAGTTACTACACTTGTAGAGAGGTATTACAGCACAAAGGAACAGCATAGAACATGTATCACAGTAAACAGAAGACCATGGATCCAGCGAGAAATTCCCAATCTCTGACTCACAGGACATACCTACTCTGATGCCATCTCTGTCTGTAAATAAAATTTCATTATAGCATGGTCATATTCATGTATCTGTATTTTGTATAGTTTTTATCTCACTATAAAACTGAGTAATTGGAACCAAGACCCTTTGACTCACAAAACCCAAAATGCTTATATCCTGGCCCTTCAAAGAGGATGTTTGTTAATGCTTGGTCTAGAACAACTGTTCTCGGCCCATGGATGATCACAGCCCGTGTGGGAGTTGAACAACCCTTTCACAGGAAGGGATTACATATCAGATAGTTATAGTCCAATTCATAACAGGAGCAAAATAACAGTTATGAAGTAGCAACAAAAATAATTTTATGACTGGGGTCAGCACAAAATGAGGAATTTTGTTAGAGGGTTGCGGCATTAGAAAAGTTGAGAACCACTGCTCTACTAGGAACTATAGAAAAGTATGCTTGTGGGTAAATATCACTTGTTTTTTTATGGCATGTTATTGACCTCTACATTTCCAAAGCCGCACTTTCCAGAAGTATGCTGCGGGCAAATCAAAATTGTAGATGCTAAGTAAGTTTGGTAAATGCCAGCATAAAATTAAACAGATTCCTGTTTCAGGCTTCTCCGAACTGTTAGTATGCAAAAACTACAATTTTCAAGGTAGGGGAGATCTAAAAGAGAGAAATTCCCAAGTGTAATTGTTTCAAAATACTCCGCTCTTCTTTTAAATATATGGGAAGTGTCGGAAAAGCCTTGTGTGGCACCGTCATTTGACTCCAGTCTAAGTACTTCTGTGCTTTACAGAGCTCATACTTCAGAATAAAATGTGGCATGGAACTGTTTGGAATCTGTGCCACTAAGAACTGAAACATGGAAAAGATGGTAGTCATGACCTTGTTGTTCTGAGGTAGCTTGTTTCAGAATTACGCCTTCCAAATCCATATCCCTCACTCCTGGTCAATACAAAAGCCCCATGCTAAATAGAAGCATTTGTAGGAAGCATGCACATACTCTCTGCTTCAGTGCCCTGGACTCCAGCCCTGATCCCTGGGGCACGACTTCTCTCTCGGTTCTTCTGCCTAAGCCGACATGAGTAATCAGTACCCTTCAGCAGAACTAGGGGTGGTTGGGTGTCTGGGCTCACAACGATGCTGAGACTCTGCAGTCCTCAGTTAGGAGCTCCAGGAAACCCTAGAATCCCACTCCCAGAGAAAAACCTTCCTTGTTGGCTCAGTTGCTGCTCTGAAATGAGACATCATGTGAACCATGAACTCAGGAAGTCTGCCTGCTAAGATGGACTCACAAACATCAAGCCTAATAACAGCCCATGTGTACCACAGACTGCTCTACTGCTCAGTGAAACTCGCAAACATTCCATTCCCCTAAAGCCAGTGCTAGGTACAGCTGGGGTGCAAATTCAAACCTGGGGACTCTAGGCTTGTGATCTGCAAAAATTACTCCAGATCTTTAGAATTCATTGGGCCACCATATTTTGGCAGGAGGAGGTCATAAGACCTCCACACTGACCCTGGTATAAAGAATAACTATGGGAAGTGCCTATGTTTTTTTTTAAAATTGCCTAACACAGGCTGACCATGAAGCCATGAGAGAGGCAACAGCTGCCTTCAAAGTCTCTCCTAAGGTAGCAAAGGTTCTGATGCAGCCTTAGACGCCCAGATTTTCCAAGCCAGCCTGACTCTCTGGTTGGGTTGAAACATTTTGTTTCCCTAGACAAGTGTTGCCCACACTCACACTGACAGAGGACATGTACCTGCACTCAGACAACTACCCTGATTTTGCCCTTGACAACTGTATCTCATCTACAATGGCTGTCACAGGTGTATGGTGACAGATGCCCTGGGAAACACAATGGACTATGCCACAGAGACAATGCCACCATTGCACCATGCCTAGATTGAAGGGAAGAGTGTTTAAGATGAGAAAATGGCACCATCAGTCATTGGAAGGACCCATGAATAGTCATTTGCTTTTCAGCTCCTTCTAAACCCAGGCAAATGTGAACTTAAAAACTGAAATAATAATAATACTTGTTGTTGTTGTTGTTGTTGTTGTTGTTATTATTATTATTATTATTATTATTAGATATTTCAAAAATAAATAAATAAATAAGTGGGTTTCCTGAAAGAATTTTGGAGAGAAAGAAAACATCTTGGTCAATATTTCCAGGGATACAGGTCTATATGCAGGTCCAGTCAAGAGACATAGCAGGTGATCAGACATATTGTAGTATGCTCCCAAATAATAATAATAGTCACTGTGCCCCCATGCTATCTGCCATCATCAACACTAACACTACACAATTGCATACTCTCCCCCTATCTTTTTCAATGTATATTCTGAATAGTAACATGATGATATTTTTAAAGCCCTGGTTCTCTAAAACTCAGTTCTACTTTCTTACCCACTGGTAACTATGATAGTTTTTAATTCCAATTTTGCTAGAGTTACATAAGTTACTTTTCTAATATTTAAAAGGAAAAAGTTTTTTGGGGGGACAAGGTGACAAGGTCAACCTCAAACAGAAAACATAGAGTAAGGCTTTGTCTGATAATTTCCATGATAAAATGTGGACTACATCTTTTAGATGGAGATGAATTATAATTTGGAGAGATGCTGTCATGGAGTACTGTGAAATGAACTCAGAAATAGGATTTCAGCTCAGCACTTGACAGATTCGTTCCTGTGCTTGTTAGCTGAGCTTCAGTCTCAGCTCCCATCCCTGCTCTGATGAGTTTGAAATTGTTGCTTGAGTTATATGGCCCTTCCAGGACTTAATTTCCATTCTGGGCCTTGGTAAGCCATTCTACCATCTCAATGGAAATCCATGGCAAGGAAGTAACTGTCAAGGGTCCACTTCCCCCATACCCACTGCAGTAAGACTAAAATGCACAAGCAGAGTTAATTAGTAAAGTTATCTATGTGTGGCTGGGAAGATGGTCCAGTGCACGAAGCATTTGTATAGAAACAGGAAGACTGGAGTGTGGACCCCAAGCCCTCACACTAAAAAAAAAAAAAAAAAGTGGGCATGAAAAAAAAAAAGTGGGCATGAATGATCGCTCTCATGTAGTCCTAGCGTGCAGAAGGCAGAGACAGCATCCTCAGAGCAAGCTGGCTAGCTGGTGCAGTCAAATCTAAAGAGCTCTAGGTTGAGTAAGAGGCCTTGCATTACTAAATAAAGGAACACAATAGAACAAGGCACTTGGTGTCAATGTCTGACTTCCACATGCATGAGCACACAGGCACACAAACACACACCTATGAGAATACACACATACACCTAAAATAATACACATGCACACGCTCATGAACATGCACACACTATGCCCACACACATTTTTTTTCAAGTTGTCTACACAGTTTCTCTAAATCAAATAAGGTAGGGCCATTGTTGGAGAGATCAGTTTTTTCTTCAACAAAAGAATTATAAGAAGTGAATATAAAGTCATTCTCTAGATATTCAAAGACAGCACGAAACTTCTTCATATTTAAAATCAACCTTCCTTCCCCCTCTGTACAGTCAGAGGAATGCATTTATTCACACCAATGATGAACGAACTCCTAACATCTGATTTTTATTTATTCCAGGATCTCATCACAGAATGCCATTTGTTAGCCCCCCTTTACACTTATAATAAAAGGTGATAATATTTATCAAAAAACCCATTACTATGTGAGACAAAAAGCTAAAATTGGATTTTCAAAATAAAAATAGCAATCAAGCAAAATCTCGTTTAAAGCAAATAGATGTTTCCACCCTGATAGGGCCGCTGAATGACGATGAGCTCCCAGTGGCGCTGGACAAGGTTGTATTGCTAAATGGCTTACCCAAAACACCCTCATTTTTCATCAGTCTTTGCATGGATAACACAAGTGTTTGCATTACAGTTACTTTATAACTTCAGCTTTGGGGCAATCCAGAGCCTAGTTTTGATAAATATCATTGCCTGTAAGTACATTCCCAGGAGAGTATATTTATTGACATTTCAAGCACACCAGATTATTAAAGGCATTAAAACCAGCTTCCAAATTTAGATATTTGCATTAAATCATTGCAATACGATATTTTTTGATTTTTCATTCTTACTTTTAGAGATTATATATGGTATTATTTGAAAAGTATGTGTTTTAAGACAAGCTAAGTTCTAGCATAAACCTACGTGAAACTCAATTCCCAGGGTGGCCATTGTTTTATTTTTCATTAAGACTCATGTCATAGTCATTGGATGGTCTTACCACGTGATCACTGGGCAAAACAAGAACTCAACTCGAAACCTGTGTCAGCATGTCCCAGTAAGATGCACGTGACTCAGAGCAGTTCACAGAACTGTGTAAAAGTAAGTAAATTAGTTGATTTCAATCCTCTTTTTAGAGGTATAAGTAAAAGGTTTGAATACTAACTTGGCCTCTACAAGTGTAACCATGGAACTATTACTACTCAGAGATTGTGACAGACAGACTTCCTTAAATCATTTGATGGAGACTTAGGTTGGGATAGATTTTAAAAGGTGCATACATTTTTAAACCCAAGACATGATTTGGAATTAACTGAAAATAATAATCAATGCCTCCTTCATGACGGTGTGCCTAACCACAACTATTACCTACATGTAGCTTTTTACTAACTTTTAAAGCCGTTTGTAAATTGCCAGCATTCCTAACAGGAAGGCAATCACTAAATAGGACAATTTGTCTTGGAGGAAATTTATTTACTTTCATAGTCCTTTGTGGTTGCCATGGCTGCTAAATATGAATATTTTGATTAATAGCAGTTACATAATTGGTGTCCGATATCTATTTATCAAAACAGTTCAATTTCATTATAAAGTGACTCCTTATATAATAAATAAGACCGTTGTGCTCTACCTGACAGCTTGATTTACAGTCCTACAAGCAACGCCTGTTTTTGGAGTAAGTGAAGGGTGGAGACTGTACATGTCAGCTGTTCTGCTGTTTGCACTGGGAACAGAACATGGGAGAGGCACGGCCTAGAAGACTCCTGCTGCATGTGGTAGGGGTCTGAGCCTAGGAAGCTTTGTTATTCCCTACATGCTTGAGAAGCTCAGAGATACTTAATAAAAGCTAACAGCTATGGGATGCCCTCCTTCCACTGGCATTTACAGAGCACTTCCTGGGTGTAAAATGAAAGGTTCAGTCTTTGCCTTCCTGGCCTTCCTGGCAGGATAGGTGAGCATAAAGTATCCTGTTCTAGGATCTCGGACCAAGACCTTTATCATAGCCATGAAGCAGCCAGAGCAGCTGAGTGGGAGGCAGGGATGGTTTATGAAAGACTCCAAAAAGGGAGACATAACTAGCTACTGGCAATGATCCTGGCAACTGGTGGAAGGGAGACTTGAGATCTGTCTAGCTCAAGTTTTGGCCTCAGTGAACTTCACAAAGGCTTCTGGGACTTGGGTTTCAACAATGTGTTCATTTATCTCTTGGTTTCCTGTTTGCAAAATGCAGCAGGAATGCAGACATGCTCATGGCCTCGGTCAGGAGACCTCTGTTTGTCACACATACCTCAACAGGAAAAGTGTTTGCTACATAAACATGAAGACCTGAACTCAGATACCTTAGACACAACTGTAATTTAAGTGCTGGGGAGGCAGACACAGAAAAATCCCTGGTTCTCTGTGGCCAGTCAGACTAGCCTCATCAGTGTGCTCTGGGCTCAGGGAGAGACTGTATCTCAAAAACGAAGGTGAAAAGTAACTAAGGAAAGATACCTTACATTTACCACTGGCCCCAATATGCACATATTCATTCTTTCTCTGTCTGTCTCTCTCGGTGTCTCTATCTCTGTCTCTCTCTCATAGGCAAAAAGTTATAAGGTGAAGAAGAGGAGAAGGAAAAGGAGAAAGAGGAGGAGGAGGAAGAAGAAGAGGAGAAAGAAGAGGAGGAGGAAGAGGAAGAGGAGGAGGAAGAAGAGGAGGAAGAAGAGAAAGAGGAAAAGGAGAAAGAGGAAGAGGAGGAGGAAGAGGAAAAGGAGAAAGAGGAGGAGGAGGAAGAGGAAGAGGAGGATAAGGAGAAAGAGGAAGAGGAGGAAGAGGAGGAGGAGGAGGAAGAGGAGGTGGAGGAGGAGAAAGAGGAAGAGGAAGAGGAGAAAGAGGAGGAGGGGGAGGAGTAACGTAAAGACTAAAATTCATGAGCTGGTATGGATATTACTTAAGGAATTCCAAGACACAGACACAGGTGGAGCCTAGTTGTGAAGAGGTTCAGAGACTTTACTGAAGGGCACCAGAAGATGTGTCAGCTACTGGGGCTATAACAAAATACCATAGGCATACAGGAAGACCATCAAAGTCAACTAACCTGGACCCTTGAGGGCTCTCAGAGACTGAGCCACCAACCAAAGAGCATACACAGGCTGGACAAAGGTCTCAGCCCATACGTAACAGATGAGCAGCTCAGTCTATATGTGGGTCCCCCAACAACTGGAGTGAGGACTGTTCCTAAAGCTATTGTCTATCTGTGGAATCCATTCCCAAACTAGGCTGTCTTGTCTGGCCTCAGTGGGAGAGGATACGCATAATCCTGCAGAGACTTGAGTGCCTGGGTGGAGAGATACCCAGGGGACAACTCCACCCTCTCAGAGAAAAAGGGGAGGGAGAGAGATTCTGAGAGGTAGGGAAGGGAGGTGGAGCAGCAATTGAGATATAAAATGAATAATTAAATAAATTAATGGGAAAAATATCATAGGCTGATGACCTAGACAGCAGGCATTTGCTTCTGTTTATGGAGGCTGGAAGTCCACGGTCACAGTGCAAGGTGATTCTGTCCTTTGTGAGTGCTTGCTTCCTGGAATGCAGATGTTCTCATCAAGCCTTCAAGGTCTCACTTCTTATAAAGGTACCAATCTTGACGTGTCTATCCTCATGGCCTCGTTACCTCCCAAAGGCCCCTCACCTCAGAATACCATCACTCCTGGATATCAGTCTTTGTAACATATGAATTCAGGGAGGGAACACGAGAATTTAGTATACAACAGGGGATCCCAGCAAAATCCCTCTAATGTGGGTTTTCTCATCTCCAGACAAGGTTAGGAAGATGTCAATAGCTACCACAGACTGTCACAGCCAGGCACCTTGAAGATTCTACCTGGGTCAGAGGAGAAACACAGGGGATGGGTATCCAAGAGTCATGGTAGGATTACACAGAAGGGACTTCTTCAAATCATAAAATGAAACCAAGACTTCTGGAAAGTCAGCATTCCAGAACTTTCTGAATGTCAGCGGTTCACAGACAAAGCAGCTACATTTCTACTTTAAGTGGAACAGGTTGACCTGTTTCACAGGTAGCTGTATGACTGGTTCACAACTCTAGTGAATTTTTACAAAGTGTAAAAGATGCCCAGCATCTGAAGAGGGTCAAAAGACCTTCTAGGGGTCAACTGCCAGTGGCCTTTCAAGGTGAAGCTTTAAGTACAGCTACTGTTGTCTTTCCCTAAAAGGCTAACAGGGTAGTTTCTGGAGGTGCTCTGTCCCCTCAGCCAATCAATAAATGAATGAAATCTTACAAAACATGATGGTTATTCAAATGAAGCTTAAGACCCAATACCTCAATGTCTCCCACACAGAGGCCATGTAGAGAATCTGGAAACAACCAATTGACAGGATCTTATCTGGCAAGGTACAGGATTCTGCTTTTTCAAAGAATGGTACCAAAAGATCTAGATCCAAAAGAAGAAAATCCCACTCAGACACCCAATTTGCCGTAATTCATTTCCAAGCACTTTCTTCAAAAACATTTTTTTTTTATTTTGATGACAGATTATTTCTGTTAATGGTATCAATTAGTTGACTTCTGACCAATTGTTCTGTTCAAGATGCAGGCTGATTGGGGTTAAGGTAAAAGCACAAGGGCAAATTGTGGTTTCTAGGCAAACAACACAGGCGGCTGGGAGAGACGGCAGAGCACAGCTCAGTCATTGACAGTGCCACTCAACCTGGCCTCGTTATGTGTATGTGTACTTACTAAAGCACACAGAAAATATGAAAGCCTGTGCCAGTGGGAAAGCTTCAGGAAGGCTGAGATGCTGGCAGACAAAAGCCGCCTTCTCTCCTGCCCACCCAGTGAGGCAGAGATACCACAATTGCCAAGTAATCAATACTTGATTGTTTCCATAGCTTCAGAGACAATTCTAAAAAGCAGCCACGGTGGGGATCTGGGAGCACTGAGGCCACAGCTAAAGCTGATTTGGGAAGACAAAGATGCATGGGAAGCAGGAGAAACTCTCATCTCCAGGCCACCAAGACACAACCCCAGAGAAGGGGCCTGACGTAACCCAAGGGACAGATTCCCTGTTTACTACTTCATGGCCTCTGTGCTACCTTACCTTCCTCAGTGTTGCTTCCATCTCTATGGTAACTGGAGTGGGAGTCAGGAACCAGCCTTGAAAAACGATCATCAGAAATCATCTTCTAATTCTATTTCCATGGAAACAGATGACAGATCAGTGGAAATAAGGTAATATTTTTAAGTGAGGTAATCCAGAGAGAGAGAGAGAGAGAGAGAGAGAGAGAGAGAGAGAGAGGAAGGAAGAGTCTACAAGCTAATTTTCCATCAGTTTCTCAGAAAGTTGGAATTTGGGAATATACACTGCTCACGTAGTATACTTGCAATGACATTCTTTTCAGGTTAAAGGTGAATCGAAGAGAAAAAGAAGAAGACCATACAATAAACCAGGGAAATGAAGACAATACTGTCTCAGCAGCAATCTTAAAAACTTCACATAGAACATTCCATACCCAACCTAAGCATGCTCTTTAGCCTTCAACTTTTATTACAGAACTACCACCACATATAATGCTTTTCACCCCATAAAACAAACACCTTGCCTGGAGACATGCTTGGACCTGAATTTGGACCCATAAACCCCATACTAAAAAACCAGGTGTGGTGACGTGAGTCAGTAATGTTAGCACTGAAGAGTCAGAGACAGGTGAATCCCTAAATCTTGCTGGCCAGCTAGCCAAGCCAAGCCATTAAGACACACTGTCTCTAGTACAAGGTAGACGGTGGCTGAGGGCTGATGCCAAAGGTTGTTTTTTGACCTCCATACACACAAATGTTCATTCATATACTTGCACATTCAAAAACACATACATGCACATACACACCACATATACATACACATGTATACATACACACACAGATAGATAGATAGATAGATAGATAGATAGATAGATAGATAGATAGATAGATAGATAGAGCTTTGCAATGGGAAGAAAGTTAAGAGTAGGGCTAGAATAATTCTCTAAAGCCAAAACTTTTCTAGAGCCAACTACTTTATAGCAAAATCACTAGGCATCCTGAGCACTGAGCAGGATTGATTGACATCAGTCCCCGAGGGCAGCAGCCTGCACATGCCTGCTGCTTCCATGAGCACAAGTATAACTTAGCAAACCACAGGTGACCTGCCAGATCCTTCCTGTGACATAATGTTGGTCCAAGACCCAAAATAGAGAACAATGGGGAAAGAACCTGGATTTGTAGGCCGAAATGGTAACAAATCACAGCACCCCAGGTCAAAAATAGACCGGGCTCAGGAGAGCTGCCACATTCAGATAGATGGTATTTCTGCTAAGTAAACGGAAGAGGCAGAGCGTTTAGAAAGAGACTCACACTGTGGAACAGATACAAAGGGTTTGCCCATCCTCTTCCCAGCTGTGTGATAATAACTGCCATGCATGGGAGACTTACTCCTAGAGAGGCTGTACTCAGCACATCACAGGCAGGCATCTCATGCAACCCATTCCACATAAGGGCCAGCATCCTGAGTGACAGAGAAGATGCTTATGGCCCTAAGTCACCCAGCCAGGTCCTTTACTTGGCTTTACTTGGCTCCCTAGAATAGTCACCAGAAATGCTTCTAGAGAACTCTATCCCAACCAATGGGACAGCAAGGCCTTTCAGGAGCATGCTAAATAGAAGTCTATTAGGAGAAAGCCTCACGTTGTCCACCAAAAACATAGACAAATGCTCTTTGAATGAAGACTAAAATTTTATTGGAAAAAAAAGGCAAGTTATCAGGACTGGATCTACCTTTTGGAGTAGCGCTTATTATATTTACAGAGGATTCAAACTCAGCTCCCAATACCCATATCCAGTGCCTCACAAGCACATGTAACTTCAGGGCTGGGAAGTCTTATGCTCTCTTCTGGTTTCCACAGGTATCCACAAGCATGTGCACACATGCATACCTACATACACACACAGAGAGAGACAGGGAGAGACAGAGAGGGGAGAGAGAGGGAGGAAGAGAGAGAGAGAGATTACAAAATAAAATATTTAAAAAATAAGAAGCAATCTCTTATTAACAAAAATCAGAAAATGATACAATGACACTTGTGACTCAAAACACAAATTTTAATATTTAGAAAACACAGAAAATCCGGGTTGTTAAAAAAATAATAAAATAAAGAGCCTTTAGCAGTGGGAAGCCTTAAATCACATTGTAATGGAGAGATGTAAAGAAGCTGGGGAAGTAACACAATCATGTCAAAAGGAAATGTCCTCATGTTTGGTGACAGTGAGATGACTTTGACTTCACAAACCAGTAAGATAGTAGCCACAACAGACAGGTCCAGCCCACGAGGGAAGCTGGCTCTTAAGGCTGACCCACAGAAAACATCGAGGAGCATACTGCTATGCTTCCAGTACATGCTGCAGCAGGAACATGGGCAGATTAAAACATTATGAAATGCGCAAATTGTCTGCCATCATTATCCCTACAAAAGAAATCAGAAAATAAGATACTAGCAAGGAACTGCTGTGACACGGAGAGAAAAGCTTCAAGGTATGTGCAGAAATGTGGGCTGAAGGCAGCCTTAGTCAGGCAGGCATGGTTGTGAGCCAGGGGAACTGTCTCCCTTAAACACATAAAAAGAAACTTAGAAACTAAGCAAACCATTCAACAAGGAAAGCAGAAAAGTTCACAATGGGCCGGCCGGATGCAGAGTCAGGACAAATGAACCACACTTGGTGTGACGTAAGATACATAAAGGCCTATTCTCTGACACTCACCATGAGCTCTTCCACAGTGAGGCCCTCTCACATCCAAAGTATCTTCAAAGCAATGAAAAATTAGCTATGAGAAACTAACAGTCTGTGCTCTTCGGGCAGTTGAGGAAGGCAAGTTGCTGAACTTACTTGTATCCTAGAAGAGTCTCAGTGTCTGTGATGTTGTCGGTTAGCACAGATGCAGCGGTGAGCATGGGGTGAATCTGCCTGACCTCTATGGCCAGGTCTAAGAGGGAGGTGGAACAGGAATTCAGGCAATGCGGTGAGTGGGATTGGAGAGAAACTTAACTGGGCAGGAACCAACCAATCGCTACTGTGACCACCTACCTCCGCTTCCAAGGAAAACTTGAAATCTTTCTTCAAAAGAGATTTCAAGTTCATCATGTTATGGTTGGAATAGCTCTGGACCAAGAAAAAATTAAATTAACTAATTATTGTAATTAGTTAATTTCTAAATAATTATAATGGGAGTAGAGAGTTTGCACTTCCTGGATCTTTACAAAGAAAATTTTTCTGAGTAGAAAAAGGGCAAAGGTCAAGCACCACCTGTTTAGTCTAAGACTACAGGAGCTCCACAGAGATGCTCTATTTCCACTCAAGTTTGCTCAGCCATGCTCTGTAATTATTAGTGAGGTGCTGTTCTAAGATGGGGCAGACCATGTCTGTTTCCATAACAACTTGGTTCAGACTTGAGCAAGAAAGAACCTGTACTTTCAGAAAGAGGCAAGCATCAGCTTGCTTGTGTGCCAGCCTGAAGAAGTAGGCTCGCTGTAACTCCACGACCCTCCACAGCACATTAGCAGCTCTTCGGGAAACCTTTTCATCCCCAGACTACATTATTATTAAACTTACTTGCAATGGGCTATTTTAATGCTAATTGTTGCCTAAATTATCAATCTGACTAAGCACATAAGGTAATACTGTGCACTTAAGATAGAGAAGGATGTAATTTTTTTTTTTTTTTTTTTTTTTTTTTTTTTTTTTTTTTTGCCAAAGGGCAAAGAAGAGAGGACCCGAAGATGTTTTCACAAAAAGAGTTCCAAAGTCAAAAAAGTTAAAAGAAATTCTGGTCACACAAATTGAACAGCTTTCTCTATGCTAAGATGTTCCAGGCTTTCATCTTTCAAATGGTCACCTGTCTCTTCCCAGGTGGAGGAGTGGGCTTCATCTGGAGCCCTGAAGTACTTTTACCATGTTTCTGGTCCAGGGACCCTAGGTTGGACCAGCCTGTTTTACCCATGACTTTTTAGTGTTAAAACTAGAGCAGTCCTGGACAATCTGGGACAGCTGCTCTCCCTACCCTGCCCTCAGCACCATGAGAGGCTGCCTCCAAGCCCCTGACATTGACATTAGAGTTGGTAGAAAGCTATTCCTCCTTGTGAGGGAGTGAGAATCACTCTTCATTTCTCTTCGTAACTTCAGCACCTGCCAAAACGCTGAGCATAGGATGCTCAACTTGTGTTTAGTATGTGAATTAATATAGCCAACGAAGATGGAAGAGCGGTTTAGACAAAGCCCACTTCTCTTCCTATTTGCTCATTGTTACTAGGTCAGAGTATATGAAAATAATAATCTTAATCTAGATTGAAATGATCAAAGAGAATCAATTTCAACTTTCAACCTAATTACCATCCCTTTATAAAACTACAAAATATTTAAATAAATTGGGTGGCTATACTCCCGTAGCAGAAGAATAGGGACTGAACTGAAACATAAAAATTAGCATGGAATCTGACATTAGGCTAGAACAAAGAAATAATTTCAGGCAGGAATCTAAATATTAGGCTAGAACAAAGAAGTAATTTCAGACAGAAATTTCAATTTTAGGCTAGAACAAGGAAGTAGGCTTCAGACATGAAAATGACTTTGGGCTAGGACAGGGAAGTTGGCTCAGATATTTTGGTCATCCTGATAAGCCCTTAGAAACAGTGATCACTGGAGTGTTCATGGAATTGTGTTTAATGCCTTGCTTGTTCTTTGACTATTTGTGTTTATTGTCTTGCTTGTTCCTTGACTATTTGCATCTATTGTATTGCTAGTTCCTCAACCTAGAACTGACCTGAATACTTGCATGTAATTCAAATGGTATAAAAGCAAAAAGGAGGAGGGGTTGGGATAGAAGGTTCTAAGGAGGGGAAATGGGGAAAGGGGATGACATCTGAAATGTAAGTAAATAAAATATCCAATAAAAAAAACATGAAAAAAATTAACATGGAAGCAAAACAGAGGAAGACAGGGGTCTCTTCTAATGAGCAGATATGGAGGAGAGTCTTAGCCTGTGATATGCAAACTTGGGGAAGTCTGGGCCACATGGGCCAGCTCTCTGAGAGTTCTATCCCCAGCCCACTCTCATTTTGGGAGCATCTTTCTTTCCATAGTAAGCTTCATTTTAAGTCTTACCATGAGCCCCTAGTACAACCCTATCCCTGGGAAACAAGAACCCAGAATGGGGCAGATATTCTCTGAACTTGGATCTACGGGGCAACACTCTTGCCCTCGCACTGGGCTTTCTCACTGATTCCTGCTGTTTTTCTCCCAAACTTTAACACAATTGTCCTTGAACTTCTTTCTGAATCTACAGAAACATTTTTTTAAATGGGAACTTCGTTCTCTCAGGAGCAAGTCAGTATCAGATTCATGCCCTCTTAGGTTCCAAAAGTCTTGTCCAGTTCAGTTTTCACCAACATCCCATTCATGGAATGAGATATTGAGAAGGAGAGTCCGCTCTTCAATGTACTATGGATATAAAAGGAAATTTCCAGCCTCCAGAGTGAAAAGGCTGCCACTGTTGCCACATGCAAACAGCTTACAGCAATGCTCTGCCTAGTGACCAGAGTTGGCCAAAGCCTATGAGTCAGAGTCTCAAAAGAAAGCAAGCATGTGGGTCCAGAATAAATAATACATGTTCAGCCAAATCAAATAAACACTTTTGCTCTGACTTTGCACTGGCAGACCAGAGTCAAGAGCTGTACTGCTCTCAGATGGTGAGAGCAGAGGCTACAAACACCTGAGGAGAGATGCTGGGAAGGCTGATTGTGGGCTGTACAAGTGAGCTTGGCAAAGAGAATACCAGATAGGCCAGCTTTCTCCAAACATGTCGGAAGTTTATTATTGGCTGGCCACCTACAGGGGACAGCCAGAGGGGAGGAGACAAGGGAATGTGTACAAAGTACAATATTCTTAGCATGCAGTGAGGGAGGAAAGACACCCAAAGCCAGCAGTGAAGGCTGGAAGTGAAGTAGACAAAAAGACTAAAGAGAAAGAAAAACAGAGGGAAAAGAAGATGAATACACAGACACAGACACAGACACAGACACAGACACAGACACAGACACAGACACAGACAGACAGACAGAGAGAGAGAGAGAGAGAGAGAGAGAGAGAGAGAGAGAGAGAGAGA